>JAMPIV010016250.1:0-262363 GCA_024509875.1 Oreohelix idahoensis
AACTACATAAAATGCTACTATCACGCGTGTAAGTCTACAAGCACTAACTTTTTCAGACGGACAGTGATAAAATACACTACCCTTTCCCAGAGTTAGGTTTATAAATCATAAAAAACTCTTATTAGAAAAGATAACATTAGATGGGTTTACGTTTGAACACATAACAGTACCCAGACAGCACATCTTCGAAACAGGAGGTAGAAGAAATTGCATATTTTGAACGCAGCCACGTAGCTCCTTTAAATTTGTATTTTTGGGTTCCTTAGGGCTTGCTGACAAATAATATGTAAAACGTTACGCAAATAGTCCAGGAATTAATAAATTATACCCAAATAAAATATTGGGGGTGCCTGACAGCATAAAATCATTTCTGCTCATAAGATTTTTTTTTAACGTGTTTGAAAAAAATTTACGTTACAGAAATAGCCTACCATGTAAACTCCAAATTGATTGGAGCGCAACAAATGAAAGCCTAACCACGATTGGTCGGGCTATAAATACTATCTTGGTTGTTAGGGGAAACGGGGAAAGGTAACATTTTTTCAAACACTTGTCGAAACGGGGCTCATTGGTCAGACTCGCTGATATACACACTTGGGAGCGTTAGTTCGAAACCACTTTTTTAAAATAGCTTGATAAAGCATCAGTGCGTTGAAGCCAGCTCATAATTGTGTTAAATAAAAGCCTGGAACATAAGCAGATGGAAATTTGTGCCAGTTTGTGCCAGAATTCATTGCTAATCAACGTATCTGTGTTATTCGTATGAATTGTGGGACAGTGGTCTTGATGGTACTGAGCAGCATCTGGTCAGAGATTTGCTGAATCCAGAGTCGGACAGCATACTCCTTGGTCTTTTTAGCTATCAGTGAGGTGTCTCCTGAGCCCAGAGGAGAATTCGAGCAGAGGAGTCCTTTCCTGCCGCCATCACTCAAGATAAGCAGAGTTGGCCAGCTGAGCTCAACATTATGTCCCCTCATCTTGAACTGACTTTTTAAAATTAACATTAAGAGGGGAATTTACTTGTCTTAAAATCAGGAACTGTGAACATCTCCAATACTGGTCCCTAAAGACAAACTATTGAAGTCATGATGACAAATACCAACAGAGCTTGAACAAAACAAACCAGTATTACCTCATTTTACTACTACACAACTGACACACATAGAACATTTGTAATAATATATGTCACTACAATATTCATATTAAATACATTCTGTACATAACTTGTAATTTAAATTGATTGTAATTCCTGATTCCCTTGTAGTTGAATCAGGACACATATTCATTCATGCCAGTAATGAATACATATTGTTATTTGAAAGTTATCAGTGCCTCCTTTAAGATATTCTCATAGAGTGTTATATGTATGTGAGTGTCACAGTGTTGTCAAGAGTAGTGGATTACATTAAATTGTTTATCTGTCTGTTGTTGTGACTTACACTTCATCATACACATACCCTAGACACATAACGTAGCATCACACTATTCCAGAATAATTCTGACTGAGATATAGAGATATGTGGTAGCAAGTAAGGTTATCTATAATACACTACTCTTAATAGATATAGATACCTTCACAGCTGATCTCAGTCAGTACACTAAGTCCCCTATAAATATTTATAACATCCCACTTCACCACACTGAGATCAGCTGTGAAGGTATCTATATCTATTAAGAGTAGTGTATTATAGATAACCTTACTTGCTGCCACATATCTATATATCTCAGTCAGAATTATTCTGGAATAGTGTGATGACTACGTTGTATGTCTAGAGTATGTGTATGATGAAGTGTAAGTCATAACAACAACAGACAGATAAACAATTTAATTTATTCCACCACACTTGACAACACTGTGACACTCACATACATATAACACTCTATGAGAATATCTTAAAGGAGGCACTGATAACTTTCAAATAACAATATGTATTCATTACTGGCATGAATGAATATGTGTCCTGATTCAACTACAAGGGAATCAGGAATCACAATCAATTTAAATTACAAGTTATGTACAGAATGTATTTAATATGAATATTGTAGTGACATATATTATTAAAATATCCTATGTGAGTCAGTGATTGTAGTAGGGCAATATGAGGGAACCAGGAATAACAATCAAGGTAACTACTGGTTTTGTACACAGAATTTTTGAAATTAGTAGCTCCTATGTGTGGTATTTAGTAAATCAATATGAGGACTGGTTTTGTTTTGTTCAAGCTCTGTTGGTATTTGTTTGACTTCAATTAGGGACTAGTATTGGAGATGTTCTCAGTTCCTGATATTAAGACAATTAAATTCCCCTCTGAATGTTTTATTTTTTTACAAAGTCATTTCAAGATGAGGGGACATAATGTTGAGCTCAGCTGGCCAAAGCAGCTTATCTTGCGTGATGGCGGCAGGAAAGGACTCCTCTGCTCGAATTCTCCTCTGGGCTCTGGAGACACCTCACTGATAGCTAAATGGACCAAGGAGTATGCTGTCCGACTCTGGATTCAGCAAAGCTCTGACCCGGTGCTGCTCAATACCATCAAGACCACGGTCCCTGAAAACAAGAAGGATGTACCTTCTACTTCATAACTAATTGATACTCTAGTTCTACACTGAGCACAATACATCACAAACATTGAGTTCAGAGCGTTAGGCCAACTGTCAGCTTCATCTGTAATACTTTATACCAGTATTAACCTCCTTAATGGTTACTACGCCTCTGCAATTCCAGCATTATTTCTGTCTAATCAATAATCTAGGTGTCAGTGTACTGTTTGGCCATTCCATGCCGTTTTTACTTCCCTCCGACACCCTCTGTTCAGGCTGGAGCATTATAGGCTTTATCTCCTGTTTGCCACTGAACTACACATATATATACAGGCATAAATTAACAATTTACATTCAATTTTCATTAAAAGATACTGAATGGTTCAAGCTTACCACAATTTCATGGATATAAACACAGATACGTTGATTAGCAATGAATTCTGGCACAATTACTGGCACAAATTCCCATCTGCTTATGTTCCAGGCTTTTATTTAACACAAATATGAGCTGGCTTCAACGCACTGTTGCTTTATCAAGATTATTTGCACTAGTGGTCTCGAACTAACGCTCCTAAGTGAGTATATCAGCGAGTCTAGCCAATGAGGCCACGTTTCGACAAGTGTTTGAAAAAAATGTTACCTTTTCACGTCTCCCCTAACAACGAAAGATAGTATTTATAGCCCGACCAATCGTGGTTAGTCTTTCATTTGTTGCGCTCCAATCAATTTGGAGTTTACATGGTAGGCTAATTCTGTAACGTAAGATTTTTTTCAAACACGTTATAAAAAAATTTTATGAGCAGAAATGATTCCATGCTGTCAGGCATCCCCACTATTTTATTTTGGGTATAATTTATTAATTCCTGGACTATTTGCGTAACGTTTTACATATTCTTTGTCAGCAAGCCCTAAGGAACCCAAATATACAAATTTAAAAGAGCTACGTGGCTGCGTTCAAAATATGTATTTTCTACCTCCTGTTTCGAAGATGTGCTGTCTGGGTACTGTTATGTTTTCAACCGTAAACCCATCTAATGTTATCTTTTCTAATAAGAGTTTTTCAGGATTTATAAACCTAACTCTGGGATGGGTAATGTATTTTATCACTGTCCGTCTGAAAAAAAGTTAGTGCATGTAGTCTTACACGCGTGATGGCAGCATTTGTGTATCGCGCGAAGCGTGTTTAGTGTTCGGCTTTCTGCCTCTCCCTTCTCGCTATCCTTTTGTCCATCTGTCTTTTGATCTTGGTAACATAGTGTAGAAAAAAGACATGAATGGAATTTAAAATTTAGGTCAACTTGCATATTTCAAGGTTTTTCTTAGAAAGGCAGCACATTTTATTGTGTGTTTGGGAAACGCGTGTATGTTGCAGAAGGCCTTTAATATCAACGTGAAACGTTACAATTTGCATACGCAGTAGAAAACAAGGGGATTTCGAGTACAGTCATTGTGACAGCACTGTTCTTTACCATTCTTCTTCCTTTATTTATTATATGTATTTATTAGGCTTTATATTTACTTGATAATTTATATATGTGGATTAGAATATTCCACGACCCCTCCCCTCTTAAAACAGACATTATATGTCAGTCCTTTATTCTATATTCACATAGAGAAATTTATTATTATTTCTGGGGTTTACGGTGATTCTCATCACACGGATGGCGGCTTAAAAAATCCGCTCCCAAATTGGTTTTTCCAGATATATACTCAATGCTAAAATTATATGGAGCCAGAAGTAAAGACCATCGGAGTAACCTAGAGTTCTCATGCTTAGCCTGTGCTAGAAACGATAAAGGTTTGTGGTCTGTTTGCAACTTAAATGCCTTCCCATACAGATAAATATTGAATTTCTTTATTGCCCATATTACTGCAAGACATTCCTTTTCGCTAGTTGAGTAATTGATTTCAGCTTTATTCAACTTTCTGCTAGCATATGCCACTGGGCTTAATTCCCCATCCAATGCATCTGATTTCTGTAGTAGAGTTGCTCCTAGCCCAATATTACTGGCATCCGTCCTTACAATGAATTCTTGACTTAAGTCAGGTAATTTTAAAATGGGTTTACTTGTGAGCTTTTCCTTCAATTCTTGGTAAGTCATTTCACATTGTGGTGTCCATGTAATGCGATCTGGATGTCCTTTACGTGTCAATTCAGTTAACGGTGCACATATGGAATTAAAGTTTTTGATATACTTCTGGTAGAAACCACATAATGAGACAAAGGATCTCACGTCCTTCTTGGTTTGTGGTCTCGGGGCTTTCTGTAGTTTCTCTAAATTCTTTGGGTCAGGGGTCATGTTTCCCTGATAAACTGTGTGTCCCAAAAATTCCAATTCTTTACATCCAACGCAACATTTAGTTGGTCGGGCTGTTAAATTTGCCTCCCTAAGTCGATTAAACAGCATGTTCAGAGAGTCAATGTGTTCCTCAAATGTTTCTGTTGCTATAAGGATATCATCCATAAAATTTGTTATACAGGGATTATTCAGAGGATCCAATAATTTTCTCATCATTCTAGAGAAGACACTAGGCGCATTCTTCAATCCAAATGGCAATCTATTAAACTCATAGTGTCCTTCTGAGGTACTAAAAGCTAGGTATGGTCTAACCTCAGGCTTTACTGGAATCTGATAGTATCCTTTACTCAGATCCACTTTTGAGAAATATTTAGCTTTATTTAGTCTGGCAAACAGCTGATTTGTATCCGGCAATGGATCCACCTGTCCTTCTGTAATAGCATTCAGTCTCCTGTAATCTATACAGAGTCTATGTTCTCCAGAGGGCTTCCTTAAGAGTACAACACCGGAACTATACGAAGACTCACTGTGCGAAATAATTCCTTCCTTCAACAGATAGTCTATCTCTTCCTTCAAAGCTCTCTCCTTAGCAAACGGAATCGAATATGGTTTCATACAGACAGGTGTGGAGTCTATTAGTTTCATATCATATTCCAATAGGTTTGTATGCCCTGGTCGGTCTGTTAACACCTCTGCATGATTATTTAGAACCTGTTGCACTCTCTCTTTCTGAGTTTTCGTTAAATGTGTACTGATTTTTCACCTGTGCTGCTGTCTCACAGGGGTGTAATGGATATTCAAATGATGAAAGTGGTTCCTTTTTCATCTCCATGGCGATGGACAAGGTCAACAAGTGTGTCTCTTCCTGATGTTCTCTTTCCAAATATTTCTTCAGGAGATTCACATGATAGATTTTTTCTTTCCCCTTCTTATCTATCTTATAATTTGTTCTAGACACCTTCTCTAGAACTGTATATGGACCCTGCCATCCAATTTGTAACTTATTCTGACTCCCAGGCAAAAGAAGCAGTACTTTCTCTCCCACAGCCAAATTTCTGTCCTTCGCCTTCCTGTTATAATAGGCAGCATGTTTCTTCCTGGCTTGTTTCAAATTTTCATTGGCAAGTTTCCAGCCAGTTTTTAACCGAGTGGTCAGCTCATTCACATATTGGTATGAAGATGTAATGTTTTCCTCTGCCTTTTCATCAGTCCTCGTTCTTAACATAGCTACATATGGACCTTTAATTGTGTGGACCTATTTGTCCATGCACCGGTATGGTCTCTTCCACTCGAAGCTTTATAGTGATGATTTTTCTTCCCAGAATTATCATTCACAAAACGACCGCTACCAATTTTTCTTTTGGGGCTTTTTCCCCACTTAAAATTCTTGATGAGAGATTTCCTCTCTACATCCTCTTCCTCCAGTTTGTTTAAGTCCGATTGAGGGATTGTCGGCTTATCCTGGGGTAAGACATCTCTTTGCACTCTCCGCATAGTGGCCATTGTAAAACAATTAAGTGAAGCTTGTCCGTGAAAAGGGGCTTCCCATTCCATTTGGTCCACTTTATCAAATTTATATTTCTTTTTATTATCAGGCCTAATTTTGCCCCGTGGCGTGTCCAGGTCCTGATCCATGTTCCCACTTGTGGGTGTTCCCTCATGTGCTATGCTACACCTTTCTACAAAATTCTCAATGTCCCATCTTGCTTTGGGCCAATAATAATTGTGAGCCACCTTTTGAATGATGGTACCTATCTTCTCATGGTCCCCATCTGGTTTCACATGTAGGCTCCTTATTAAGTCTGCCCTATATCTTTTTGGAAGAACCAGCTGTCCGTGACCCTTGGATCTAGCTCCAGTCTTCCTATACATCAACTTGTTTTTCATGTAAAAATCTCCCTTGCCTGGAGTTGTATGACAAGTTGACAATTTTCTGAAACAAGGCTTGAGTGTTTTATCCCCAGCCTGTGCCTTCCTCATCTCTTCTGGAATGGTATCCAACATAATATCCTCCTCCTGTCTTGAGGTCGACCTGACCTGAAGGGTTGCCATATACACAGGTTTCCTTCTGCAACGGTCAGTGTCATGATTGTCCATCTGACAATTCTTACACCACCTTTTTCCTTGGTTGAAAGATTTTCTTTCATCATATTTCCTTTCGTCGAATTGTGGGAATTTATTTTTATTTTCATACCGTGGCCTATCAAATTGGTGCTTACTTTTGTGTTGATCCCTAGGATCAAATTTATTAAAGTTCTGTGGTGCCCTAAAGTTATCCACTTGTTTCTTTTTATTACCTGTTACCTCTGCTTGAGCTGCTTGATACCTTTCAGCAACATTTAGCAACTCACCCAGCCTCTCTGCACCTTGTTCCATGAGAAACTTTCTCAGGTCTGGAGCCATGGACTCTCTTAATTGCTCTATAAGGACCATTTCCTTAAGATCTTGGGTTTTCCCCAGAGAAGTCCATTTCTCCAAGTATGTCTCTATTCGTGCAGAGAACTGGTGATAGGTTTCACCTGACAGTAGTTTAGCATTCCTAAATTTTTTCCTATAAAATTCAGCATTCTTTTCATATCTTAACAAAAGAGCCTGCTTTAGCATATCATAATTTTCCTGATCACCTCTGCTCATTTTTGCAAAAACTTCATAAGCTGCCCCACGAAGTCCCTGAGATAACTTTAAGCTCCACCTTTCTCTCTCTAACCCATATGTGGTAGCTAATAGTTCATATCTATTTATATAGCTCTCAATATCATCGTCTTTCTCAACAAAATGATCTAAATGAAAGTTCATAGCTGAGGTTGAGGCTCCCTGAGTAACCGTAGCATCAGAGGCAAAGGGACTGGCACCATTTTCAGGAGCATGGCCTTGAAACTCAAACTCCCTTAGTCGTAACTCATGTTCCCTTTGTAATCTCTTCTCCTCCTTTTCTGCTTCCCTCTCTGCAGCTAATCTCTTCTCTTCTCTTTCTGCAGCTAATCTTTTGTCTTCTCTTTCTGCTTCCAATTTCTTAGTCTCAGCCTCAATCTGCAACCTCTTAGTCTCAGCCTCAGCTTCAAATTGTAACTTCTTAATTTCCCTTTCAGCCTCTAACTTTCTTTCGGCTTCAAACCTTCTTTCTTCGCGTTCAATAAATTTGTCACATTCCGTAGTAACATAGGCAACCATAACTTGCCCATCTAATCCTAACTCCTTTGCAGTCTGAACAGCAGCAGATCGAAATTTGGCTAGGTCCGCCATTGTCTATCAGGTAAGTTTATACAATGTCTAACCAACAATTTAATCTCTAAATATATCTAATGGACAACACAGGCACCGTGAGCTCAACCTTATTTAATTCCACCCAAGGATACCTTTTAATTCTTATATTCCCTGAAGTGAATTACCCCCAATATTTTTAATAGGGAAAGATTCAAAATCCGGACGAGCCCCCAATATATGTGGTGAAGTGGGATGTTATAAATATTTATAGGGGACTTAGTGTACTGACTGAGATCAGCTGTGAAGGTATCTATATCTATTAAGAGTAGTGTATTATAGATAACCTTACTTGCTGCCACATATCTATATATCTCAGTCAGAATTATTCTGGAATAGTGTGATGACTACGTTGTATGTCTAGGGTATGTGTATGATGAAGTGTAAGTCATAACAACAACAGACGGATAAACAATTTAATTTATTCCACCACACTTGACAACACTGTGACACTTACATACATAAAAACACTCTACAAGGATATCTTAAAAGAGTCACTGATAACTTTTCAAATAACAATATGTATTCATTGTTGGCATGAATGAATATGTGTCCTGATTCAAATACAAAAGGAACCAGGAATCACAATCAATTTAACTTACAAGTTATATGTACAGAATTTATCAATATGAATATAGTAGTGACATATATTATTAAAAATATCCTATGTGTGTCAGTTGTGTAGTAGCAATATGAGGTAATACTGGTTTTGTTTTGTTCAAGCTCTGTTGGTATTTGTCATCATGACTTCAATAGTTTGTCTTTAGGGACTAGTATTGGAGATGTTCTCAGTTCCTGATATTAAGACAATTAAATTCCCCTCTGAATGTTATTTTTACAAAGTCATTTCAAGATGAGGGGACATAATGTTGAGCTCAGCTGGCCAAATCAGCTTATCTTGCGTGATGGCGGCAGGAAAGGACTCCTCTGCTCGAATTCTCCCCTGGGCTCTGGAGACACCTCACTGATAGCTAAAAAGACCAAGGAGTATGCTGTCCGACTCTGGATTCAGCAAAGCTCTGACCCGGTGCTGCTCAATACCATCAAGACCACGGTCCCTGAAAACAAGAAGGATGTACCTTCTACTTCATAACTAATTGATACTCTAGTTCTACACTGAGCACAATACAACACAAACATTGAGTTCAGAGCGTTAGGCCAACTGTCAGCTTCATCTGAAATACTTTATACCAGCATTACCCTCCTTAATGGTCACTACGCCTCTGCACTTCCAGCATTATTTCTGTCTAATCAATCATCCAGGTGTCAGTGTACTATTTGGCCATTCCATGCCGTTTTACTTCCCTCCGACACCCTCTGTTCAGGCTGGAGCATTATAGGCTTTATCTCCTGTTTGCCACTGAACTACACATATATATACAGGCATAAATTAACAATTTACATTCAATTTTCATTAAAAGATACTGAATGGTTCAAGCTTACCACAATTTCATGGAAATAAACACAGATACGTTGATTAGCAATGAATTCTGGCACATTTACTGGCACAAATTCCCATCTGCTTATGTTCCAGGCTTTTATTTAACACAAATATGAGCTGGCTTCAACGCACTGTTGCTTTATCAAGATTATTTGCACTAGTGGTCTCGAACTAACGCTCCTAAGTGAGTATATCAGCGAGTCTAGCCAATGAGGCCACGTTTCGACAAGTGTTTGAAAAAATGTTACCTTTTCACGTCTCCCCTAACAACGAAAGATAGTATTTATAGCCCGACCAATCGTGGTTAGTCTTTCATTTGTTGCGCTCCAATCAATTTGGAGTTTACATGGTAGGCTAATTCTGTAACGTAAGATTTTTTTCAAACACGTTATAAAAAAATTTTATGAGCAGAAATGATTCCATGCTGTCAGGCATCCCCACTATTTTATTTTGGGTATAATTTATTAATTCCTGGACTATTTGCGTAACGTTTTACATATTCTTTGTCAGCAAGCCCTAAGGAACCCAAATATACAAATTTAAAAGAGCTACGTGGCTGCGTTCAAAATATGTATTTTCTACCTCCTGTTTCGAAGATGTGCTGTCTGGGTACTGTTATGTTTTCAACCGTAAACCCATCTAATGTTATCTTTTCTAATAAGAGTTTTTCAGGATTTATAAACCTAACTCTGGGATGGGTAATGTATTTTATCACTGTCCGTCTGAAAAAAAAGTTAGTGCATGTAGTCTTACACGCGTGATGGCAGCATTTGTGTATCGCGCGAAGCGTGTTTAGTGTTCGGCTTTCTGCCTCTCCCTTCTCGCTATCCTTTTGTCCATCTGTCTTTTGATCTTGGTAACATAGTGTAGAAAAAGACATGAATGGAATTTAAAATTTAGGTCAACTTGCATATTTCAAGGTTTTTCTTAGAAAGGCAGCACATTTTATTGTGTGTTTGGGAAACGCGTGTATGTTGCAGAAGGCCTTTAATATCAACGTGAAACGTTACAATTTGCATACGCAGTAGAAAACAAGGGGATTTCGAGTACAGTCATTGTGACAGCACTGTTCTTTACCATTCTTCTTCCTTTATTTATTATATGTATTTATTAGGCTTTATATTTACTTGATAATTTATATATGTGGATTAGAATATTCCACGACACCTCCCCTCTTAAAACAGACATTATATGTCAGTCCTTTATTCTATATTCACATAGAGAAATTTATTATTATTTCTGGGGTTTACGGTGATTCTCATCACACGGATGGCGGCTTAAAAAATCCGCTCCCAAATTGGTTTTTCCAGATATATACTCAATGCTAAAATTATATGGAGCCAGAAGTAAAGACCATCGGAGTAACCTAGAGTTCTCATGCTTAGCCTGTGCTAGAAACGATAAAGGTTTGTGGTCTGTTTGCAACTTAAATGCCTTCCCATACAGATAAATATTGAATTTCTTTATTGCCCATATTACTGCAAGACATTCCTTTTCGCTAGTTGAGTAATTGATTTCAGCTTTATTCAACTTTCTGCTAGCATATGCCACTGGGCTTAATTCCCCATCCAATGCATCTGATTTCTGTAGTAGAGTTGCTCCTAGCCCAATATTACTGGCATCCGTCCTTACAATGAATTCTTGACTTAAGTCAGGTAATTTTAAAATGGGTTTACTTGTGAGCTTTTCCTTCAATTCTTGGTAAGTCATTTCACATTGTGGTGTCCATGTAATGCGATCTGGATGTCCTTTACGTGTCAATGCAGTTAACGGTGCACATATGGAATTAAAGTTTTTGATATACTTCTGGTAGAAACCACATAATGAGACAAAGGATCTCACGTCCTTCTTGGTTTGTGGTCTCGGGGCTTTCTGTAGTTTCTCTAAATTCTTTGGGTCAGGGGTCATGTTTCCCTGATAAACTGTGTGTCCCAAAAAATTCCAATTCTTTACATCCAACGCAACATTTAGTTGGTCGGGCTGTTAAATTTGCCTCCCTAAGTCGATCAAACAGCATGTTCAGAGAGTCAATGTGTTCCTCAAATGTTTCTGTTGCTATAAGTATATCATCCATAAAATTTGTTATACAGGGATTATTCAGAGGATCCAATAATTTTCTCATCATTCTCGTGTCGTGATAACGCGCATTCTTCAATCCAAATGGCAATCTATTAAACTCATAGTGTCCTTCTGAGGTACTAAAAACTAGGTATGGTCTAACCTCAGGCTTTACTGGAATCTGATAGTATCCTTTACTCAGATCCACTTTGAGAAATATTTAGCTTTATTTAGTCTGGCAAACAGCTGATTTGTATCCGGCAATGGATCCACCTGTCCTTCTGTAATAGCATTCAGTCTCCTGTAATCTATACAGGTCTATGTTCTCCAGAGGGCTTCCTTAAGAGTACAACACCGGAACTATACGAAGACTCACTGTGCGAAATAATTCCTTCCTTCAACAGATAGTCTATCTCTTCCTTCAAAGCTTTTTTCCTTAGCAAACGGAATCGAATATGGTTTCATACAGACAGGTGTGGAGTCTATTAATTTCATATCATATTCCAATAGGTTTGTATGCCCTGGTCGGTCTGTTAACACCTCTGCATGATTATTTAGAACCTGTTGCACTCTCTCTTTCTGAGTTTTCGTTAAATGTGTACTGATTTTCACCTGTGCTGCTGTCTCACAGGGGTGTAATGGATATTCAAATGATGAAAGTGGTTCCTTTTTCATCTCCATGGCGATGGACAAGGTCAACAAGTGTGTCTCTTCCTGATGTTCTCTTTCCAAATATTTCTTCAGGAGATTCACATGATAGATTTTTTCTTTCCCCTTTTTATCTATCTTATAATTTGTTCTAGACACCTTCTCTAGAACTGTATATGGACCCTGCCATCCAATTTGTAACTTATTCTGACTCCCAGGCAAAAGAAGCAGTACTTTCTCTCCCACAGCCAAATTTCTGTCCTTCGCCTTCCTGTTATAATAGGCAGCATGTTTCTTCCTGGCTTGTTTCAAATTTTCATTGGCAAGTTTCCAGCCAGTTTTTAACCGAGTGGTCAGCTCATTCACATATTGGTATGAAGATGTAATGTTTTCCTCTGCCTTTTCATCAGTCCACGTTCTTAACAAAGCTACATATGGACCTTTAATTGTGTGGACCTATTGTCCATGCACCGGTATGGTCTCTTCCACTCGAAGCTTTATAGTGATGATTTTTCCTCCCAGAATTATCATTCACAAAACGACCGCTACCAATTTTTCTTTTGGGGCTTTCTCCCCACTTAAAATTCTTGATGAGAGATTTCCTCTCTACATCCTCTTCCTCCAGTTTGTTTAAGTCCGATTGAGGGATTTTCGGCTTATCCTGGGGTAAGACATCTCTTTGCACTCTCCGCATAGTGGCCATTGTAAAACAGTTAAGTGAAGCTTGTCCGTGAAAAGGGGCTTCCCATTCCATTTGGTCCACTTTATCAAATTTATTTTTCTTTTTATTATCAGGCCTAATTTTGCCCCGTGGCGTGTCCAGGTCCTGATCCATGTTCCCACTTGTGGGTGTTCCCTCATGTGCTATGCTACACCTTTCTACAAAATTCTCAATGTCCCATCTTGCTTTGGGCCAATAATAATTGTGAGCCACCTTTTGAATGATGGTACCTATCTTCTCATGGTCCCCATCTGGTTTCACATGTAGGCTCCTTATTAAGTCTGCCCTATATCTTTTTGGAAGAACCAGCTGTCCGTGACCCTTGGATCTAGCTCCAGTCTTCCTATACATCAACTTGTTTTCATGTAAAAATCTCCCTTGCCTGGAGTTGTATGACAAGTTGACAATTTTCTGAAACAAGGCTTGAGTGTTTTATCCCCAGCCTGTGCCTTCCTCATCTCTTCTGGAGTGGTATCCAACATAATATCCTCCTCCTGTCTTGAGGTCGACCTGACCTGAAGGGTTGCCATATACACAGGTTTCCTTCTGCAACGGTCAGTGTCTTGATTGTCCATCTGACAATTCTTACACCACCTTTTTCCTTGGTTGAAAGATTTTCTTTCATCATATTTCCTTTCATCGAATTGTGGGAATTTATTTTTATTTTCATACCGTGGCCTATCAAATTGGTGCTTACCTTTGTGTTGATCCCTAGGATCAAATTTATTAAAGTTCTGTGGTGCCCTAAAGTTATCCACTTGTTTCTTTTTATTACCTGTTACCTCTGCTTGAGCTGCTTGATACCTTTCAGCAACATTTAGCAACTCACCCAGCCTCTCTGCACCTTGTTCCATGAGAAACTTTCTCAGGTCTGGAGCCATGGACTCTCTTAATTGCTCTATAAGGACCATTTCCTTAAGATCTTGGGTTTTCCCCAGAGAAGTCCATTTCTCCAAGTATGTCTCTATTCGTGCAGAGAACTGGTGATAGGTTTCACCTGACAGTAGTTTAGCATTCCTAAATTTTTTCCTATAAAATTCAGCATTCTTTTCATATCTTAACAAAAGAGCCTGCTTTAGCATATCATAATTTTCCTGATCACCTCTGCTCATTTTTGCAAAAACTTCATAAGCTGCCCCACGAAGTCCCTGAGATAACTTTAAGCTCCACCTTTCTCTCTCTAACCCATACGTGGTAGCTAATAGTTCATATCTATTTATATAGCTCTCAATATCATCGTCTTTCTCAACAAAATGATCTAAATGAAAGTTCATAGCTGAGGTTGAGGCTCCCTGAGTAACCGTAGCATCAGAGGCAAAGGGACTGGCACCATTTTCAGGAGCATGGCCTTGAAACTCAAACTCCCTTAGTCGTAATTCATGTTCCCTTTGTAATCTTTTCTCCTCCTTTTCTGCTTCCCTCTCTGCAGCTAATCTCTTCTCTTTCTGCAGCTAATCTTTTGTCTTCTCTTTCTGCTTCCAATTTCTTAGTCTCAGCCTCAATCTGCAACCTCTTAGTCTCAGCCTCAGCTTCAAATTGTAACTTCTTAATTTCCCTTTCAGCCTCTAACTTTCTTTCGGCTTCAAACCTTCTTTCTTCGCGTTCAATAAATTTGTCACATTCCGTAGTAACATAGGCAACCATAACTTGCCCATCTAATCCTAACTCCTTTGCAGTCTGAACAGCAGCAGATCGAAATTTGGCTAGGTCCGCCATTGTCTATCAGGTAAGTTTCTACAATGTCTAACTGGCAATTTAATCTCTAAATATATCTAATGGACAACACAGGCACCGTGAGCTCAACCTTATTTAATTCCACCCAAGGATACCTTTTAATTCTTATATTCCCTGAAGTGAATTACCCCCAATATTTTTAATAGGGAAAGATTCAAAATCCCGGACGAGCCCCCAATATATGTGGTGAAGTGGGATGTTATAAATATTTATAGGGGACTTAGTGTACTGACTGAGATCAGCTGTGAAGGTATCTATTAAGAGTAGTGTATTATAGATAACCTTACTTGCTACCACATATCTATATATCTCAGTCAGAATTATTCTGGAATAGTGTGATGACTACGTTATGTGTCTAGGGTATGTGTATGATGAAGTGTAAGTCATAACAACAACAGACGGATAAACAATTTAAATTTATTCCACACACTTGACCAAACACTGTGACACTCCACATTACATAAAACACTCTACAAGGATATCTTAAAGGAGTCACTGATAACTTTTCAAATAACAATATGTATTCATTGCTGTCATGAATGAATATGTGTCCTGATTCAAATACAAAAGGAACCAGGAATCACAATCAATTTTAATTACAAGTTATATGTACAGAATTTATCAATATGAATATTGTAGTGACATATATTATTGAAAAATATATCCTATGTGTGTCTGTTGAGATAGTAGCATTATGAGGTATATTACTGGTTATGTTTTGTTCTAGCTATGTGGGTATTTGGTCATTCATGACTTCAATAGTTGTGGTTTTTAGGGACTAGTATATGGAGATGTTCTTCAGTTTCTGCTATTATAAGACAATTAAATTCCCCTCTGAATGTTATTTTTACAAAGTCATTTCAAGATGAGGGGACATACTGTTGAGCTCAGCTGGCCCAAAATCAGCTTTTCTTGCGTGTGATGGCGGGAGGAAAAGACTTTCTTCTGCTCGAATTTGCTCCCTGGGGCTTCTGGAGACAACCTCACTGATAGCTAAAAAAGCCCAAGGGAGTATTGCTGTCCGGAACTCTGGATTCAGCCATAGCTCTGACCCGGTTGCGGCCTCACTACTCCATCAAGACCACTGGTCCCTGAAAAAACAGGAAGGATGTACCTTCTACTGCATAACTAATTGATACTCTAGTTCTACACTGAGCACAAAAGTTCAACACAACAAACATTGAGTTCAGAGGCGGTTAGGCCAACTGTCAGCCTTCATCCTGAAAATACTTTTATACCAGCATTACCATCCTTAATGGTCACTACGCCTCTGCACTTCCAGCATTATTTCTGTCTAATCAATCATCCAGGTGTCAGTGTACTATTTGGCCATTCCATGCCGTTTTACTTCCCTCCGACACCCTCTGTTCAGGCTGGAGCATTATAGGCTTTATCTCCTGTTTGCCACTGAACTACACATATATATACAGGCATAAATTTACAATTTACATTCAATTTTCATTAAAAGATACTGAATGGTTCAAGCTTACCACAATTCATAGATTAAACACAGATACATTGACTAGCAATGAATTTCTGGCACAAATTCCCATCTGCTTATGTTCCAGGCTTTTATTTAGCAAAAATATGAGCTGGCTTCAACGCACTGTTGCTTTATCAAGATTATTTGCACTAGTGGTCTCGAACTAACGCTCCTAAGTGAGTATATCAGCGAGTCTAGCCAATGAGGCCACGTTTCGACAAGTGTTTGAAAAACTGTTACCTTTTCACGTCTCCCCTAACAACGAAAGATAGTATTTATAGCCCGACCAATCGTGGTTAGTCTTTCATTTGTTGCGCTCCAATCAATTTGGAGTTTACATGGTAGGCTATTTCTGTAAATCGTAAGGATTTTTGTCAAACACGGTTATAAAAAAATTATATGAGCAGAATTTGATTTCCTTTGCGGTCAAGGGCAATCCCCACTATTTTTATTTTTGGGTATAATTTATTAATTCCTGGACTATTTGCGTAACGTTTTACATATTCTTTGTCAGCAAGCCCTAAGGAACCCAAATATCCAAATTTAAAAGAGCTACGTGGCTGCGTTCAAAATATGTATTTTCGACCTCCTGTTTCGAAGATGTGCTGTCTGGGTACTGTTATGTTTTCAACCGTAAACCCATCTATTGTTATCTTTCCTAATAAGCGTTTTTTATGATTTTAAACCTTTACTCTGGGATGTGGTAAATGTTATTATTATCACTGGTCCGTCTGGAAGAAAAAAAAGTTAGTGCATGTAGTCTTACACGCGTGATGGCAGCATTTGTGTATCGCGCGAAGCGTTTGTTGTTGGTGTTCGGCTGTCTGCCTCTCCATTCCTCGTATATCCTTGTGTCCATCTGTCTTTTTGATCTTGGTAATCATAGAGTAGAAAAAATGACCATGAATGGAATTTAAAATTTAGGTCAACTTGCATTTTTCAGGTTTTTTTTTTAGGAAATGCAGCCCACATCTTTATTGTGTGTTAGAGGAAAACGAGTGTATGTTTGCAGAAGGCTCTTTAAATCTAAAACGTGATGAAACGTCTACAATTATGCATTTACGCTGTAGAAAAACATAGGGATTTCGAGTACTGTCATTGTGACAGCACTGTTCTTTACCATTCTTCTTCCTTTATTTATTATATGTATTTATTAGGCTTTATATTTACTTGATAATTTATATATGTGGATTAGAATATTCCACGACAAGGATGATGCGCAAATTGTTGGATCCCCTGAATAACCCATGTATCACGAATTTCATGGATGATATTCTCGTCGCCACAGAGACATTTGAAGAACACATTGAAGCTCTAGAGATGTTATTTAATAGACTTAGGGAGGCGAACTTAACTGCTAGGCCAACAAAATGTTGTATTGGATGCAAAGAGTTGGAATTCTTGGGACACACTGTATATCAGGGTAATATGACCCCTGATCCTAAGAATTTGGAAAAACTGCAGAGAGCACCTAGGCCACAAACAAAAAAGGACCTGTGATCAAAATTAGAGTAATGGCAGACGTGAGGAGAGATTTTATCTATGTGTATCACTGGTTTTAGAACTTGCCGTAGGCATGTTTTCAAGTGGGGAGATGTGTCATAAAATTAACAGTGATACAACGTAAAATATCTCCAAAGGATAAAATGTAGGGATAAAAGAATGCGTAAGTTACTAGAAGGCATGATCGCCCACGCCGCAGGTCATCACCCGCCATGGAAATTAAATTGCTGAAACGGTTACCATTTGAACGGGATGAGAACGGCGGATCAAAAGGAAAAAAAAATATGACTGAAAAAATAGCGTGAGGACTAGCAAGGCTTAGAAGATGCAATTGGGGGGGAAAACGGAGGAAAATTCACGTCCCCAATTGACACGAGGTACGGAAAGGGACGCTTACGATTTGCGATACCAAGCCTTTATTTGAATTCAGCGGCAAAAGCATTACAACGCAGATGCTTGAAATATTACAAAATTAAAAAAGTAACTTTTTCTTAATACTAATGTTAGGAATATAAAAATTAGCTGGCCGGATGGCCCATTTTGAGCAGTGAAATAATATGCTTTTATTTATACAGACGGATAGATAATAATGAAGACATTGACAAAAGACTGTGTTGTTCACATCAGCGAAAGACTGCATTGAATCAAACATGTCACTAATTTGCACAAAAACCGCGACCTTGAGACTCAAGTGTTCAAATCTAGTTAGAATGAAAGAGAGGGACATTGGTGGGAGCTGTGGCTAAAAATAACTTTAAAGACAAAATTTGTAGAGGGGACGAATAGGTTGGTTCAAAATCCAAGTACGTTTTTTGTGAAAACGCAAGTAGAGACGGACGGACTAACAGATAAAAATCCATACTTGACTGAAGCATGACTGAAATGACTTTAGTGTAGGAAATTTGAATTTGAAAAAAAAAAACACAAGGCATTGATTGGCCACAGACAATCATATTATCAGCGCTCAGACGCGCTTTTTTGCCATTCCTCAATAGTTGTCCAGTGATAGACACAGTAAATTTTAAGTGTGGTGATTTCCAATGAAGTAAATTGAAATAAGTTCAGGGACGCCATACTATAGCCAGCAGCTCAGCTGAGTTTTGCTAGCATTTCTGTGTTGTTTATTCATAATCTGAGCTGTGAGTTTTTTTATGTTGACACCAAAAGGTGGTGTCAAATGCTGGGTAAATAATTGACAGTGAGGACCCGTGCAGTGTCGCATCTCGGCAGAACAGCCTTGTATTGCCCCAAGCACGGAGAGGTGGGGCCACCCGATATATTGCCCCCAAGCACGGAGAGGTGGGGCCACCAGATTCCAGCACCAGAACTACTCTTTCAAAGTTACGTAAGCAGGCTGGTCTGCTGGATTTACACCAACTTCATAGACATAGCACCCAAAGTGAATTACTACTAAAACATCCCATTTCCTTCCATCATTAATGGACAATGTTTGGTAGGCTTAGACAGGGAGGGATGAAGCCACCCCAACAGCACATCTATTCATCGTTCTCCCAGGGAAAATAAAATTATGAACTGTAGAAATATTAACTAATCGTGAAAATTGTATACGTATACACCTTTTATTTATCATGCCATTTATTCATGCCATTCACTCATAAATTCCAAAATCTTTCATATGTTCTGGCCAAAATAAAACCTTGGTTCAGAACAAATAAATTTAAAAAAGATTTTACTTTCTAAAATTTCACCAGCTGAATTTAGTTCATTGTGTTCTAAATTTTATTGATAATATTATATTATTTAATATCTGTGTGTGTGTGTTTGTATATGTCAATACAACACATTACATTCAGTACCCTAGATTTTAACGTAGCCACATTCATTAGAAAAAAAAATAGGTGTGAGGTCGTAGTGGTAGCAAGAAAGGCCTTCTGAAAATTCACAGCTACATTTTATCTCAGGAGCCTTCACAGCTGACCTCATACATCACACTTAGTAATATCACCATCATACAATACCATCAAAACCACTACACTTGCATATGATTTGGTCGAGGGTCGGGCTCAGTTTTCGTTTCAATCTACAACTTCTCCCATTAGCACTGTAGGAATATTTCAAGAGAACCAAGTATTTCCGTACTCCCTTGACGATTTCTCGTACCCCAGGTTGGGGGGCACCTGTTCTATTGCTCAGAATGAAACTTCGTGATCAGTAATTCGTCACATCGTTCACACACACACACACACACATTAAAAAGAGACGACACAGGGAAGGAAAGGGAGACTGACAACGTTACGGACAAAATGACTGGTACAGAAAGACAAAACGATTGGTACAGAAAGACAAAACGACAGGTACAGAAAGACAAAGC
The DNA here is from genome assembly GCA_024509875.1 of Oreohelix idahoensis. NCBI lineage: Eukaryota > Metazoa > Mollusca > Gastropoda > Stylommatophora > Oreohelicidae > Oreohelix > Oreohelix idahoensis. The sequence goes on from JAMPIV010016250.1 coordinate 20,023, forward strand.
GACTGGTACAGAAAGACAAAACGACTGGTGCAGAAAGACAAAACGACTGGTAAAGAAAGACAAAACGACTGGTAAGGAAAGAAAAAACGACTGGTACAGAAAGACTAAACGACAGGTACAGAAAGACAAAACAACTGGTACATAAAGACGAACCCCAATATAACCGTTTGCAACCCTTCAATGGGTTTTGGTTGAACAGGGTATCACAGCAAAATATTAGACCCAAAGAAAGAAAGAAAAGAAAACATAAAGACAAAACGACTGGTACAGAAAGACAAAACGACAGGTATAAAAAGACAAAGCGCTATCTCATAATCTCAGCGCCTGACTGGTCGAGTAATTATAGTGCTTGCCTGCCGCAGCAAAGTTACTTGGTTCCGGAATCCGAACATGTTGGATCCAAGATCCACTCTACCTAGGTATAAACGAGTACTTGACTCCACTCTTGAGTTAAGGAAAGCAGAGGTAGTGAGGACGGGAACAACCCCACCTCATAATACCTGGACCTAATTTTGAAGTCTCTAACACTTCACTCCCCTGCCGCAGTATCTGCTATGGCACTACCTTTACCTGTTTCTTTAAATCTCGCTAAACATCCATTTCAGGTAACAGTACCTGCTTCCTGTATCAGGTATTCTTACCTTCTGGACCAGGACCCTTTTTAGGAAATCATTTTATTTTGGACCGCTGGGATGGCGGAACGATGGCCAGAGAGACAGATCGTAGCCGAGAGAAATTCAAGAGCGGTAATTAAATCCTAATAAAAACATCCTGGTCCGTATTGGTTTCATCCATTACAGTCCACTCCCCTGGAGAAACAGCTATCTTAAGACGGGGACAACAGACTACCATCGCAATCTCCGATCTGGCAACAATGCAATGGAAAAATAATAGATCGTCCCGGGGGGCGCCTTCTTTAATAGGAGGAGGGGGGGGGGTGAATAAATATTTATATTTTTGCTCCTATCTTCCGTTAGAGACACAAAGTAACTGCGCTGCAGACTTGTTCACAAATATGAGATAACCCAGAAGTTCATTTGACAGAATCGAGGAGCAGGTAACAGAACCGATGTGAATGTAGCAGGGGTACATTGCTGCGCGCAGTCAAATGTGCTTGACGTCCTGGCTTGGATGGAGTGTATGGTATCCTGGCTTGGAGTGTACTGGACAAGTTTGGGTATGGTAAAGTGTGGAGACATGAGTGGAGTGCACGACATCCTGGCTTGGAGTGTATTGGACACGTTTGGGTTTGGTAAAGTGTGAAGACATGAGTGGAGTGTAAGACATCTTGACTTAGAGTGTATTGGACACATTTGGGTATGGTAAAGTGTGAAGACATGAGTGGAGTGTAAGATATCATAGCTTGGAGTGTTTTTTACATGTTTGGGTATGGTAAAGTGTGAAGACATGAGGAATGTATATGACATGTTTGGGTATGGTAAAGTGTGAAGACATGAGTGGAATGTAAGACTTCCTGGCTTGGAATGTATTTGACACGTTTGGGTATGGCAAAGTGTAAACACAGGAGGAGTGTATCTGATGACATGTTTGAGTATGGTAAAGTGCAAGTGAAGGTTACGTTGCGTGAGACCGGTGAAGTGTAGTAATACGGAAAGCAAATAGTGCAGGTTGAAGTATAGCTAGATATAGTGAGATTTTTCCATGCGAACATTGTTTTTCAATGATGTGCATGATGTCTTGTAGTATTCTTGTGATTCACGGCCAAAGTGGCAGTCTGCTGATGTTATTTCTGTTGTGCTGAAGATTTGTGATATAAAGACATCGGATATCGTACTGACGTGTTCGAGTCTATTGAGCAGCTATTAGATGTGAATAACAAGCCATGTTTGTTTCTCAGAGTGTAGTGTTACAATGTATGTCATTGTGCTAACACTTGTCTAGCATTTGACAGTGTATATTTGACATGTTTTGGGTATGGTAAACCTTGAGGACATGAGTGGTTTGTATTGCATCCCGGCATGGAGTCGAATGTATTCAACTCTAGTCTATCCTATTGGAAATGGGTACCCGCCTCTGTTCTTAGGGTTCCTGTTGTTAGGGAAGGTAAAGGCAGCGAGAAAGAGAACAGGATAGATCACCTAATAAAAACTGAGACCTAGTGTAGTAAACTCTGTAACACTTCACTCCCCTAGGGTTGTACCTGCTATGGGACTACCTATGGTTTCCAGGGATCTCTGACCAGAACAGAATGGCTGCTAACTCAGGCATGTAAAGAGGCGACTAGTGTGAGGTTGTGTAGGAGGAGGGTGGGCATCATAGATTTTCAGCACTTAGGGCTTCCAATGGTCCTAATCCGATGCTGCATGCAGACATAATCGCCAACGCCTTTAGTTAAGGGTGTTCTATGACCAAGGTACTGTACCCATGAGCACATTTATTCCGTACTTGGAAAATTTAAAATGCGGATTACCACATATCAGCATCTCTGGTTAATCTCTTTGACGACTGCTTGTGTTACGTTAATGATCGTGAATAAAATGAACTCTTCACCGACAACTTAAGCCGTGTAAGCGAATTACTGTTTTATAATCCATAGCTTCATGACGATGTTGTAACATCTATTGTGAAGTTTCGTTAATCTAGTTCTGCGCTGGATTCTGAATAAACGAGATTTTAAACTGGGGAAATATTGAATATGCACCGTAGGAAGCGCTGTGATACAAAATGGAAGACCTGGCAGTGAAACTGAAACAAGATGTCAAAAATCTAGTGCAGTCACGTACCAGCTTTTTGGGGGGTCGGAGTGGCTAAGAGGTATGGTGTCCGCCTCGATTTCTAGAGGTATGGGGTTCGATTCCCTGTTGAGGGAAAAATAATTTATGAAAAAAATGTTTTTCAGAACCAGTGGCCCTTATTATGTCATACCCCGCCCCCCTTTCAAGGTCTCATGGGTAGTGAGATCGGATGCCTAGCCTTCTTGGATAAGGGCGAAAAAATAGGACGTCCCATGTGCAAGTTGCGCACGTTAAAAATCCCACGGCAGTTTAAATCGTAAAGAGTAGGCCTATCAGGCCGCTGTTCTGGCAAAATTAAAAAATTAGAAACCTACCCACCTCAAAAATATTTATAGAATGTGTGATTCCTATATACACACATTGGGATTCTCGCCGGTGCTCCGGAGTTCGTGCACTGTGCTGAGATCCTCCTTGTGTGATCTAAGGGAGAAGATCAGAGCACTGATGGAGTTGCCCGTGTGCAATGAAGATAGTCCTTAAAACCAAACCAAACCAAACCAAACCAAACCATGTTTTACCACTGGTCAAGAATCCGAATATCAGAATAGAAATTAAACGACAACTGATAAATAGTATATTATTGGCAACGCAATTTTTAAACTCAATGACAGACATGGTCCGTGACCATGCACAAGAAAGAAAAACAATGACAAGGAACAGTTTAAGAAGAGCCATTAATGTTACCAGAGGAGGCAATGAGACGTGATGATATTCAGATTAATTGTAGGAACGACATCCTGCATCAAATATATAGAGAGACAGAAGCTAGTGGCCTGGTCATCTCATGAGAATGGAGCCCAATTGATTACCACCAGCGTTTTTGAAAAAGAAAATTTTTTAATCCTAGATATCGGCGACTTGGGCTATTTTGGGCTATTGTTGGGCGACTATTGGGCTATTCTGACCGATTTTGAGCGAAATCTAGGTGGTGTTCTTCAACTAATGAAGGAAGGTGACACCTAGACGGGACCAAAAACCTCCATCTTGGTGAATTCACCTAGGAGTGGAAACGCTGGTTACCACTACGTGTCTACAACAGTTGAAGATCTGGTTGTAAGGCACAAGGAATACTAACAAGCGGAAGGATATTCACTATTATAGAAATCCTGCAACTGAAGTGACACGTTTGACTCAAGAACAAACAGGTCAGTTCCCTAGGACGCTTTAGGACAAGAGAGGATCGAGAGAAAAAAAAAGTACAAGTAAATTAAGTAGAATAAATCATTTCAAACTCAAAGCCTGACCGGGTTCGGCACCAGGCCACTGCCCACTTAAAAATACCTAGCTGTAATAAATAGTTACCAATCGCATCTCTTGAGTTAAGGAAGGCAAAGGCAGCGGGTAAGGGAGCTGATCTCCCCCCCCACCTCATAAAAGTGAGACCTAGCAGTGTCTAATACTTCACTCCCCCAAGGTAGTTTTTTGCTACTGGACTATGTTTATCCATTTTTTTTTTTAATTCAAAGCTTTAAATTAATGAATTATGCTACGTTCACAAGGCCTTCGCCGGGGACAAACGAACAAAACCCGGAAGGCACGAAACTGAGTCCAAAGTAAATTTTTTTAAATATGACAAATAAATAAAAAATATTACAACCCGTGAACCGGCTGTGAACGGAATCAATGAGGTAAATAGACATCAGTGGGAAAGCTTCCTTTATACACATTCTTCTTCTTCTTCCTCGTTCGTCCTGAAAAGGACGTTGGTTGCGTTGTGTCTGTTTACGCCGGAGCTGTGATATCTGCACCTTTCGGTCGACACATCCGACTTCGGCACGGCATTTTTTGGGACCGGGTTTGCCTTCCCTCTGCGATCCCTACTCTCTCAGCCAGACTGCAGTGATGCAGCCTGTTTCCAGGACCACCACGTGGAGGTGGAGTAGGGTCTTGGTCAGCTCTGGTTCGCTGACCCTGATGCAAGCAGTCAAGCTATGGGTAGCTGACTGCATTCTCTATTGCTGCATCGTTGGGTCCCTATACACATTCAGTGAAGAGCTCCCTATTAAAAGTTTTTTAATCGGGAATCAGTCCCTAATTCGAACCTGTGAACACAGAAGTGGGCCATCTACGACACATTACGTCAATATTTCAACTTACCGGCTCGGTACCCAAAGAAGAAGCTCCCGGCTGGCAAAGTGGTTAGAGTGCTTGCCTCTCGCCGATTCCGGTATTGAAACCTGGTAGCAATATGCTTCAGTTTACCCAGCTGTAAATGGGTACCTGACTCTGCACTTAAGTTAGGTAAAGCAAAAGCATCGAGGAAAGGAACGGTAACCCTACCTCATTAAAATAAAAATTGGGGCCTAGTATAGTGAAGTTTCTAACACTTTACTCCCCCTAGGACAGTATTTGTTACGGGACTACCTTTACCTGAAGACATAAATATCACACGTATAAAGGTATGTCTCAGGTACTCGTGAGAAATAAAGAAGTAGAAAACTAGACAACAGAAAAATAAACAAAAAACAGAAGTGATAGGCTCGCAGGAGAATCGAACCCAGGACCATCCGAACGGCAACTCCGCCTAGCTACGGAAGCGAATCTGAAGAAGACAACTTTGCGGAGAATTGTGGAGGCCGAGATGAAAAAACATAAACCAGAAATGGTGTACGGCATGAAAGTTGGCCACAGACCGAGGAAAGTGGCGAGAGTTTGGTGCTGCCCTACACAGAAGCCACTAGGCGTGATGGTTCACGATTGCTCTATAAGTCAGAGACTAAGGATCCTAGAAGAAGATCTGAAGAAGAAAGCTTCCGACAACACAGACGCAAGAATGCCGCTAAATAATCTGATTACGTATTTTAATCTTCACCCTACGGTCGCATAAACTGTGCTCGATATCTAAATATTCCATGCTGTCTGTTTAATGAAGACAATGCCAATTCCCTTGTTACAATGCGTTTTAGCGGAGATGTGAGTAATGTAATATACGACTGTTTAGTTGTGATGAGTCATCATGTATAATACATGAAATGGGTGTTGGGAATAGTTCACTGATTATCTAGTCTCAGGGCATATTTATACAATGATATTAATCATCTTTTCCTTTCTCTCTCCCCGCTGAGCACGAAATCACCATTGCAGCTGGTCCCCTTGCACGAAACTCTTTGACTCCGCAATTCATGATAGACTAAGAAAAACGCTCAGAGAGTTGTTTTGGCACGGGTGTCAAATCTGACCAACTCTCTGAGCGTTGTTCTGGAGTTGTCACAGAATGGATTGGGGCAACCCCTTCTTCTTCCTAATGTCTGTTTCACTACGGCAGTAATCGGTACATTTGTGGTACGGGTTTTATTGCGTGCTTTCAATTGTCGCACTTTTTTCTCTGCTAAGTAGCAGATATTTGATGTTGTCAAATCATTATGACACTCCTTGTAGGTGATAATAATCACATTTTGCTTGATGCAGCACAGCTTTGCTAAGATTAGGCCCGGGTGCGCGGCAGATAAGAAATTAATCGTCTGTGCGACACATTCTGGAGTCAAGCATGACATAATCGTTTCCGTCACACCTTGTTACGAAAACATTACTTTAGCGAAAGTAATAATTTGTTACATCTTACACACATTGTCGTCTGAGGTTACCGATATGTCTGTAAGTTCGCCTGCCAGCAATCGGATGTTTACAGCCCATTTTTAGGAAAGTAATGTTTGAAATTTTGCACTAGATGAGTCATGCAAAATATTCAAATTAGAATGGCTGATCGTTGAGCCCCATAACCAACAGGGTGGGGTAAGCCAGTGAATACAACTTGACACATTTCAGTGTTTTTTCACTGTGATTCACGCTTGCCAAAGACACCAGACGTGCCAGTTAGAATTCAGAAGTTCCATTTATCAGACCGGACAAAATTTATTTGAGTATTTATCAGGACTTACAAAAAAACAGCCCAGGAAATCTCTATCATTTTAATAAGGAAAGCCGCTGTCTGACGAAACTGAAGGAAACATACAAAGTCAGAGAGGGAACTTATTAAATTAACGACACCCCAAACGCGTGTAACAGACCGATTCAAGTCTCTTTTATTCATCTGAGCAAAAGGTCTGTAAGCCAGGATTGGCGTAAGTTGTGATTTCACATTCTATATTTTATTACTAACAGGTGAACTAACAAATATATGTAAATTACCATGTGAATTTTAGTATGTGAAAATCGCTTGTGGATGTCCCAGTCATTTGAGGCTGGGAACCTCAGCGTATAGAATGATGGTTTATGAACCAACAGTGCACGGGCTTAGAGAAAACTAAACACATAAAGAGTCCCAGGTTCCATACGGAGCAGGGAGGGAAAGATGAAAGAAATGATGTACATTCTAAGTATAATACTTACAGTTTCAAACCAGTGTAAATTTCGATGTTAACATGTGCACTTTAAAATTAATGAAAGTTTCAAACTTTTCAAATCAGTGTAAGCATAAATGAAAACATATTCAATTTATATTGTGAACACTTTTCAATCAGTGGATATGTAAATGTAAACATATTCTATCTGAGCTATTAACCTTTTCATTTAAATGTAATGTGAAGCTAAAACTATTCAATTTAAATGTAAAAGAAAGTTTTACCCCGAGGGATGAAATTTAATTCTCATCCTGGGTAAATTCTGAGATAAATGGGATGGTACAATAGAAGAAAGGGGACACATAAGTATGTGTCACGAAACGCAATACTCAGAAGAGCGTTTCATTTCTATTCTTTACCGTAGTTATTGGTGGTACCAGCAGAAAGTAATATCTCTGGAACAAGAAGGGACAAGTGGCCTACGCTTTAAGACGAAGGACCAACTTTGTAGACTCTCCTTGACATTGCTGGGAAACGAGCTACACCCGACAACCTTGATCAGCGACGAGCGGGAGCAGTGTAAAGAGACCCATGAAGGAGCAGAACCGTCAATGGCAGGTAAGTTCCATACATAACCTGCCAAAGTGAACCTTTTTTCATCGTCTCTATTATCCATCAATGATGAAACTTTTCTTCTAAACTATTCAATTATTTCAAACTGTTAAAACGTAAGTGATTATTAAATTTTGTTATTTGTAAATTTACAAATTTAACTTCGATTTAATCATTGTAGATTACTGCATGTTTGTCTCATTCAATTTACTACATACACTCTAAACAGAGCTAAACCAGAATAATAAGAATTCCCCTGAGTAAATCAGAGGTGGGGGCTTAAACGAGCAAACATAAATCATTGTTTAATTCTTCACAAAAGTGGTCGGCAGATTCTAGAATTACCGTGCTAAGCCAAAGCAGCATTGTTTTCGCTTATCTGAATATCTTGTGAAGACTCCCTCTGTGATAGAAGTGTCATTACCATTCTATCTACTGCCAAGAGTAATCTTGTGCGAAAGTAGATACCTCGGAAGCCCATAAGATACTCTTGAGTTTTGGCCACTGTTGGACCACTACTGCAAAGCAGGGGAGGCAATACCGTCACAACTGGAGTCTCGACATGGGATTGAACGCGGTCGCATAAGCGTGATAGGTCACAGTTGGGCGACGCGCGCCGGGATAATAGAACTTGTCTAGTAATTCCCCTAGAGCAGTGTTTCTCAACCCTGATAGTAGCAACGCCCCCTTTTGACAACTAATATTTTTAAAAGCCCCCCCCCTCCCCACCCTTTTATCACCCCCTTGCTCTTTATCGTGTATACACAAACACAAACACAAACACACACACACACACAAATGTATATATTCAACAATACTTTTAAAAAAGCAATGCAGTTAATGAGTTACCTTTTCTGATAGTATAAAGAAAGAGAGAAAGCCCATTTATAAAAGCATAGTTATATTAAATATGTATTTAAGTACGGAATTATATACACCGCAAGTTCATTATCCTTGAAATACAAATTGGCGGAGCAAATGATATAAAATTAGTTCTTACAACTCTATAACTATCATAATCATATCATTTTAATAGCGCCAAAATGACTGCATATATATCTTCAAATCTGAATATTTAAGCCTCTCCTTATGTAACCACTTTGAACATGAAGAAATTAAAAAAATTATTAGTTGATAATAATGATATAATTGTATAAAAATTCACTTACTAATGAAGCTTAATGAGATCCTTGCGTTTGGTGTCATTCAGCCAGTTTTGTAATATTTGGTTCTAAGTTTGTTAAAATCCTGTTACAAATCTGCAGTCGGTTTCGTTGCTTTTGTAGTAGCAACACTACTGCACTGAACCCCTTCTCCACCAAATACGACGTTGGGAATGCTGTAATTAGCAATTTAGTTTTACATAAAAGAACGGGATACGCAAACCTCTGCTGGATCCAAAATTTTTCGTAATGTGTGTGACTGAATCGTGCTTTTGCCTCCAAGTCATTTTGTAGCTCAATTAATTCTTCTTGTAAATGTTGACTAACTTGTTCCACGTCTGATTCAAACGGATTAATCACCCAATCGGAGCCGCGCTAGCGTAGTGGTTACAACACCGCTCTGGCGACCGGGTGATACAGGATCAAACCCGGGCGACGGCATTTGAGGATTTTTCGTCGACCGGGATTTGGACTGGATTAACTCGAGACCTGGCGAGGACATTTGAAGGAGTGTCGTCGACCAGGGACTGGCGGCTCCTGAGCCGACCCAGCTGCAATGGGTACCTCCGAAATCGGCGAGTATTGCCTGAATGGCGAGGGACACCTGTCTCTGTACAAGAAATAAAGGGATACTCACGTAAAATCAATGTCAGGTTAGAAATAAAATAATAACCTGAGATTTCGCCTTGAGTATTAGCGGGCGTACGAAAAAAAAAAAAAAAAAAAAAAAAAAAAATCACCCAATCCGGTATTATTAGTTATTGTAAGTCTTTAAATCTTATGCTCATATCCTTTTTAATAGCGTCCAAATGAGTGCAATAAACCTTTAAATCTGAATCGTTAAGCCCGTCACCACCTAACTGCAGTAAACATGGAAAATGAGAAAGTTCTCAGCGACTAAGATTATTTTTATATAATGTCAATTTGTTGATGAACCCCATGATAATTTCTTTCACTTTAATCAGACTGATCTCATTTCTTTGTAGCTTAAGAAGAACCTCATTTAATATTTCAAATATATCTGAAAGATAGGCCACATCGTTTCGCAATACTTCTCTTTCGATGCTAATTTCTTCTTTGATTGAATCCAAAAACTCTACTGTCTCCTGACAATGGTAACATCCCAGGTACTACAGTTTTGCGTTTGGAATCCTTGAAACACTCCATGGGACGCAGGGGAAGTAAAAAGTATCGTGTTACAAGCTATGCGAAGGGGAATATCTTTTGCAATTGTTTCATATTGATTCTTGTAAAAATGTACACAGCGCCCCCTGAATGGAAGTAGCGACCCCCAATCGTTGCGACCCATCAGAACGCCCTGAGACATCTTGAAAACGCCCCCCAGGGGGCGGTACCGCCCCCGTTGAGAAACACTGCCCTAGAGGGTCCCAGGGATTTTTAGAAGGGTGGTATAACACGGTGGGGCGGACCAAGAGCAAATAAAAAATTTGAGAACTCCTGACGTAACTCGTCACTGAAAAATTAACGACTGAATAATGACTCGTTTCAAACACTTCTCTCCCCTACGGCTGTATTTGCTATGGGTATATTTTTGTACACTACGACATGCCTGAAGGTCACGTGGTTCTATTCTTCTTCCCCCCCCCCCCCTCCCCTGTGAACTGCACGCGGCTTACACGTCATAATCAAATATGTATTATATTATCTAGCATCGTGGCTGGAAAAGAGAAAGACAGAGAGAGAGAGAGAGAGAGGGGGGGAGAGAAACAGTGAGAGAAAGACAGAGAGAATAAGATACAAAGATAGAGAGAAAGACAGAGAGACATGGACAGAAAGCGACGAAGTGAAAGACATAGACAGAAACATAGATAGAGAAAAATACAGAGAGAGAAAGACAAAGAGACAGAGAATGACAGAACGATAGTGAGAAAGAAAGACGACGAGATAGAAAGACAGAGAGAGAGAGAGAAAGATGGAGAGAATGTGACGAAGATAAAGAAAGACACAGAGAGACAAAAGAGAACGACAAAGTGAGAAATACGAAGAAAGACTGAAAGACAGAGATAGAAAGACTGAAAGAGAGGAAGAAAGAGAGACATAGAAAGCCAGGTAGAGAGACAGAGACATAAAATTAGAGAGACAAAGACAGAGAGACAGAAAGATACAGAGAGAAAAACAGAGCCAGACGCCGAGAGAGAAAGGCAGAGAGTCAGAGAAAGAGAGAGAAAGGCAGATACACCGAGAGAGAAAGGCAGAGAGTCAGAGAAAGAGAGAGAAAGGCAGAGACACCGAGAGAGCAAGACCGAGAAAGACATACTAAGACACTGAGAGAGAAAGACAGACAGTGATAGACAAACAGATAGAGAGATAAAGAGAGAGAAAGAATGAAAGAAAGACCATAGTGCTAACTAGGCAGTTAAGATCAAGACCAAGGCCAGAGAAAGGAAAAAAAACTGTAATTATGAGAAACGGATAAACAAGACACGCGCGGGGCCGTTCACGAGACCCTGGTGAGTGCGTTCTTGATTATCTTAATTAGTTGGATGAGTAACAGCGCGAGCGTCCAGATGTGTGTGTGTGTGTGTGTGTGTGTTGCGGCGCGTAATGCTGGTTCATTGTGTGATACGTAATAAATGGCGCTATGAGATAATTGCAAATATGCAATCATTTGTCCCATCATTTGTATGTGCCTAATCAATTATGTGAGCGTATTCTCGTTCAGCCCTGCCAATGACTCTCTGTTTTAGCGCAGCTGAGAAGGTCTGAAATCGTGTAGGCAATTCACCATCAACATTATTACTTTTTTTAAGCTCCCCGAGGAGCAGCGGTCTTTAAAAAATACACCAACCCCCCGATCTTACGCTGTTCGATTTGCGCTTTTTCGATATAACGCTGTTACTATTTTGTGCAATATTTCTGTTACACGCTTAACAAATTCGATGATGCACTGAGCGTTAAATTTCATGGGAGGCAGAAATATAAGTTCCACATGCTCATCAAGTTCATTTAGAAAGGTTGGATGGCCAAGAAACATTGTCATTTCTCGGATAATGAAGTATGGCCCCAAAATTTAATGCAGTTCTAAGTTTATTGGTAACAGAAAAAAATCAAAACTGCTACACGTTGTTTCTTGAAGAGAATATAAGGTGACAAAGCTGCTCGATTTTTTTTTTTTTTTTTTTTTTAAGTCTCCTGAATATATTCTGCCTCCTCCATCCATTGACCAACAGGCGTCTTCTACATCTGGAGCCAGAAGAACATTTTCAACACTTACAATACCTTCTGCTAACTAGTCGTGTGATGATAACGACGGCTCTGCTGTGACAACTGTAGCCACAAGCGACGGAAGAAGCCGCCCTGAAAGTCCTATAATATCTTTTTTTTTTAAGTACAGTACATACATAATATTTTGTTTGTGTTGAGTATGTCTGATAGTTATATGTAGTTAATAAATGTTGTTAACTATTTTTTAATCACTTTTTTACGTAACTTTGATACAGCTTTCAGGGCCTCGGGAGCAAATTAATTTGATTTATATTAATTCTGATGGGAAATCTTTTTTCGTTTAGAGTTTTTCGTTTAGCACTCGAGTTTCAAGAACGAATTATCAGCGCTAAGCGAGGGATTGCTGTACACGCAAGTCTTCCTATCTCGTACTATCGATTCAAGCCCTTTTCGTGTTTTCTTTATTCTCTACATGTTTAATTTCCTTCTCTACGTATATTTTAGTTTCCTTCTGTTGTGTATCTTGCCTTGGGGTTTCCAACACAAATACTACCTTGTTTTCTCAATGTCATAAGAAAATGTGACCTCATTTAACCACATAGTTCCATGGTTTCTATCGCACCTGTCAATCCAATATAATTACTGTCTTGGTATGTCCCCAAACTAACGACAGTAACAACACAACGGTTTACTTTCGTAGCGAAGCGATGGCGCCGTTTGGATGGACCTCGATTCGATTTCCGGTAAGCCTATCACCTATAATTCTTTTCTATTTTTTGGTTCCTCGTTTAAGTCCAACAAGTGCCTGTTAAATTACCGATATTTATTTATTTATTTATAAAAAAGACGACGTAATGCTGACTGAGGAAGACAGTCGTGTAGAAAATAAAATACAACACGTATACCAAGGCGCGTTAGTAGTTTAGTAGGTCCCGGCAAATAATCTGCATTCGATCCCTGCTAGTGTTAAAAAATAAATTATTATTATGTTTATTTATTTATTTTAATCCAGTCACCCGTCATCACTTTTTAATAACTGTGATTTTTTTAATCAAAGTGTCCCAGTGTGTATGTGTGTATTGACGGGCCTGCATGCTCGGTGGATATGAAAAGGGAGATACTGAATACAGGGGTTTTCAACCTTTTTTGTGTTCACCACCCCCTTTGTTTTGATCCTCACTTTCCTCTTCTTCCCCCCCCCCCCCCCCCGTAGCAAGTAGCTGTTAGATGGAAAAAAGTACTTTACCATCTTACTGTGGCCCTCTCGAAATATGGCCCACGTTTTGAGAACCACTGAGTTACATGATAGTATTTTTTTTTTAATAATAAGAGACAGTGTTCTCACACAGCTTGTGCGTGCTGGTCAGTGACAGCAGGTGTACAAGCTCGTAACGTTGAACTCTGTATCAATTTGTTTCGCTTCAGTTCGCAGATATCGTCAGACCGGCGGGCGGATAAGCGGGTATGGGTAATTCCACTTAGCGAAGGTTGTCTCGTGGACAACATTATAAAACGAAGTTCAATAGAGGTGTCAGCAGCTCCTCTTCTACCCGGGTCACCCTACCCAAAACAATATTTATATGTATGTATGGAAACTTCGATGTAAAAAACACTCATTTTAAATGGCTGGAGATGTTTTCCACACAGTCTAATCTCAATTGTGCTCTGTCTACTATACCAAAAGACTATTGTATTTGATGCTATATTTAATATCTCACTCCACTAGCTGTCAAAACTTTTTTATGGCAAACAAAAAATTGTGATAAAACCCCCACGTAAAAACACCCATATTGTTCTACTTGAATGGTATTCCACACACATTTTGTAAATTTCAATAATACTCATTTTTGGCAGGTTATATCATATCATTATATGCCAATGTCTTTTAGAAAAAATGTGTTGTGATAAAACACCCCCACGAACCAAAAGACGTCCAATATTGTAAAATTCTACTGCCATGTTGTGTCTATTACATCATGTCTATAGATATTAATGTATTCTATGGAGAATAAAGGTTCTGATATGTATGTATATATGTATATATATATAGGATGCTTTCTATCACAAAAGTAAGATAATCTCAGCAAGTTTTTAAGCATACCTTACTGTGGTGAAGTGGGATGTTATAAATATTTATAGGGGACTTAGTGTACTGACTGAGATCAGCTGTGAAGGTATCTATATCTATTAAAAGTAGTGTATTATAGATAACCTTACTTGCTACCACATATCTCTTATCTCAGTCAGAATTATTCTGGAATAGTGTGATGCTACGTTATGTGTCTAGGGTATGAGTATGGTGAAGTGTAAGTCACAACAACAGACAGATAAACAATTTAATTTAATCCACTACTCTTAACAACACTGTGACACTCACATACATATAACACTCTATGAGTATAGCTTAAAGAAGTCACTCGTAACGGTTCAAATAACAATATGTATTCATTACTAGCATGAATGAATATGTGTCCTGATTCAACTACAAGGGAACCAGGAATCACAATCAATTTAAATTACAAGTTATGTACAGAATGTATTTAATATGAATATTGTAGTGACATATATTATTACAAATGTTCTATGTGTGTCAGTTTTGTAGTAGTAAAATGAGGTAATACTGGTTTTGTTTTGTTCAAGCTCTGTTGGTATTTGTCATCATGACTTCAATAGTTTGTCTTTAGGGACTAGTATTGGAGATGTTCACAGTTCCTGATTTTAAGATAAGTAAATTCCCCTCTGAATAGTATTTTTATAAAGTTATTTCAAGATGAGGGGGCATAATGTTGAGCTCAGCTGGCCAACTCTGCTTATCTTGAGTGATGGCGGCAGGAGAGGACTCCTCTGCTCGAATTCTCCTCTGGGCTCAGGAGACACCTCACTGATAGCTAAAAAGACCAAGGAGTATGCTGTCCGACACTGGATTCAGCAAATCTCTGACCAGATGCTGCTCAGTACCATCAAGACCACTGTCCCTGAAATCAAGAAGGATGTACCTTCTACTTCATAACTAATTTATATTCTCTTTTACACTGATCACAATACAGCACAAACATTGCGTTCAGAGCGTTAGGCCAACAGTCAGCTTCATCTGAAATACTTTATACCAGCATTACCCTTCTTAATGGTTACTACGCCTCTGCACTTCCAGCATTATTTCTTTCTAGTCAATCATCCAGGTGTCAGTGTACTGTTTGGCCATTCCATGCCGTTTTACTTCTCTCCGACACCCTCTGTTCAGGCTGGAGCATTTTAGGCTTTACCTCACGTTTGCCACTGAACTACACATATATATATACAGGCATAAATCAACAATTCACATTCAATTTTCATTAAAAAGATATTAAATGGTTCAAGCTTACCACAATTCATACGAATAACACAGATACGTTGATTAGCAATGAATTCTGGCACAAACTGGCACAAATTTCCTTCTGCTTATCTTCCAGGCTTTTATTTAGCCAAATATATGCTGGCTTCAACGCACTGATGCTTTATCAAGCTATTTTAAACAAGTGGTTTCGAACTAACGCTCCCAAGTGTGTATATCAGCGAGTCTGACCAATGAGCCCCGTTCGACAAGTGTTTGAAAAAATGTTATCTTTTCCCGTCTCCCCTAACAACCAAGATAGTATTTATAGCCCGACCAATCGTGGTTAGGCTTTCATTTGTTGCGCTCCAATCAATTTGGAGTTTACATGGTAGGCTATTTCTGTAACGTAAATTTTTTTCAAACACGTTAAAAAAAAATCTTATGAGCAGAAATGATTTTATGCTGTCAGGCACCCCCAATATTTTATTTTGGGTATAATTTATTAATTCCTGGACTATTTGGGTAACGTTTTACATATTATTTGTCAGCAAGCCCTAAGGAACCCAAAAATACTAATTTAAAGGAGCTACGTGGCTGCGTTCAAAATATGCAATTTCTTCTACCTCCTGTTTGGAAGATGTGCTGTCTGGGTACTGTTATGTGTTCAAACGTAAACCCATCTATTGTTATCTTTTCTAATAAGAGTCTGTTATGATTTATAAACCTAACTCTGGGAAAGGGTAGTGTATTTTATCACTGTCCGTCTGAAAAGTTAGTGCTTGTAGACTTACACGCGTGATGCCAGCATTTGTATATCGCGCGTCGCGTGTTGCATGCGTTCCTGATTTTCAGCCCTTCCCTCTCGCTATCCTTTTGTCCATCTGTTCGTTCGTTTTGGTAACGTAATATAATTAATGTTAGGATTAATTTAGGTCATTACGCAGTACGTCTCAATGGTTTTCTTAGAAATGCAGCACACGTTTCATTGAAGAAGGCGGGTAATAATACAGTAAGCTTTTATATCAACGTGAAAGCGTTACAATTTGCAGACGAAGCAGAAAACAAGGGGGATTTCGAGTACATTCCTTGTGACAGCACTGTCATTTTACCATTGCTCTTCTCTTTATTAATTTTATTTGTTAGGCTTCATATTTACCTAATAATTTATATATGTGGATTAGAATATTCCACGACACCTCCCCTCTTAAAACAGACATTATATGGCAGTCCTTTATTCTATATACACATAGAGAAATTTATTATTATTTCTGGGGTTTACGGTGATTCTCATCACACGGATGGCGGCTTAAAAAATCCGCTCCCAGATTGGTTTTTCCAGATATATATTCAATGCTAAAATTATATGGAGCCAGAAGCAAAGACCATCGGAGTAACCTAGAGTTCTCATGCTTAGCCTGTGCTAAAAACGATAAAGGTTTGTGGTCAGTTTGCAACTTAAATGCCTTCCCATATAGATAAATATTGAATTTCTTTATTGCCCATATTACTGCAAGACATTCTTTTTCGCTAGTTGAGTAGTTGATTTCAGCTTTATTCAACTTTCTGTTAGCATATGCCACTGGGCTTAATTCCCCATCCAATGCATCTGATTTCTGTAGTAAAGTTGCACCTAACCCAATATTACTTGCATCCGTCCTTACTATGAATTCTTGACTTAAGTCAGGTAATTTCAAAATGGGTTTACTTGTGAGCTTTTCCTTCAATTCTTGGTAAGTCATTTCACATTGTGGTGTCCATGTAATGCGATCTGGATGTCCTTTAGTGTCAATTCCGTTAAAGGTGCACATATGGAATTAAAGTTTTTGATATACTTCTGGTAGAAACCACATAAGGAGACAAAGGATCTCACGTCCTTCTTGGTTTGTGGTCTCGGGGCTTTCTGTAGTTTCTCTAAATTCTTTGGGTCAGGGGTCATGTTTCCCTGATAAACTGTGTGTCCCAAAAATTCCAATTCTTTACATCCAACGCAACATTTGGTTGGACGGGCTGTTAAATTTGCCTCCCTAAGTCGATCAAACAGCATGTTCAGAGAGTCAATGTGTTCCTCAAATGTTTCTGTTGCTATAAGGATATCATCCATAAAATTTGTTATACAGGGATTATTCAGAGGATCCAATAATTTTCTCATCATTCTAGAGAAGACACTAGGCGCATTCTTCAATCCAAATGGCAATCTATTAAACTCATAGTGTCCTTCTGAGGTACTAAAAGCTAGGTATGGTCTAACCTCAGGCTTTACTGGAATCTGATAGTATCCTTTACTCAGATCCACTTTTGAGAAATATTTAGCTTTATTTAGCCTGGCAAACAGCTGATTTGTATCCGGCAATGGATCCACCTGTCCTTCTGTAATAGCATTCAGTCTCCTGTAATCTATACAGAGTCTATGTTCTCCAGAGGGCTTCCTTAAGAGTACAACACCGGAACTATACGAAGATCCACTGTGCGAAATAATTCCTTCCTTCAACAGATAGTCTATCTCTTCCTTCAAAGCTTTTTCCTTAGCAAACGGAATCGAATATGGTTTCATACAGACAGGTGTGGAGTCTATGAGTTTCATATCATATTCCAATAGGTTTGTATGCCCTGGTCGGTCTGTTAACACCTCTGCATGATTCTTTAGAACCTGTTGCACTCTCTCTTTCTGAGTTTTCGTTAAATGTGTACTGATTTTCACCTGTGCTGCTGTCTCACAGGGGTGTAATGGATATTCAAATGATGAAAGTGGTTCCTTTTTTATCTCCATGGCGATGGACAAGGTCAACAAGTGTGTCTCTTCCTGATGTTCTCTTTCCAAATATTTCTTCAGGAGATTCACATGATAGATTTTTTCTTTCCCCTTCTTATCTATCTTATAATTTGTTCTAGACACCTTCTCTAGAACTGTATATGGACCCTGCCATCCAATTTGTAACTTATTCTGACTCCCGGGCAAAAGAAGCAGTACCTTCTCTCCCACAGCCAAATTTCTGTCTTTCGCCTTCCTGTTATAATAGGCAGCATGTTTCTTCCTGGCTTGTTTCAAATTTTCATTGGCAAGTTTCCAGCCAGTTTTCAACCGAGTGGTCAGCTCATTCACATATTGGTATGAAGATGTAATGTTTTCCTCTGCCTTTTCATCAGTCCACGTTCTTAACAAAGCTTCAAGTGGACCTTTTATTGGCCTTCCAAACAATAATGTTGCCGGGGCCATACCGGTTGAACTATGGGGTACCTCCCGATAAGCAAAGAGGGCGGCGTGCAGGTACTGGTCCCATGTATCTGGTTTTTCGTGTGCCAACTTTCTCAGGATCGACATCAATGTGCCGTTAAATCTTTCCACTTGGCCGTTCCCTTGGGGATGATACACACTACAATGGAGTGTTTGGCCTGGAAGATCCTGAAAACTTCTTCAGTTAGTTTCCCCTTGAACTGAGAGCCATTATCAGTCAAGATTTGATTGGGAAAGCCTACCCTTGTGAAAATTGTGAGCAATGCCTCTGCCACATGTTTTGAATCAATCGATGACAGGGCTACTGCCTCTCCCCACATAGAACAAGTGTCCACCAGAGTCAGAATGTAGCTGTTCCTTCTCTTGGTTCGGGTGAGAGGTCCCACAAGATCCACGGCAACTCTCTCAAAGGGTGTTCCCACTATGGGCATTTCCCCCAGAGTTGCTGGTGCAGTCCAATGTTTAGGTGCTACTCGTTGGCACTCTGGACAGGATTTTACATATCGTTGATATCTTCAGTTATTCCTGGCCAGAAATAGTGACAAGCTATTCGCTGTCCTGTTGCGCTGATTCCCATATGACCACTGAAGGGAATCGCATGCCCTAGTTCCAACACTTTAGTACTATATGAAGTGGGAAGGACCAGCTGTCCGTGACCATTGGATTCAGATCCAGCCTTCCTATATATCAATTTGTTCTTCATATAAAACTCTCCCTTGCCTGGAGGTGTATGAGATTTGGGCAACTTCTTGAAACATGGCTTGAGTGTTTTGTCCTCAGCCTGTGCCTTCCTCATCTCATCTGGGTGAGTATTTATGGGAATATCCTCCTCCTTCTTTGTCTGTGATCTGGTCTGCACTGTTGCCAATATCACAGGTCTCTTGGGATTCCCCAAGAAGACATATCTACACCCCAATATTAGAGGGTAGATTGGCTCATTTATCACTGCTGCTTTTATGATTCCTTCCACATATCGCGTTTTCACTTTTATTCGGGCGACGGGAAGTGTCATGGTAGCTACATCCTTGGTTGCAGTTTGAATCTCCACTGTTTCTGTGGTTTATTGATCGGCCTGCACCAGGTGAGAACTCACAACGGAATCGTAATCTAAACCGGTATCATATAAACATCTTATAGTGACACCATTACAGATGACATCTTCACACACTGGGGGGTGGTATGGTTCCTGTAATTCTTCAGGTTTGCCCTTCTTTTCCTTTTTCCCCGATGTCATAGCAGCAAAATGAGGAGGTTTCCTTCTACAATGGTCAGTGTCCATTGATTGTTTCATTCTTAACAATTTTAACACCACCTTTTTCCTTGGTTGAAAGATTTTCTTTCATCATATTTCCTTTCATCGAATTGTGGGAATTTATTTTTATTTTCATACCGTGGCCTATCAAATTTGGTGGCTTAACCTTTTATTTTGAATTCCCTAGGATCAAAAAAAAAAAAATTTAATAAAGGTTATGTGGTGCCCTAATGTTGTCCCCCCTGTTTCCTTTTTTATTTACCTGTTACCATCTGCTAGAGTCTGGCTTGATTACCTTTCCAGCAACATTTAGCAACTCACCCAGCCTCTCTGCACCTTGTTCCATGAGAAACTTTCTCTGGTCTGGAGCCATGGACTCTCTTAGTTGCTCTATAAGGACCATTTCCTTAAGATCTTGGGTTTTCCCCAGAGAAGTCCATTTCTCCAAAAAGTTATGTTTCCTCGATGCGAGACAGAGAACTGGTGATAGGTTTCACCTGACAGTAGTTTAGCATTCCTAAATTTTTTCCTGTAAAACTCTGCATTCTTTTCATACCTTAACAAAAGAGCCTGCTTTAGCATGTCATAATTTTCCTGATCACCTCTGCTCACTTTTGCAAAAACTTCATAAGCTGCCCCACGAAGTCCCTGAGATAACTTTAAGCTCCACCTTTCTCTCTCTAACCCATACGTGGTAGCTAATAGTTCATACCTATTTATATTTAGCTCCTCTATAATCCTCGTCTTTTCTCAACAAAATGATCATAAATTGAAAATACATAGCTGAGATTGATTCTCCTTGAAGTAACCGAAGCATCAGAGGCAAAAGGGGAAAACTTGCACACATTTTCAGGAGCATGGCCTTGTGTGAAACTTCAAAACGTCCCCTTAGTCCGTAACTCATGTTCCCGTTGTTATCTTTTATCTTTTGCTTCCCTTTCTGCAGCTAATCTCTTGTTTTCCCTTTGCTGCATAAGCTGTCTTCTTTCTTCGGCTTCCCCTTTCTGCAGCTAATATCTTCTCTTCCCTTTCTGAAGCTCATCTTCTTTCTTCTGCCTTCCAATTCTTAGCCTCTTTGTCAGCCTCAATCTGCTAACCTCTTAGTATCAGCCTCATCTCAAATTGTAAACTTCTTAATTTTCCTTGTCAGGCCTCTAACTTTCTTTCGGCTTCAAACCTTCTTTCTTCGCGTTCAATAAATTTGTCACATTCCGTAGTGACATAGGCAACCATAACTTGCCCATCTAATCCTAACTCTTTTGCAGTCTGAACAGCAGCAGATCGAAATTTGGCCAGGTCCGCCATTGTCTATAGGTAAGTTTATAAAATGTCTAACCAAACAATTCAATCTCTAAATATATATCTAATGGACAACACAGGCACCGTGAGCTCAACCTTATTTAATTCCACCCAAGGATACCTTTTTAATTCTTATATTCCCTGAAGTGAATTACCCCCCAATATTTTTAATAGGGAAAGATTCAAAATCCCAAGAGCGAGACCCCAATATATGTGGTGAAGTGGGATGTTATAAATATTTATAGGGGACTTAGTGTACTGACTGAGATCAGCTGTGAAGGTATCTATATCTAATAAGAGTAGTGTATTATAGATAACCCTTTTTTTGCTGCCACATATATATATATCTCAGTCAGAATTATTCTGGAATAGTGTGATGACTACGTTGTATGTCTAGGGTATGTGTATGATGAAGTGTAAGTCATAACAACAACAGACAGATAAACAATTTAATTTATTCCACCACACTTGACAACACTGTGACACTCACATACATAAAACACTCTACAAGGATATCTTAAAGGAGTCACTGATAACTTTTCAAATAACAATATGTATTCATTGCTGTCATTAATGAATATGTGTCCTGATTCAAATACAAAGGGAACAGGGGAATTCACACTCGCAATTCTTATTTACAAGTCTTATACGAACAGGAAATTTCTCTCATATGAATATTGTACGAGACATTTTATTAGTAAAAAGTATCCGATGTGTGTCAGTTGTGTAGTAGTAATATGAGGTAATACTGGTTTTGTTTTGTTCAAGCTCTGTTGGTATTTGTCATCATGACTTCAATAGTTTGTCTTTATTGGAACTAGTATTGGAGATGTTCTCAGTTCCTGATATTAAAACAATTTACTTCCCCTCTTAAGTTTATGTTACAATGTTATTTTAAGATGGGGGTACATAATTTTTGAGCTCAGCTGGCCACATCAGCTTATCTTGCGTGATGGCGGCAGGAAAAGACTCCTCTGCTCGATTTCTCCCCTGGGCTCTGGAGACACCTCACTGATAGCTAAATGGACCAAGGAGTATGCTGTCCGACTCTGGATTCAGCAAAGCTCTGACCAGGTGCTGCTCAATAACATCAAGACCACGGTCCCTGAAAACAAGAAGGATGTACCTTCTACGTCATAACTAATTTATACTCTCTTTTTACACTGAGCACAATACATCACAAACATTGAGTTCAGAGCGTTAGGCCAACTGTCAGCTTCATCTGAAATACTTTATACCAGTATTAACCTCCTTAATGGTTACTACGCCTCTGCACTTCCAGCATTATTTCTGTCTAGTCAATCATCTAGGTGTCAGTGTACTGTTTGGCCATTCCATGCCGTTTTACTTTCCTCCGACACCTTCTGTTCAGGCTGGAGCATTATAGGCTTTACATCATGTTTGCTACTGAACTACACATATATACAGGCATAAATTAACAATTCACATTCAATTTTCATTAAAAGATACTGAATGTTTCAAGCTTACCACAATTCATGGAACAAACACAGATACGTTGATTAGCAATGAATTCTGGCACAAATACTGGCACAAATTCCCATCTGCTTATGTTCCAGGCTTTTATTTAGCAAAAATATGAGCTGGCTTCAACGCACTGTTGCTTTATCAAGCTTATTTGAACTAGTGGTCTCGGAACTAACGCTCCTAAGTGAGTATATCAGCGAGTCTGGCCAATGGAGCCACGTTTCGACAAGTGTTTGAAAAAATTTTAACTTCCTACGTCTCCCCTAACAACCAAGGATAGCATTTATAGCCCGACTAATCGTGTTTAGCCTTACATATCATTCCAGCCAATCAGTTCAAATGTAACTTGTGGCCCATTTTCCGTACAATGGTGGTGAAAAAAAGTCTACCACTGAGCGATTCTGATTTTGGGTGTTGTCTGACAGCACCATCATTTTATTTGGTTATAACTTGTTAATTCCTAGACTGTTAGCATAACGTTGTACATATTCTTTGTCAGCAAGCCCTAAGGAACCCAAATATACCAATTTAAAAGAGCTAACGTGGCTGCGTTCAAAATATGCAATTTCTCTAGGATAGTCGTGTTGATAGTTGTTTTTTATTTTATTTTATTTTTTATGTGAGAACCGCACCTGTCCTGCTGTACTGTCAGACTAATGTCAGGATTTCGGACATAAAACAGTAGAATGTCAGGTTGGTTTCCCCAATAAGCGTTTTCCAGGTTTTTTAAAACCTAACTCTGGGAAGGGTAGTGAATTTATCACTGTCCGTCCGAAAAAGTTAGTGCATGTGGCCTTACACGCGTGATAGTAGTAATTGTGTATCGCGCGACGCGTGTTTTGTGTTGCACGTGTTCGGCTTTATTCCTCTCCCTTCTCTCTATCCTTTAGTCCATCTGTCATTAGTTACGCCGTGTATAAAATGGAATGAAATATTAAAATTAGGTCATTGTTCAGCTTGGTATCTCAATGTTTTTGCAAGAAATACAGCACACGTTTCATTGAAGAAAGCGGGTAATAATACAGTAGGCTTTTACTATCAACGTGAAAGCGTTACAATTTGCCGTCGAAGTAGAAAACAAGGGGGATTTCGAGTACAGTCATTGTGACAGCACTGTTCTTTACCACGTTCCAACTTTATATTTACATTTGATTTTTCATACATCGCAAAAGATGGCTTCGGGTACAGTTTTTACAAACCATTCACCGATCGCTTATCACTGAGCGGCCGATCAAAATGAGGCAGTCATAATATCGGCAAAACTGGTTCGAGACGATAGACCATCGAGCTATCGACAATGATAAATAAAAGCATAATGGAATCATTGTGAAAAGGATTTCACATTTTAGTCCAGGAAAGGATTGTGTACAACTGTGTATAAGAAGAAACGGTAGGAAGTTATCCTTTACGGAGGTATATGCGTATTTCGGCTGCCCACAGTTACGCGGAAAGCCTGTAAACCCACTTCTGTTCTAAATATTAAAATCAACAAATAACCGTTTGGGAAATTACATGGATAGCAATATAGAGAGATATCGACTGTATAAAACAAGATAAGATGGAACAGTATGGATAATATATAAGGCAAGGATGAGAGAGGGAAAGTTTCAGTCAACGCACAGATCGGATGAAATCGCTGTTTCGGAAAGAAATTTCAGCCGTCTTAAGCTGTGACGTCACTGCTCTCCGATACGGCCGCGTTAGGCTTATAAATAGCGTATCGGAAAACTGGAGACACACACAACGAAAGAGGTTTGAGACAGACTGATGGCAGAGATTGCTACTACGCCAAATCCATCTGAAGTGTGAGCGGATTGCCAGAAGTTTCAGTCAGTGTCTGGAGTCTGAGGGTAAGCGAAATTAGGATAACTATCGTGTATAATATTGTTTTTTAATTCAGGTTCATATATAGAGTTCACAAAATATGCCTGTATAATATTCATTAATATAATGTATTGTTATTTTGAATATGATTTAAACATGTGCTTTGTGGATGATTGTTGTTTGTACAAAAACGTATCAAAACTAGCCCCACAGCCAAATGTAGATAATATTTACCATTTAATGCTGTATATCGTACGGAGATAAAGGCAGTCCCATGGCAGAGATTGTCATAGGCAAATTAAGTGTTAGAAGCTTCATCATGGAAGATACCGCTTTTACGAGGTTAGGTGACTAGTCCCCTTCCTCGCTGCCTTTTCCTTCCCTAGTTCTAGCGCACAACTGAGTGCCCATTTACAGCTGGTAAACTGGAGTGGTCCACAGCCAGTTTCAATTCAACAACTATGTAATTGTACTCTGAAGAAAGCAACCTGATCGTTTGGGCAATCGGGCGCTCACTTTATTTAATTGTGTATTAATTTGGTGTAGATGCTAAGAATGGCATTAGTATTTGAATTTGTACCTGATGTGATTTGGGAAGATCAAGTTATAGAATATGAAAGGATGTACAGGAGCGGAATAAACCAGATGATGGTTATTACTGATATGTTAATATTAATTCTGTATCATTGAAATGATGTTACTTGCTTTGACTGTATAACTTTGACATCTGATGACTGACTAGTCTGACTTATGTGCTAGTCAGTTACAATTAACTGAAATGTTAAATACTTCTGTATCACTGAAATGATGTCCTTATATACTATGATTGTATAACGGTGACATCTGATGACTGACTGGTCTGACATCTGTGCTAGTCAGCTACAAGTCTAGCCAGATACTAGCCAAGGCTAATATGTTGTTTCAGGTTCCATGAAATAACTCGAACCAGACTGTCAAGTGTCAGAAGCCGTGTTGTTCATCAGAGGCAATCCCACAAAAGTGCAGGACCCCAAAGAGTGAACGACAGCTGGTCATTGATATCCCTAGTGCTGGGTCTACCAATACTGATAGCTACAAAAGACAGTCCCGTGTCAGCATTGTCAAGTTGAAAGATAAGTGTCATTTAAGACACTGACCACCCATAAATGAAAAACAGCTAATAGTCAATTGATGACAGTTATCAGAGGACTAAGAACAGTGATATATTTAAAATGAATGCAGTTTTCAGTAACTTTATTATCCAAGATCTTGCAGAACCAACTTAAATCCTCTAAATAGGACAATAATAGTAATTGTGCTATCCATACACCAGTGCTTATTTTCTTAATTTTTATAGAATTTACTGGCATACTATCCCTGTTCCAACTATGCAGATAATAGAATCTCACAGTGATCATAATATTAAAATTAACCTCCCGTACAACGGGAATTATTTCTTTTATATATGGCGAGAAAATACAGTTTGTGTGTGTCATACAAACACTAGAAAACATATTTGTAGTAAAGGACGTAACGTTTGGTTCCCGGGGTCACCATTAACCATGTTGTACAAGGTGAGTAATGTGAGGTTGTGTAAGGGGATGGCAACCTCATTATGTAAAACAAATCGCCACACAAATCACTGCTGCAACAGCACGTGACCACTATCTGCAGGCTTCCTGCGGGGCTAGCTACAGTAGTGATCCATGTTCCGCAACCAGGACACAGGAGAATGATGATGATGACTGATGTTTCTCACCTCTTAAACAGATGATGATGACTGATGTTTCTCACCTCCCGCTTAACAGTATGAATGATCCTGACTGATTTCTATGATCTCACCCTCTTTAAACACAGTGATGACTGATGTTTCTCTACAAACTTCTAAAAACAATGTATGATGATTACTGATGTTTCTCACGATCTTAAACTGATGATGAAGACTCTTGATGGCGATGATATGATGATGAAAATGATGATGATGAGATATGATGATGAAACTGGATGTTTTCTCACCTCTTAATCAGATGATAATCACTGATGTTTCTCACCCCTCTTAAACAGATGATGATGAACTATGATGTTTCTCAGTGCTCTTAGCTATGATGATGAATGAATCTTGATGTTTCTCATCCCATGGCTTAAACAGATGATGGTGATGACTGATGTTTCTCACCTCTTAAACAGATGATGATGACTGATGTTTCTCACCTCTTAAACAGATGATGATGACTGATGTTTCTCACCTCTTAAACAGATGATGATGACTGATGTTTCTCACCTCTTAAACAGATGATGATGACTGATGTTTCTCACCTCTTAAACACATGATGATGATGACTGATGTTTCTCACCTCTTAAACAGATGATGATGATGATGATGATGATGATGATGATGATGATGACTGATGTTTCTCACCTCTTAAACAGATGATAATGACTGATGTTTCTCACCTCTTAAACAGATGATGATGACTGATGTTTCTCACCTCTTAAACAGATGATGATGATGACTGATGTTTCTCACCTCTTAAACAGATGATGATGATGACTGGATGCCTCACCTCTTAAACAGATGATGGTGATGACTGAATGTTTTTCTTTCTCACCTCTTAAACAGATGAAATGATTGACTGATGTTTCTCATACCACTTAAACAGATGATGAAACAAACTGATGTTTTCTTCACCTCTTTAAACCGAAGATGGCTGATGTTTCTCACCACCTTAAACAGATGAGATGACTGATGTTTTCTCACCTCTTAAACAATAGATGAATGATGACTGATGTTTTCTCACCTCTTAAACAGATGATGGATGAGATGACTCACATGTTTTCTCACCTCTTAAACAGATGATGATGATGACTGATGTTTCTCACCTCTTAAACAGATGATGATGATGACTGATGTTTCTCACCTCTTAAACAGATGATGGTGATGACTGAGATGTTTCCTCCCTCTTAAACAGATGATGGCGGCTGATCTTTCTCACCTCTTAAACAGATGATGATGGCTGATGTTTCTCACCTCTTAAACAGATGATGATGACTGATGTTTCTCACTTCTTAAACACATGATGATGATGACTGATGTTTCTCACCTCTTAAACAGATGATGATGACTGATGTTTCTCACCTCTTAAACAGATGATGATGATGACTGATGTTTCTCACCTCTTAAACAGATGATGATGATGACTGATGTTTCTCACCTCTTAAACAGATGATGGTGATGACTGATGTTTCTCACCTCTTAAACAGATGATGACGACTGATGTTTCTCACCTCTTAAACAGATGATGATGATGGCTGATGTTTCTCACCTCTTAAACAGATGATGATGACTGATGTTTCTCACCTCTTAAACAGATGATGATGACTGATGTTTCTCACCTCTTAAACAGATGATGATGATGACTGATGTTTCTCACCTCTTAAACAGATGATGATGATGACTGATGTTTCTCACCTCTTAAACAGATGATGGTGATGACTGATGTTTCTCACCTCTTAAACAGATGATTGCGGCTGATCTTTCTCACCTCTTAAACAGATGATGATGGCTGATGTTTCTCACCTCTTAAACAGATGATGATGACTGATGTTTCTCACCTCTTAAACAGATGATGATGACTGATGTTTCTCACCTCTTAAACAGATGATGATTGATGTTTCTCACCTCTTAAACAGATGATGATGACTGATGTTTCTCACCTCTTAAACAGATGATGATGACTGATGTTTCTCACCTCTTAAACAAACTTCTGGGTACCATTTAGAAATGATTATAACAAAATACAGATGCGTCAAAGGGAAGCAAAGAATAGTAACATTGTAACTTTGCCATTTTTAACAGGCGACTAAGGAAGGTTGGGAACAGGGCCCGGCTACCCCATCCCGTTGTAGTTGAACTAGGGTTACTGAGTTTCTCCCTTTTTTTTGCAGCCAATACCAAGTTGAAGACTCCTTGGTATAAAGTACACTGTAAATCTAGGCTTACCCCCATCCAGTAGAAACGTTATATCAGTACAGCTTAAGCAAA
This sequence comes from Oreohelix idahoensis, assembly GCA_024509875.1. NCBI lineage: Eukaryota > Metazoa > Mollusca > Gastropoda > Stylommatophora > Oreohelicidae > Oreohelix > Oreohelix idahoensis. Next base: position 48,446 of record JAMPIV010016250.1, read on the forward strand.
CAATATGGGCACAATATGGGAGGGTGTCGTGAATTATTCTAATCCCCATATATAAATTAAAACGTAAATGCAAAGCCTAACAAATGAATTTAATAAAAGGAAAGAAGAATGGTAAAGAACAGTGCTGTCACAATGACTGTACTCGAAATCCCCCTTGTTTTCTACTTCGTCTGCAAATTGTAACGCTTTCACGTTGATAGTAAAAGCCTACTGTATTATTACCCGCTTTCTTCAATGAAACGTGTACTGTATTTCTTGGAAAAAACCTTGAGATACGCAAGCTGATCAATGACCTAAATTTAATATTTCATTCATTCCATTTTATACACGGCGTAACTAAAAGACAGATGGACTAAAGGATAGAGAGAAGGGAGAGGCAGAAAGCAGGGACACCTGCAACACTAAACACGCGTCGCGCGATACACAATTGCTGCCATCACGCGTGTAAGGCCACATGCACTAACTTTATTTCAAATCGACAGTGATAAAATTCACTACCCATACCAGAGTTAGGTTTTAAAATCCTGAAAAACGCTTATTGGGAAAGATGACATTAGATGGGTTTACGTTTGAAAACATGACAGTACCCAGACACCACATGGGGATTGAAGTGAACAGGAGGTGGTAGAAAATGCACATTTTGAACGCAGCCACCTAGCTCCCTTAACTTGAGATATTTGGGTTCCTTAGGGTTTGCTGACAAAGAATATGTAAAACGTTACGCAAATAGTCTAGGAATTACCAAGTTATGGCCAAAATAAAATAGTGGGGGTGCCTGACAGCATGAAATCATTTCTGCTCATAAAATTTTTTTATAACGTGTTTTAAAAAACATTACGTTACGGAAATAGCCTACCATGTTAACTCCTATGTGATTGGAGCGCAACAAATGAAAGACTAAACACGATTGGTCGGACTATAAATACTATCTTGTGTTGTCAGGGAAAACGTGAGAAAGGGGTACTTTTTTGAAAAGATGTGTAGACGTGGTGTGATTGGGTAGAGCTGCGAATATACACAATTCAGAGCGTCTGTTCATTGCCACATCTTGTAATAAACCTACTAAGAAGCAGTGCGTTGAGCACCAGTGTATATTTTTTATAAAATAAAGCCTGGGACATCGGCAGATCGGAGTTGTGCTATATTCATTGCCAGTCAACGAAACTGTTTATTATTATTTCCATGAATTGTGGGACCGTGGTCTTAAAGTTATTGAGCAGCACCTGGTCAGAGCTTTGCTGAAGCCAGAGGTGGACAGCATACTCCTTGGTCCATATAGCATCCAGTGGGGTGGCTCCAGAACTCATTACAGTAATCGCGCAGAGGAGTCTGTTACTGCAGTCATCACGCAAGATAAGAGAGTGTGGCCATGGAGCTCAACATTATGTTCCCCCATCTTAAAATGACATTATAAACTAAAATTAAGAGGGGAATTTAATTGTTTTAATACCAGGAACTGAGAACATCTCCAATACTAGTTCCAATAGAAACAAACTATTGAAGTCATGATGACAAATACCAACAGAGCTTGAACAAAACAAAACCAGTATTACCTCATATTACCACTACACAACTGACACACATAGGACACCATTAATAATATATGTCACTACAAGAATCATATTAACAAATTCTGTACATATAACTTGTAATTAAAATTGATTGTGATTCCTGGTTCCCTTTGTATTTGAATCAGGACACATATACATTCATGACAGCACTGAATACATATTGTTATTTGAAAAGTTATCAGTGACTCCTTTAAGATATCCTCTTAGAGTGTTATATGTATGTGAGTGTCACAGTGTTGTCAAGTGTGGTGGAATAAATTAAATTGTTTATCTGTCTGTTGTTGTTATGACTTACACTTCATCATACACATACCCTAGACATATAACGTAGTCATCACACTATTCCAGAATAATTCTGACTGAGGTGTACATATGTGGCAGTAAGTAAGGTTATCTATAATACACTACTCTTATTAGATATAGATACCTTCACAGCTGATCTCAGTCAGTACACTAAGTCCCCTATAAATATTTATAACATCCCACTTTACCACAGAGGGAAGGATCGAAATAGATTGCATTCAGGACCGGATTAAGAACTCCGGAGGCTCTATGCGATTAAGATATTTTGAGGCCCCTCTCTAATCTTCTGAAAGGTAAGATTAGAAGAAAAAAAAAACTAACAGATTTCAGATAAATGTTTTTATTAATATATAACAGTATGTAACACATAAATAAGTGTTCGTTACAGCCCCTACATCTTGTTAAAGGTAATGGGGCCCCTGCAAAGAAAATATAATTAAAATAAAGGAAAAAAAGTGGGGGGTGGAAGTAAGTAATTAACTGTTGTTCAGATACTATTACAGTGGCGTACTTTCGCACACTTGCCGTTGCTGTATTGCTCTGTGCGTTCTGACTACGTTGCTTTTTTTCGCGCGGGTGGGGGGGGGGGGGGGGGGGAAGGGGGGCTGTAAGCCTGGGGCCTTAGGCCCGTGTCTAGTGGGCGTAATGAATAATCCGGCAATGATTGCATTACAAGGCAGCTAATTGAAGAGAAACAGCGGGTGACTCAAAACAATCACACACACACACACACACACACACACATCGGAGACAAAACTAGAAGACATACATGAAAGGATTTTTAAATAGACAAGGAAATAACTTTAAGGGATGGCGCCGGACAGGAAGACTTGGCATGTTTTATGTTGGACTTATGCTACATATGAAGCTAGAAGGTAGTGACGGACTGGCTTGAAATAGGTGTGGGGCGTGGCGCCGCCAAGATTGATTCTTCCTCCCCTCAAAATATCACGCGTCTTCCATCTGAATAACTTGGCTAGAGAAAATAAAAAACAAAAACAATTAAGTGTGCTACTGTTTCCTTCAATATTGATGACAAGAACCAGGAGAGTAAAAAAGGTAAATGAAAAGGATCCCGTTACACGCCCATTGAAGCATATTGGGAATATGGTGTTAGGCCCATATTTTCTCGACCATCGGCACACTAGGGGTGATGTGGTCAGCATCACGCCGGCCGCCTTAACCTTCCCAGACAAGTGCTTGTGAAATAAAAGATAGCTGAAGATGCTGGAGATGGATAGGACACACGCTGAGGACACCTGTTGAAAGTATTACTAGGCAGTTCTTGTTCTGGAATCCACAGGGCAGGAGAAGCAGATCGTGACCAAGGAACACGTGGAGAATTGAACTGAAGACAGACAAGAATGGGATGAAGATGACGTGGCAAGACATTGAGCTGATGGCAGTAGACAGCGAGACTTGGCATACATCTGTTGAAGGCTTATGCTCCTGTGGGAACTGAGGGGTGATGGACGTTCTCTTCAATCCACTCTGCGCAACTTCTCACCACATCACATACCCCCTTCCATCAATTTCTCATCCCTTCCTCTCACTCATCGCCATTCTTCATATACTTACAAGCAGTTATTCCTCCCGTCCATTACTTTAATCCATACTCCCATCAGAAACAGGACTCCCCGCGGTAAACAAAATGGGCGACATTATCAAATTATTTTAATCACCATGAGAGGGGAGGTAATTCCAAGATATAACATCGCCAGTCACGGGAACCATCTCGCGCCAAGTTTTTAATCCTTCCTTCCATCCAATTAGCATAATAAGCGCGCGCTGGGCCAGACGTAGGAGTAAATAGACTGGGTTTGTGTCATTTGATAATTCAACGAAGCCACTTTTACCTCGTTCCACCGCGCTAAAAGGCTCCCTTAATTACGCCATCCCTTTTTGCCGCAAATGAAAGCCGCCGCCATTTTGCTTCAAGCGTGCCTGACAACTCAGGAACTCGACCTGATTGGCAACCAGGAATTTTCATCTGTGAAAGTTGACACTAACGATTTCTGTTTTTAACGGGGGGAAGAGAAAAGAAGAAAGGTTACCTTAAGATTTCTGTTCTCGTTAGCAGTAAACAAATAGGAGAATCAGCTTCTACATAAAAACAAAGTGGAGTCTGCAGGGGTGCACGTTTTTTATCAATAAGGGAGAGCGGAAGTAGAATCAAACCAGAAATTGGTTGATGACAGAATGCGGATTTGTAAACGGTAACGGCACAAACACCGCCATTTTATATCAAAAGAGCATTAATAGATAGAGCTATAGAAGTTAACACAGATCTATACTTGTGCTTTATAAGCTGTACTGGGGCATTTGACACGGGATCCGTTGAGGACACATAATATAAACAACTTGAGATACGCTGATGATAGTCTTAATAGCAAAAAAAGTGAAAAGGAGTTGCAAGAAATGACAGATACAGTAGTGACAGAAAGTGCAAATAAATGCCTTAGTCTTAATGGCAAAAAGACCTCGTGTAAAACGACTTCGTAAGAATGTACTATCAAAGTAAATGAAACACTGAAAACAAATCGATAGATTCAAATACCTAGGCATGTAAAAAGCAACGGTTGGAAGATGTATCTGAGATGTGAACAGTACACAGACATGCCCGGACAAAAGCAGCATTCCATACAATGACAATTAATTTATGCAACATTTGTCAATGGAAGTAAGAAAGAGACTTGTTCAGTATTATATACGCCCATTATAACATATGGAGGTGAGTCATGTACAATTAGTAAACAAGTAGGAAAAGCCCTGGAGGTCATAGAGATGTGGTTTTACAGAAGAATGTTACGAATAAAATGAACAGCTAACAAGAATATTGAGGATATCCTGAAGGAAGCCAGTAAATGCATGTAGCAATCCACTTTCGTTGGGCGTGTTATGAGAAGATGAACGCTGGGATATATTGTGACAATAGGAAAGATTGAAAGATGAAGACACTGAGGATGACAAAGAGAGAAGATAAAGGACAGTGTGACATCATGGCACGGAAAGACCTGATAACATTACTGGAGGCAGGAAGTTGTGGAGAGATATGATAACCTAAGCTACCAGGCACAGTACGCAGCAGAAGAAGAAGAAGAAGAAGAAGAAGAAGAAGAAGAAGAAGAAGAAGAAGAAGAAGAAGAAGAAGAAGAAGAAGAAGAAGAAGAAGAAGCAGAAGAAGAAAAAGAAGAAGAAGAAGGACCGAAGGAGAACGCTAGGTCTGAAGAATAATTATGTTAAAACACTGTGAGTGATGACTGCATGCAACAGTCATGAGCAGCTAAAAGTGAGAACTCTGAAGAAATGTATTTTAATGACACACCGCGAAAACTGATGACGGCATCATTCAAGATTTTGTTACGTTGTACGCTTCTTAGCAACGACATCATTCACCATTGGCCAAGATTCTTTTGGTATTTTCTTTTTCTTCTTCCTCGTTCGCCCTGAAAAGGACGGTGGTTGCGTTGTGTCTGTTTACGCCTAAGCTGTGATATCTGCACCTTTCGGTCGACACATCCGACTTCTGCACTGCATTTTTTGGGACCGGGTTTGCCTTCCCATTTCGATCCGTACTCGCTCAGCCAGACTGCACTGCTGCAGACTGTTTCCAGGACCACCACGTGGAGGTGGAGTACGGTCTTGATCAGCTCTGGTTCGCTGATCCTGATGCAAGCAGTCAAGCTATGGGTCGCTGACTGCATTCACTATTGCTGCATCTTGGGGTCCCTTTTGGTATTTTGACATAGACCCTAATTTAATGAACAGACCTTGTATCTAGGCTGAACGGGGCGTGCCTCGCGAAAACGAGAGAAAACTACTTTACAAAAAATCTTGGGGGAGCGGAGAAGAGATAGATAGATACAGATGGAGAGAGAGAGAGAGAGAGAGAGAGAGAGAGAGAGAGAGAGGGGGGGGGTATTTTCAACAGTACATTTCACGGACAAGCAGTGTTTTTTTTACTTTTCACGTCATGGATTTTTAGCTGTGCAATTCAGAGGCCAGTTGGACTAATGCGTCTTGCGCCCTTCTGACAACTATCACGAGTTGGGGGTTCTGCCGTTGTCAACCCGATCTGTGGGTTGTTCGTAGTCGACATATTAAGCTGCGTCTTTCACTCGCTCATTGTTAAACAGCTAATCACGCATTTCATCATTTATTTTTTTAAAATTTTGTTTAGCAGTGTAATTACTTCGTTGCGCCACGTTGTCTTCAACGGTTCATCGATTGTCGTCTGGTACGATAATATAGCGTTCACTCTGGCAAACACGCCATGGTAGAAGAGGATCGACTAAATTAGTAAGTAATACATTAGTGCGGATTTTCCCTGCGTCTTGATCTCCGACAAGTTCAGGAAAAAAACAGAACAAGTTTTACGGCTCCACATTAGATCACCGGGTGGTTACTTCGCTTGCTTCCCGAGGTAGAGTTACTGGGTTCGAAACCTCGTATCGTCTTTCTCCAGTCCATCCAATGTAAATGGGTACCTAGCACTAGTGTTACACAAAGACATTTTTAATTATAAGACTTTAATTCTCTGCCACAGGTACGCTCTTTCCGTCGTCAGTTTATCACATACATTTCACACCCCTCCGCTTTCTCCTACACACACACACACGCAGAATCTAAGCCAGAACCACTGACAACGTTTCTTCTGTTTCTTATATTGATAAACGGTAACGGTAGGAGTTACTGCGGTAGGGGAGTAAAGCGTTAGAAACCACTATACTAGGCCTCAGCTTTACGATATGTGGGCGGTGACCGGTGCTTTCTCTTGCTAACTCAAGACCAGAGTCGGGAACCCATTTACAGCTGGCTAGACTGAAGAGTGATGCTACCAGGCTCTGAAACCAGTAACATTTTCTCTAACATGGTCTCTAACACGGCTACAGACTTCTAGCGTGAGAACTTCTTTACTGCTAGAACTGGTGTTCTACAAAAAAACTTATTGATTATAAGAGTTTAATCTCCCTCAGCTACGTTCTGTCCTTCGTCAATTTATCACACGTATTTCACACACCCTCTTCCCCTACTCAAAAAAGAAACCACACACACAGCGTTTGAGCCAGAACCACCGACGCCGTTTCTTCAGCTATTATATTGATATGCTCCCTAATTAAGTGAACCCCCTATTTAATGTGACTGTCCGGAACACAATCGACCTGGGACATGAAGGCGCTGGGGTGAGGGGGAAAAAAGGGGGGATGGGAAATTTTAATTTGATCACGCGCTGCGCGTGAGAGCAGGTGTTTGGCGCGGATTGTATTTGATAAATCAATGGAGGGACTTGGGAGTATTTTTTTGTTTTGGTTCTCTTTATTCTCGTCCTGCACCGGTCTCTCTCCCTCGTTCCCTCCTCATTTGAGTGAGCGATTCACAGCGTATGTCTCTCAATTATTTGACTCTTAATATGCGGGGGAGGGGGGAGAATAGCTGCTTTTGCTGGCGGTAGGACAGGGCTAGGTGTACGGTGAGAGGTCTACTTGTGTCTGTCTTCTACAGAAAGACACAGAAAGAAACAGAGCGAGAACAAGGACACACGGAGAGAGACACACACAGAGCGAGAGACATAACGAGAAAGAGACACACAAAGAGAGAGAGAGAGAGAGAGAGAGAGAGAGAATGATAGGGAGAGAATTGAGGATCCATCAAAAACTGTGGTGTACGCTCTCAGAGGTCGGGTATATGATCTTGTTATGAAGCACGATTCATTTAGAGCGTTCAATTAGTCAAGCAGTTAGCGTCCTTGCCTCTTGCGGCAAAATTACCGGGATCTAAGATGTACACCTGGTAGCGTCATGCTCAAGTTTACCCAGCTGTAAATGGGTATCTGATTTCACTCCTGAGTTAGGAAGGTAAAGTCAACGTGGAAGAGCTGGTCACCCCCGCATCATACAGCTGGACTTAGTATAGGTTGGTTTGGTTTGGTTTTAAAGGACTATCTTCACTGCACGCGGACATTAATCCTCCTATTCTGCGCAAGCACCAATTTATGAAAGTATGAAACTTATTGGTTACTGTTTTAGTTGTTCTCCGTGTTTCATAGCCATAAAATAGAATAGGACTGACTTCCTTTTATGCGGGTGTGTTCTTGTGGCACCGAAGGGTAATGAATGAATGTTGACCAAGTGATTTTAGGCGACAAAGTAGGGCGGGGGAAGATTAATCAACGAAAGTGATAACCTACCCGCCTCAAAAATACTTACAGAATGTGGGATTCCTGTATACACACACTGGGATCCCCGCCGGTGTTACGAAGTTCGTGCACTGTGCTGGTTTGGTTATTAAGGACCATCTTCATTGCACACAGACAACGGCATCAGTGCTCCGATCTGCTCAGTTAGATCACACAAGGATGATCTCAGCGCAGTGTACGAACTAGGCATCCGTAGCACCCGGCGACGTAAATCATTGGTTCTGAAAAAAAATATTTCAATAAATTATAATCCCTCAAACGATTTATTGCCAGAAAAAGCCTCCCTGCTGCTTCTCTTCATAAATCAATCAATCAATACCCTTTAGCTCCCAAAGGAGCATAGGCCTTCAACAATCACATGCCGAGTCCTCCTGTCACGTGCCATCAGCCCAAGCTCCTTCCACGTTTTCCTCATCGTTAACACTCAGCGAACCAGAGTTGACCAAGACCCTACTCCACCTCCAAGCGGTGGTCCTGGAAACAGGCTGCATCACTGCAGTCTGGCTGAGAGAGTAGGGATCGAAGTGCGAAGGCAAACCCGGTCCTAAAAAATGCCGTGCGGAAGTCGGATGTGTTGGGCCGAAAGGCGCAGATATCACAGCTTTGCTGTAAACGGCGACACAACGCAACCAACGAACGCAGAAGAAGAAGAAGAGGACTCATTAAATAACATCAGTAAATTTCGCTGGTGAAATTTTAGTTTCAATGCTCACCTTACCAAGGGCGTACTTAAAGTATTTAGAACCCGCGGTGATCCTATCCCCCCCCCCCCCCCCTCACCATAAATAAACAGGCAATAATATGCTATTCTTGCAAGTCGATTTTTACTACACTGTCGTAATAAATGCCCGATGGCAACGCCTCCTGGCTGTCACCCGGGCCGTACCGCCCCATCGCACTCCCTTTTAACATACGCCACTGCACCTTGCGGCTCAATCTTGTTTTAATAAGCAGACCTCAATCGGAGTATGACGTCAGGCGAAGTTTTCATGTAACATTGTCCTCGACCTAATTTCTGTCCCGATCTGATAATTGCTTCCTTATTGAAGTGAGTCACTGGGTAGCAATCTTTTTTGATCAGTTTGGTTAGTTCCGAAGATTAGACCGTCGCATTTATGAATTAATTTTTGAGTGTGCTATCCCGTCTGATAGTGTCTTCTTTGTTCGATAGCAATACAACTAAATTCAAACACGTGGATAAAAGAGGCGAGACCGGTCTAAACGGCTGGTTGGTTGGATGGTTTGCCGGGTTAGCCAGTAAGGGTAGTCCTATGCAGATAATGCCGAAGGAGATTGCATTACTAGATACTTAACTTTACTAGGTCTCATCTTTATGAAGTAGGGTGACAGGTTCCCTTACTTGCTTGCTGCCTTTGCCTTTCCTAACCCAAGAGCAGTCAGGTACCCACTTACAGCTGGGTGGAGTGGAGCTCGATGCTACAAGGTTTTGAACCTGGAATGTCAGATTGGCTAAGCGGGTAGAGTTCCGGCTTTTCGGCGGCAACGTTTCCGAGTTCCGAGGTAGAAACCTGGCATTGTCGTGCACCAGTCTACCCAGCTGTGAATGAGTACCTGGCTGCTCTCGGGTTATGGAAGGCAAAGACAACAAGGAAGGGAACAGGTCACCCCACCATCATAAAAAGTTGAGCCTGGTATATAGAAATCTCTCCCCACATCATAAAACGTTGAGCCTGGTATAGCGAAGTCTCTAACACTTCACTCCCCAACGGCAGTTGTGGAAATCTGAAAATATCTTCAACCAGTAATAATATGAAAGGCATGTGTAAATCTTAAATCTTTTTATTCACTAACAACATCAAAGAAACGTGTAAATCGGAAACACCCCTATGCGTTAAGAACACCGCCGTGTTGTGTAAATCTGAAAATATCTCCATCAAGCCATAACATAAAAGGGATGTGTAAATCTTAAATCTAAACATTACACTCAGAGCATCAAAGAAATATGTGAATATGAAACGTGACATTATATTAAAAGCATCGAGACCGATGTTATATGTAAATATGAGATCGCTCCACAAATTAACGGCCAATCATGGACTGTGTACATCTCAAACATCTCCATATATTAACAAACATTGTCGAGTTGCGTAAATCTGGGATGTCTCCATCCAGTAATAACAGCAAAGGGATGTGTACATCTTAAATCTAGCCATTACACTAAGAACGCCATCGAAATGGGTAAATCTGACATCCACACGTTTACAAAATCGATGGTACGTGTAAATGTGAGATACAGTATCTCCATCCAGTAATAACATTAAAGAGATGTGTAAATCTTAAATCTATCTTTAAATCTATCTGTACACTTAACAGCATCAAAGAAATGAGTAAATCCGCCACCCTCATGTTTACTAAATCGATGAGATAGTGTAAATTTGAGATACAGTATTTCCATCAAGTAAAAACATTAGAGGGCTGTGTAAATCTTAAATCTATCCTGTAAATTTTAAATCTATCCGTAAACTTAACAGCGTCAAAGAAATGTGTAAACCTGACACACCCCCTACCCCAAAGTTGATTAAATTAATGTTACGTGTAAATCTGAGATTTATCCAACAAACTAACAACAAATTTTGTAAAGGTATGGACGTAAACATCTCCGGAACAAGAAAGTCAGGTCAGAGATAACCCTCCACTCGTTAATTACTCTGACTTTCACTGAAAGTGTTAGGTGTTTTCCGCGAACGCATTTTCCGGGTCCGGATAGCGGGACTAGTCACCCGTTCTTTGTGCGCTGATAAATATGTTAACACAAGCCGGCAATGGCAGACTAATAACTCCGACAAGATGTTCCGCTCCCGCCCAAACATGCCAGTCAGAATTCCCAGGAGAATGAAGATTACGTTTAATGGGTTTTACACCTGTTTTCCTCTCCTTAGCTTTGGGAATGAGGATAGAGGAAGAAAGTGGAGGAGATAGAGAAGGGATAAGAAGGAGGATCATGCCTTGCCTATAGTTTCCATCAAAATCAAATTGGGTGAATGTTAACATATGCTCGATAAGTTTCTTTTCTTCTACTTATCACTGTTCACCTTTAGAAATCTTCATTTTCACCTGTAATGCGTCGTCTTTCCTCATTTTTCTCTGTGTTCACGTTTCCTCGTCATTATTACTTTTTTTGTGTTTTTTTTTTTTCCTTTCTCAGAATATATACACTCTGTCCTGATTCTTTCAACTTGTTTTTCTCTGCTTATTAAGCTTCTATTGTCATTTCGCACTCTCTCTCTCTCTCTCTCTCTCTGCTAATTTCCATTCTTCTATTATTTCACATTCTCTCACTCTTTGCTCATTTCTCTTCTACTGTCATTCCCCACTCTTCTCTTTCTGTCTGCTCATTTCTCTTCTACTGTCATTCCCCACTCTTCTCTTTCTGTCTGCTCATTTCACTTCTACTGTCATTCCCCACTCTTCTCTTTCTGTCTGCTCATTTCCCTTCTACTGTCATTCCCCACTCTTCTCTTTCTGTCTGCTCATTTCCCTTCTACTGTCATTCCCCACTCTTCTCTTTCTGTCTGCTCATTTCCCTTCTACTGTCATTCCTCACTCTTCTCTTTCTGTCTGCTCATTTCTCTTCTACTGTCATTCCCCACTCTTCTCTTTCTGTCTGCTCATTTCTCTTCTACTGTCATCCCACATTCTCTCACTTGTCTTTCTCTCTACTCATTGTTTCTCTGAGCTACATATTTTGTTACCATTTCTTCTCCCCGTTTCCTGTACATTCTGAACATACTCACTCTAAAATCTCGTGTGGTTCCCGGTGGAAGGGGGGAAGCCCATATACCGACGCTGCAAAAGAGATGAATGCAGTCAGCGACTCATAGCTAGACTGCTTGCGTCGGGGTCAGCGAACCAGAGCTGACCAAGACCCTACTCCACCTTCAAGTGGTGGTCCTGGAAACAGGCTGCATCACTGCAGTCTGGCCGAGAGAGTAGGGATCGAAGAGGGAAGGCAAACCCGGTCCCCCAAAAAAATGCCGTGCTGAAATCGGATGTGTCGAGCCGAAAAGCGCAAATATCGCAGCTTCGCTGTAAACGGCGACACAACGCAACCAACCTCCTTTTCGGGACGAACGAGGAAGAAGAAGCCACAGTTGTAGTTCCATGCTCCGAAAGGAACGACATGGGGAAATGGTTATTATTGTTATTTTAAGCTCCATGTTTGCCAGTAAAACTCTGGGATTTCTGTGTCCTGTTAATGTCCTATCATCCACAAACAAACAAACATTCCGAACACAACCTTCACCCAACTACATACAAAAGAAGGTAAAGGTAGTCAAATATCAGATACTGTCGCGGGGGAATGGAGTGTTAGAGACTTCACTATACTAGGTCCAGCTTCGAGATGGGATGTGACCAGTTCTCTTCCTCGCTGCCTTTGCCTTCCCTAACTCCAGAGCAAAGTCAAGTACCCATTTACAGATGTGTGATCTGCAGCATGCTGATATCGTGAATCGAACCCCCTGGCATCTTCGCCGTAAGAGACCAGCGCTCTAGCGACTATGTCAATCGGACGCTTATAACTACACATGTATCTCATAAACTGTTACAACATAGCGCCTTCCTCTCGCTACGCAGTTCCGGATCGAAATCTAGTTGCGTCACGCTCCAGTATACCCAGCGGTTAATGAGTACCTGACTTTGTTCTTGAGTTAGGAAAGTAAAGGCAACGAGAAACAGAACTGGTCACCCCACCTCATAAAACTGGATCTAGTATGGTGAAGTCTCTAACACTTCACTCCCCTACGGAAGTTTTCGCTATTCGCTCCCGTGGCTAGGCGGTGGGTGCCGTTCGGAAGGTCCTGGTTCGATCCCGGTAAGCCTATCACTTCTGTTGTTTTTCTCTTGTCTGGTCTTCTACTTCTTTATTTCTCACTGAGTGCCTGATAACATACCTTTGTGTGCTGTTTGTTTATTTATTTACTGTTTACAGGCCTCAGGTTTCCCCTCCTTATATGTTTACACTTTTACGTTCACACTGTTCCGAAAATGTAACAAGAAATATTATCCTCCACGTACAAGCTTACCCAATTTTACATACGCCTTCCAACATCTGTTCTCACACAACAGCACAGGCAATCTCACACATCTGTACTCAAACAAAAACACGTTATCTCCTCAATCAATTATTTCTATCACGTAATGGCGGTCTGACGCTTCGTCCCCCCCCCCCCCCCCCCCCCCCCCCCCCCTTCCTCGCCAGCGAAATTAAACGCAGTCCTAGTCGCCAATTTCGGGAATCTACGTACCCGGAGTTAAACGATCCTTGGTATGAAAGACTCCAGGAGCTTTCACGGACAATGATCAGAAACTTGTGTTTGAAATAAAAGCCTGGGGTAACAGTACCGCCTCTGGCTGTGATGTATTATAAAATAACCCAGACTAGAGCAAAACCGTAGAGCATTGATTCCACAAAACTACGGGGCTCCGCGAGGATAATCTGGGGTTCCACTTAACTCGCTGAATAACTAATTAAAACTGGAAAAAGTGGTTGTCAATAATGGTGTTATTTCCCTGTGTGCTAAGATTGCCTGTTTTGTTTAATCAATTAGTATGTCAAGTTACTGGCACAAGGATGGGACAAAAAGAACACAGTGAAGACAGAAGGAAGACACTCGCTTAAAACGTCTCAATCAATCAATACACATTAGCTCCCCAAAGAGCATAGGCCTTCAAAACTGAGTGGAAAACTGGAAGCTATGCTCCTTTCTGTAGCTCAGGTTAAGACAATTCTTTCCGTCTACCGACTGATCTCCAGAGTTCTTCGCTTGTCTGGTTTTTTCGATGTTGCTTGATTTTTTAGAAGGTTCTTTTTATGTACTTAAAACATCACGGTCGTGTAACAAGTCAGTTTTAGAAGACATGTTAAATGGGCTCCTTAATAGTTATAATTAGCGTGATTTTTTTTTCCTCAAGAATAACGTCACGGGGGTGTATTAGTTTCCACTATGAGATTTCGAACACTTTTTGGCCGTTTTTGTTGCTGTTGTTATTGTAGTTGTTGTTATTGTAGTTGTTGTTATTGTAGTTACTATTGTTGTTATTGTAGTTATTATTATTGTTGTTGTTATTGTAGTTGTTGTATTTATTGTTATTGTTGTTGTTGTTATTGTAGTTGTTGTTATTATTGTAGTTGTTGTTATTGTTGTTGTTGATATTGCAGTTGTTGTTTTTGTTGTTATTATTGTTATTGGTGTTATTATTGTTGTTATTATAGTTGTTGTTATTGTAGTTGTTGTTATTGTAGTTGTTGTTATTATGGTTGTTATTGTAGTTGTTGTTATTGTAGTTGTTGTTATTATGGTTGTTGTTATTGTAGTTGTTGTTATTGTAGTTGTTGGTATTGTTATTATTGTAGTTGTTATTGTAGTTGTTATTGTTATTGTTGTAATTATTGTTGTTGTTCTTGATGTTGCAGTTTTATCTGGTTTCTTTCTTTTTTGTTGTTGACTAATTCCCTTTTAGCGTCCTATGGATCGCATATTTCCCTATTGCAGCTGGACACCTTGAAGGAAATCTGCACCTTAACATCCATGTGTTTTTGCAGCAGTTGTTTCTGGAGCTATTTGTTTTACATGATAAGATGTCCAGAAACATACACAAACGTACATTGGTTGCTCTCAGGACATGGCTCAAGGAACAACAGAACAATTCACGGCCTCCTCAGAGACCCTAGGATTCATAAAATTAATTAAACGCGGTTGAACAACAAACTGTAAAATAAAAGGTAAAATTAGCCCCATATCAGATACAGCCGTAGGGGAGTGAAGTGTTAGAGACTTCACTATACTAGGGTCCAGCATCAAGAGGTGGGGGTGACCAGTTCCCTCCCTCGCTGCCATTTCCTTCCCTAACTTAAGAGCAGAGTCAGGTACCCATTTAGAACTGATTAGACTGGAGTGTGTCGGTACCGTGATTCAAACACTGCACTTTTGCCGCGAGAGACCAGCGCTCTAACCAATCTGCCAATCGGATGCTCCGTGTATGATTTAAATACACAACAACAAATCTGTTACTTCCACAACATGGCACAATAAAGGAAACATAATAAGGCTGGCAACCCACGCACAACATCACATTAGCTGCCTCTTACGACATACTTGTGGGAGCAAGGTTACTATCGTATCTTTGTTTCATCCAAGACCCCAGAATACCACACGAACGCACTGATGAGTTACATAATCTAAACAGATTATCCAAGGCAGAATTTTAAAAATTCAAATATACAACCAACGGTACAGTTATGAAAACAGCAACAGAACCAGAGAAGCAATATTTAGTATAGGAGGAATACTATTAAATAATAATAATAATAAATTCTTTAAGCGCCAAACACGGCGCATAAGGCAGAAACCAGTGCTCTCCAGGTTGTTCGTTGTGACGCCACTCCTCTTAGCTCTTGCACATTATTTAGGCCCAACGTTCTTCCTTCTCTTATTATTGTTCTTCTGAGTGTTTCTTTTGGTCTTCCTTTTTTCCGCTTACCCTCAGGAACCCAAGTGAGCGCCTGTAGTGGTATTCTGTTGTTTTGCATTCGTAGGACATGACCGATATATGACCATCGTCTTTTCCTTATATAGTCGGAGACATATTTCTGCCTAGAGTCTTCTCTTATTTGTCGATTAGTCTTGAATTCTTTCCAACTGATGTTCATGAGTTTTCTAAGACATTTGTTCTCGAATGTATTCAGCTTGTTCTCCAATGATTTTGTTATTTTCCAACTCTCACAGCCGTATGTTAACACTGAGATAACATTTGAATTAAACAGACGAAGCTTGGTATGTATATTCAATGATCGTAATTTCCAAATGTTAGATAATCTTTGAAGGCGCTAGCTGCCAAAGCAATTCTAGTATGGATTTCTCTTGTTGTGTCACCATCCTGAGTCATTTTACTGCCTAAATAATTGAAACTTTCAACTTTCTGTAGTTTTTCCCCGTTCAAGATGATATCAAAGGTCTCGTTAGAAAAGTTCATAGCTTTAGTTTTAGAGGCATTTATTTGGAGACCAATTTTAACCGAGAGATGACACAAATTATTTATTGCTTCTTGGGAATACTATTAGAAACACATAAAACGGTTGTTCAAAAAAAAAAGTTATGATGTTGTCAAAAATACTTCTTTAAGTACAGTGCCTAGTGCCGAAGGAGGTCATGTCTCTCCAAAACTTTCAAAAATTACAGAAACATAATTGGCAGAATCATGCAAACTTAAATACAACATGTGACACTGACAGATAAAAGTTTACACAACATGTAAGAGGTACTGACAGATACAAGTTAATACAACATGTAAGAGGTACTGACAGATACAAGTTAATACAACATGTAAGAGGTACTGACAGATACAAGTTAATACAACATGTAAGATGTACTGACATATAAAAGTTAATACAACATGTAAAAGTACTGAAAAATACAAGTTAATACAACATGCAAGAGGTACTGACAGATACAAGTTAATACAACATGCAAGAGGTACTGACAGATACAAGTTAATACAACATGCAAGAGGTACTGACAGATAAAAGTTTATGCAACATGTAAGTGACACCGACAGATACAAGTTAACACAACATGTAAGAGGTACTGACAGATAAAAGTTTATACAACATGTAAGTGACACCGACAGATACAAGTTAACACAACATGTAAGAGGTACTGACAGATAAAAGTTTATACAACATGACTGAGGACTCATAACAATAAAAACCATATCATAATTTACAAAGCACAAGAGAAACCAACAGTTAAACCAAAAAAAGGCATTAAAAGAGAGATATGAAACAAGTAAAAAGTTTCATTATTGACAACCATAATGAGATGGAAGGTAAAATAGGTAAGTAAGAGACAGGCACACAGTTGAAGAGAAACACAATGAGGTAGACCAAATACAATCTATCTGTGAACCATCAAATAAAGATACAGAAAATAGATCATCAGAATGTATCATAAACCGGCTATTAGAGTCTGTCTCCAAGGTAGGACCCAGAAAATGTGTATCATCAAAACAGTTAAGCAGAGTTCAGCATCAACAGTTTATCAGAGTGTATCATCAAAGCAGGAGATAGAAAGTAGTTTATCATAGTGTATCTTCATTATAAGACACAGAAAATGAGTATTGCCAAGACATGAAGCAGAAAATAGCCTATTAGAGCACCATCAAGCCAAAACACTTAAAATAGTCTGTCTGAATTTATCAAGGCAAGACTATAAAATGTGTATCATCAAGACAAAGAAAATAGTCTATCAGAATGTATGACCACGAAAAGTGACAGAAATAGTTTATCACTGTGTATTATCAAGGCAAGACAAATAAAATAGTCTGTCAGTGTGTATCATCAAGATAAGGCAAAGAGAATAGTCTTTCAGTGTGTAGAAGCAGAAGGGAAGATGGTGAGTGGGAAGAAAAAGAAGAAGCAGAAGGGAAGATGGTGAGTGGGAAGAAAAAGAAGAAGCAGAAGGGAAGATGGCGAGTGGGAAGAAAATGAAGAAGCAGAAGGGAAGATGGTGAGTGGGTGTAGTGATTTCTAAATACAATATCTAAATTAATATATAACAGTATAGGGCATAAAGGCAACGATAAGAAAGTACAAAAGAATTTTCTACTAGAACGGTTGGTGTCACCTACGCCTTCAGATTATTATTTGCTAACGAATAGCCGAACAAAACGGTACCCAATTTTTCAAATTCGTCCTTGACATAAACAACCACTTTTCCTAGTTCTAAGAAAAAGTTGCCTAAAATGCAGTGTGGAACGAGGAGGGACAAGGATAGATGAAATGCTAATTCGTTTCACATTGATTTTAAACTAAAAGTCAACTGTAGCACAGTGGCAAGCCTTGCCTTAGGAGTTTCCCCAATACGATGAAAAAGTTAGAAATGTATACACTACGGTCATGGAAACACTTCTTCTTCTTCTTCTTCGATCCTTAACCACCGACCGTCAAAGCAGTCAGTGGCCATCACGCCTAGTGGCGTCTTGTAGGGCAACAACAAATTGATTCCACTTTGCACGGTCGGTGGCCATCCTTCGTACAGTGCCCCAACTCTGGTTCATTCTTTGCATCTCAGCCTCCACAGTCCTCCGCCAAGTTGTTTTTGGTCGGCATGGAAACACGTTTAGCTCTTATTATGAATGACCTAAGCTCTCGTATTTAGCTTGATATTACATGGAAAAAGAGTGAACAAGAGGTAGTTTAAAAATAAACAACTAACATAGAAAAAAAGATAGAATTTTGAACCAACCCACATAGCCCCTTAAAAATCGTAGATTCGTGTACTTGAAGACTTGCTGACCAAGAATATGTTATTAGTTATCTAAATAGTCCCTTAACTAATCAAATAATGATAAAACCATACATAGAGATCAGAGATACTGTCAGGTCAAGTCATATCTGCTTAGAGTGGATCGCATATTTTTGGGAAAAAGTAGGTGACGGATAGGCTCAGATAGTACAGTGAATCCGATTTGGTGGCATTTGAAGTGAGACGAAATATTATTGGCTGACCTTTGAATAAACATAAATAGCCTAGTAACGTAGGAAAGGTTTGAATGATATTTTTTGAAAGACTGTTTACCCTTGTAATATTAAAAGTGATTGGCCAACTGAGTCGATATTGTCAGAACAAGCGTTAGGGGGGACGCCATTTCTTGAAAAATTTCTACCAGCGATAGATGAGATCAGGCTGTGCTTTCAAATACAAGTTCTAGGCAGCCTGGACAACAAAACAGATCGAAACTGTGTCAGTCATCGTCTCTGTGTATTTCATTGAAAAAAATTGTGGTAAGATTGACATTTATTAACATGTATTTTATATAAAAATTGAATGTGAAATAATTATATATGTCTGTACATGAGTTGGTCTATAGCGACCATGAGGCAAAGCCTAAAGATTGATCCACCATGTGATAGACTGTCAGAGAGGTGTAAAACTACAAGAATATGTATGATTGTCATAAAGGAGCATAACACCTATCCTATTATATGGAAAAGATTACAGCTGGAATTGCAGTGGCGTTGTAACTATTAGGGGAGAGGAATACTGGTGTACATTGTCACATCAAAAGAAAATGGTGGCATAGGTTTGTATAAGGATATGACCCTTTTTGTTTATTTGTAATGTACCTGTCCTAGAATGTGGACTATTAGTGTATGCTAGATATTAAGAAGGATGCATACCTTCACATTTCAGAGGTACTGGGTACTGACGTTAATGTGGTACCAAACGCTTGAAAACTGATTGATTCAGGACTCTGCCTGTTTACTCCGAGCCCATGCTAGTGGCCATTGCCTATCAAACAGGGAACAGATTGTCAAGCGAGCAGAGGAAAGGTTCAACCTATATTCTACTGCCAAGATAAGTTCTCGTTCGGCACCTGAGAGCTCAACTACAGAACTTTAAAAGAACTATAGAGTGACAGTGAATAAACTGGGACAAATATTTAATAGTTCCACAAGTGACAAATAGAAACAAACATTACTAAAAGGGTATTATTTCAAACAACAACCTAGTGGTACTACCAGTATTACCTTAAAGTAGGAGAACACTACAGACGTATATTAGAAAAATATTTTATGTATGGACAGAGGATCTATTGTGCTATTTGACTGATGTAAATGATTATTTGATTTCACTTTTAAATTGTCAGTCCTTATTCAAAATAAATTAGAATCAGGATAATAAAATTGTAAAAATTTTATTTACACAAAATTCAAACACGGTCTTAAATAAGATAGCCTTTTAAAGTGTCGTTTGTATGTTATTGTGGTAGTACTGTGTGCTGTTGTGAATAATAAACTATTTGTTTGTATGTTTGTTGATTTTTGTACATTACACGCTACATTCATAACCCTAGACACCACACGAAGTCAATTAATATAATATAAATACATTTTGAATGAGATAAAAGAGGTGGTAGCGGAAAGGTACCCTGAAAAGTTCACAATACTATTGGGTAAATTCAGTGACCTTCATAGCTAATCTCATTTAATACAAATATAATAATACCTACAACAATTCATAACATCAAATCCACCACAGTGGGAAGAAAATGAAGAAGCAGAAGGGAAGATGGTGAGTGGGAAGAAAATGAAGAAGCAGAAGGGAAGATGGTGAGTGGGAAGAAAATGAAGAAGCAGAAGGGAAGATGGTGAGTGGGAAGAAAATGAAGAAGCAGAAGGGAAGATGGCGAGCGGGAAGAAAATGAAGAAGCAGAAGGGAAGATGGCGAGTGGGAAGAAAATGAAGAAGCAGAAGGGAAGATGGTGAGTGGGAAGAAAATGAAGAAGCAGAAGGGAAGATGGTGAGTGGGAAGAAAATGAAGAAGCAGAAGGGAAGATGGTGAGTGGGAAGAAAATGAAGAAGCAGAAGGGAAGATGGTGAGTGGGAAGAAAATGAAGAAGAAAAAGAAGGAGGGGAAGGAAGAAGAAAAAGAAGGCACGTGAAGAAGATGAAGGCAAGGAAGGGGGAGATGGAGGAGAGGGAGAAGAAGAAGCAGCAGAAAACAAGAAGCAGAAGGTGAGGTAGAATAAGGCTGAGGGAGAAGATGAAGACAAAGAAAGAAGAAGAAGCATATGTAATACTCATACAAACAATATCAGATCAACAATAGATTATAACAAAGATAAACAATTTTCAAAACAACTAACAGATATTTACACTAACACTGTGCGGGAGCTTTCGGAAACAGGACAAATCAGTCAGCTGTAAATGGATACCTGACTCTGCTGGTGAGTTAGGGAAGGAATGACAGGGAGGAAGGAACAGGTAACCCCCATCCCATAAAGCTGAGACCTGCTTTCGTGACATCAAACATTTCACTCCCCTACGGCATTACCTGCTATGGTAAAGTTAGCCCATAGCAGATACTGTCATAAGGGAAGTAAAATGTTAGAGACTAAACTATACTAGGTCCAGTTTATATGCGGTGGGGTGACCAATTTCCCTGCTCGCTGCCTTTGCCTTCCGTAACTCAAGAGCAGAGTCAGGAACCCATTTAAAGCCGGGCAGACTTCAGCGTGATGTTACCAGGTTTCGGTCCCGGAATCCTGTAACCATGCAGCGAAGGGAAAGAGATATAACCACTTATCCAGCTGAGAAAATAATTGTTCACGTTTTCCATCTAACACCCACCTCGACCGTTCCACTATGTGATATTTCCGCTGTGTGAACAGATGTCGAGGTTCACAACTAACGAACTGTTAACAGCGACACTTCCCTTCCCTGCCTACACACCTAAACACCTGGCGCTCACCTGCAATCCAATTAAGTAATTGCTCTAAGGGCCATTAAGCGACAAAGATTTATGTTTATCGTACATTCTTAATACCTGGGTAGGTTGTTGTGGGGGCGCACTAAATCACATTGTTACAAAAAGATCCTACCGGTCACATGTGTTAACTAAAAAGATAAAGAAATAGCGTAGAGGAGTGAAGTGTTAGAGATTTCACAAAACTAGGTCAAGATTTATGAGGTGGGATGAGCTGTTCGATTTTATCGCTGTCTTTGCCTTCCCTAACTAGAACAGTCAGATAGGGCCTACCCATTTACAGCTGTGTAGATTGGTGCGTTACGCTACTAAGTCACGATCCCTGACCCAGGTAACTGCGCCATGATAAGAAAGCGCTCTATAAGTACGAACGAACGAAATTTTTATTTCATCAGGGTAGCCAATCGGACGCTGATCTATTAACTACCGACGTCCAATGGCGGATCGACAATTTGGAGGCCCTGAAGCTTGAACTCTTGGAGGGGCCCCTTTTACTAGAAAAAAAAAGTGTTGGTGGATGCGAAAGAAACGTATTACAGATAAAACTGGACTTGGGGGCCCTGAAGCTCAAGCTTTATTGTAGATCAGCCTCTGCCGACATTTTTGTTCTTCTTCGTCGTACGCTCACAAATAACCACATCTATATATCTTATAAAACTGGCGGTTCGTCTCAGGCTTCTCACGTCACCATTCAGTTTCCCCGTCAACTGGGGCGGAGAAGACTTCTGACTGATGACAATGAAGATGCCGTCTAATGTTCAATTCTATCTCACATGACGGGATTCATTCATCATCATCATCCTTTAACTCTCCAAGCAGCACTAGCCTTCTCTTCCTATCCCGTGCCATCAGATCAACGTCTTACCATGTCGGTCATCAGCTCTCTTCTCCGTGTGTACGGGACTGTGTGTCCAGTATACGTTCACATCTATTGTTGGTATAAATATTGCTTGCCCCAACATAATATCATATTGTCTCTAACCTCTTACTTGGGCGTTCCTCTTCTACCCTGGGTTGTAGAGGTTTGCCAGACAGAGCGCCATACCCTTACTTTCTTACATATAAGGATTTATTTCTCACGAGTGCCTGAAAACATACCTTTATGTTTGTCTAATATTTATTTACTTTCTTACGTCCATTTTTTGTCAAATCTTGTGATGAAGCGACTTGCGGTGGTGAAGCGACTTGCGGAGCTGAAGTTTTCTTTCTTGGGTCAAGTGTGTGGATGTGAACCCGTATTGTTTAGGATTTCTGTAATCTTGTCAATCCATTTGCCTATGGTCTTCCTCATGCCTTAAAATCAAATCTTTAACCGTGTCTAATCAGATGGCCAAACCATTTTACTTTCTGTCTCTCTGTATCAGGGCTTCTTAACCCGTGGTCCACCGATCCCCAAGTGGTCCGTGTACACAACTTAAAATGGTAAAGTTTTAATTATGCGTTAATGTAAAGGGTAGGTAGTCTTCACCTGACAATCAAAGGAGTCCATGGGATACCAAAAACAAACAAACAAACAAAAAACCATACTCTGTACAGGCGCCTACTTGGTGCTGGGTGTAGTTCTAACGGTAACATATGGAAGGTGTTTTACCGTTAAAAACTGTTGTAACCATACACAACATCTAGGGTTGTGTAATTTTACTTGTACAAAATTTACACATTTTAGTTTACTCTGTTTACAACGTGCGATTGGCGCAGTGGTTAGAGTGGTGGTCTCTCGCGGCAAAAGTGCCGGGTTCAAATCACGCTCCAGCCAACCCAGCTGTAAACTTTGAGTTAGGGAGGAAAAGGCAGCGAGCAAGGGAACTGCCCCCCCCCCCCTTTCGATGCTGAACCTAGTTTGGTGAAGTCTCTAACACTTCATTCCTCTACGGCAGTATCTGCTGTAGGTTACCTATTTACAACAAGTGGACAAGAGATGTGATGCTACGGGTTGAAATGAAGTACAGTGGCCGTGTGTTAGATACGGTAAGAAAAAAAAAGAATTCAGAGACACCGTAGAGGGGTAGGGGTAAGGAATCCTAAATCTAACCTTAAAACGTAACCATAATCCTAACCCTAACGACATGAGCGCCTTATTTGGATGCCATTAAAGAGCATGTCAACACTTATTTATTTCAATCAGAAATTTTAGGCCTAATGTAAGCCTACTCTATGAACCGTAGATATGAGGCCACGTTCACATATCGGCTATCGGGCACATCATATGGACATAGAGACCCCATATATCATAATTATAACCCATCAGAGGCTGAACGGGATATTTTTTACAATCAAATTTTTAAAAAATAAATTGTGCAACTTACCTTGGAACCTAAATCCTGCAAATAGCAAGGTGGTTAAGATGTATTGTCCACTTTTTATGAAGTTACAGCACAGGGTGGAAATACACACATTCATAAATAAAATTTCGCAATATTTCTAAAGTTTGAATGTAGCAGATATTCAGCGTGTTAATCCAGGTGCCGAGTTCAAGTCATGCTTCTGAACGAAAATGTGTCTTTGTTGTAACCTCTCCTGGCTCTAGGAAGGTGCACTACTCCAAGTGTCCCACGCCAGATCTAGCATGGGCTCTCAGAATTTACAAGAATATTGTCTTTCACAAAGTCTATGGCTTTACCGGCGTACAAACTTCACGAACAATACTTAACTATAGGCTATCTATTGTTTGTCATAACGCGTTAAACAGAATATGTAGGCTACACACTGTGATAATTTTTACTATTTATCTCACGGAGAGCTCCATCACACTTCCATTTCTTAGGACCTCAAATTCACGATGTCCTGGGACAGACAGATCTAGCATGGGGACAATTTTGACGCGTTGAAACACATACAGATGAAACCACAGCTGTCAAGGCGCGGAGTCACACTTACAGAACTAAAACACATCAATTTAGCAACAGAATTTCTAATTCCAGTCGTACACACAGGGTGAACAAATCGTTTCGTCTTCTTTCTCGTCAGCCTTTGCTATGGGCCCCATTAAAACTGCGCGCTCGTAACGTCTGCTGAATGGGCCTCGTAATGATTTCCTTCTCGTCCAATCAGCGTTGTCGACGCGCGTGTTTTTAGGAAAAATGCCGCTGGGATAGTCTATTCTTGCGGAAAGACAAGGGGGTGACAGGCTACGGATGAATCCACTTAAAATCATTATCGCCGCGTCGCGTGCAGCTCCGCTCGCAATTTAGTAGGCGTGGGAATAATCAATTGTGCACTATTGGTCACGTGATAGCCCTATATCGGCCGCCGGTGTCAATGAATCGATTCGTTTTACAGTTGATTATAGTCGTCGGGCGAGTGATTAAGAGGCGAGATTAATTAAACGACAATTGACTATTACTGTGTTAACCATATATCACTTGTCTTATGGGATCCGCTGGTCTGTTTGCTTACCTTCTATGCCATCTTATCTCAGGGAGCCGCGCTGGTGTAATGGCTTCGGCGTTGTACTGGCAACCAGGTGTTCATGGTTCAAACCCGGGCGTCAGTGTTTGAAGAAATGTTTACGGCCGGAAATTTGACTGAATAGCCTGAACGGCTCCTGTGATAAACCCTCTGTGGATGGGAAGGAGCGAAGCTCCTGACCGGGTTGGAAGGAAAGTCCTCAGGTTCCCCAGCCTCGCAATGACATGTCATTGGGCCGAAGGGCTGAAAGCCCAAGTGCCGCTGGTTACGGAAAAAAAAAAAAATCTCAAAATCTTCACTGTTTGTTGTTGATGTTAGCGAGTGTTGTCATTATGTTTTTGTGTTCCGTTTGAAATATGGTAGCGTCACGTTTCAATCTGCCCAGATGTAAAGGGTGCCAGACTAGAGTTAGAGACGGGAAGACAAAGGCAGCGAGGAAGGGTACTAATCACCCCACCTCATTAAAAAAAAGCTGAGACCTAGTATGAGTAGTCTCTAACACTTCACTTCCCTATAGCAGTATCTGCTTTATGACTTCCATTACCAACCAGTTCCAATGCTGATCATTGTCCTTCAATCAGCTCAAGCCATGCCTGCTGTTCCGTGCCTTCCCTTTATGTTGCTTCCATATCATATTCCTCCTATTCAAATGTGTCGCCAAATTTCTTCTCGTGTTATTTGTAGCTTAAATGATTATATCTAACAATTCAAATGACAATATCTAATGTCAAGCAGAATAGATGCTTACATTTAACATTAGTAAATAGCCCCTCAAGAAATGGTTGCAAAGAACTATGGTGTGCGATTTATGTCTCATGTCCGGAAGACAACACCATTTCTCATGTGTTCGGCTTCTTCCTGTCCATAGAAATCTTCTTCTTGGTACACTGGCATACGTCTGCTTGAAGATTTTCAAAGAAAGCACTGGTCAGAATGAGGCTATTTGTATCTCCGTAGAGTTGCTCCAGGAATATGCTTCTGTTGACGGCAATTTGTGCTTTCTTTGTTCCTCATAAGTTAGTCATCTTTCATGCGGATATTCAGCAGTCATTTTATCGGCGTCACAGTTACACTCGTCGGTTGTTTATATATTTACCTTATTGAATAGATGGTATCCCAATCTGTTGTGGTCCGTGCGGAGTCTGAAGATTATCACTTGTTCTGTTCTGCTAAGCTGGTATATCTTTTTGTGTATGTGTGTCCTGGATGCCCTGCATCCCATTTGTTTCTGTATCTGCTTTTGATGAAACTCTTTACCTTGTCAGAAGTTATCATTTATATTTTTACCGCCTCCGACCGACTTCATGACTCTGACTCTCAACTACAAAAAAGCCTTGGTTTTTCCCTGAGAAACAAGCACTATTTCATCTCAACCGCTCGAGTCTCATATTCTGTACCCCTACTAATTTCCCGGGCTTTTCCGGGCACGCGCGTCCGTTCGCGGGCAGCAAAAGCGTTAGGACTTTGACGCCTTCAGGGAAGTACCCAGTTTCAATTTTTATATTTATTTAGGTTCTTATGTCTCCTATCTAGTCTTCACTTTCTTTCCTTTCCCTGACGAAGACCTTGTGGCAGTAACGTTGGCTATTTTCTTTGTCTTTTGTCCTCGTAAGACGAATCACCTTTTTTTCGATTTATTTTCACACCCATCCATTGTACTAATTACATAACATCTTGCACTCAACTCTTTCGTAAACGATACCCCTCCTAATTATAGAAATCCTAGTACCCCCTCACCAAAAATGATGGTACGCTCCGTTAGTCTACGTTAGTCCTATCTGGCTCCAGGAAGAAAACATGACACCAATTTTCATGTTTCACCGCCTCTTTGGTTCGCACTCAATTATTTCCTAAAATTATTCCTCATTCCTCATCGACGCCTTGGAACAGATACCTCCTCTCATTTACTCTTCTGTTCTCACAATCAACATTAACAAGAGTAGAATAAGTTTTGCCTTGCGTGTTCCCTCATTAAAATTACCAATCTGTTCCCGCAAACACAAACTCACTTCTCCTACAGCACCTCCTCCCTATCCCTTCCCACAATTTCAACTAATTGCTCATTAAAACACCAGACCCCCCCCCCCCCCTTCCCCTCCCCCCTCATTTTCGACCTGGATCCCTCCCGTCCTCTTCACTTCCACAAACTAGTAACAGCTTGGTTGGTAAACTTTGTGGTATAAAGTTGTCTTTGATGCCAGAATCTTCGTCATTTGATTACTTCTCTACTGTTTTCTTCTTTTGTGTTGTTCTTTTTCTTCTTTCTTCACGTGTTCCTTCTCAATAGCCATCTTGTTCTTTCTTCCTGACTTAGTTCTTTCTCTCGTCTTTCTATTAGTGACCTGCACAAAAGCGCGATAGTCAGAGACAGAACGGTATGATAAAACCAGACAGACAGACAGACAGACAGACAGACAGATAGATAGATAGATAGATAGATAGATAGATAGATAGATAGATAGATAGATAGATAGATAGATAGATAGATAGATAGATAGATAGATAGATAGATGGATGGACGGACGGACGGACGGACGGACGGACGGACGGACGGACGGACGGACGGACGGACAGACAGACAGACAGACAGACAGACAGATAGATAGATAGATAGATAGATAGATAGATAGATAGATAGATAGATAGATAGATAGATAGATAGATAGATAGATAGATAGATAGATAGATAGATAGATAGATAGATAGACAAACAGACAGACATAAAGATAGATAGATAGATAGATAGATAGATAGATAGATAGATAGATAGATAGATAGATAGATAGATAGATAGATAGATAGATAGATAGATAGATAGATAGATAGATAGATAGATAGATAGATAGATAAGGAAGTAGGTCGGTATGTCTTTAGGTAGGTAGGGAGGTTGACAGGTAGGTAGTTGGGATGGTAGGTAGTTAGTTAGGTTGGTGGATTGTAGGTAGGTGGGTAGGTGGGCTGGTAGATAGTTAGGTAGGTCGATGAGTTGGTAGGTACTTAGGTAGATAAATGTGCTATAGGTTGGTAGGTAGGTAGGTTTGTTGGTAGGTAGATAGTTAGGTACGCAGGTATACTGGTTGATATGTAGTTAGGTAGGTGGGTTGGTAGGTAGATAGTTAGGTACGCAGGTTTACTAGTTTATAGGTAGTTAGGTAGGCAGGTAGAGAACGAATTTACATAGACATGAAAGGTGTTAATAAAGGAGACATTGAAAGACCCTGAACAAATAGCACGGTATAGGAATTCTGGGCTTGTTATTTGTTGATGGCTTGTGCTACATTGGTAATGGACGGTAATTACGAGTAATAATGAATTAAGAAATCTGATAACGCTCCACATTAATTGACTAAATTAAAATTCGACGGGAGCAGACTTGCTTACTTAAATCGAATAAGAACAAATTCCCAGATGTGAATATAAGGCGCCATCTGGAAGAGAAGACATGATATGAAAAGCGTAGAGCATCGATCGGAGTGGCTAAGATGTGTGGCGTCCGCTTCGAATTCTAGAGGTATCGGGTTCGATTCCCAGTTGATGGAATATAATGTATGGAAATTTTTGTCAGAACTAGTGGTTCTAATAATGTCATACTTCCCCTGGTCTCCTGGGTAGTGAGATCGGATGCCTAGCCCTCTCGGATAAGGGTGAAAAAATAGGAGGTCCCGTGTGCACGTTGCAGTTGGAAATCGTAAAGTGCAGGCCATTAGGTCGCTGCCCTGACAAAAATTTAAAATTAGAAACCTACCCACCACAACAATATTTATAGCATATGTGATTCCTACATACACACATTGTGATTCTCGCCAGGGCTACGGAGCTCGTGCACTGTGCTGAGATCCTCCTCGTGTGATCTAAGGGAGGAGATCGGAGCGCTGATGAAGTTGTCCGTGTGCAATGAAGATAGTCCTTAAAACCAAACCATACCAGAGCAGCGGTTCTCAGCGTGGTGTATACTTACCCCCCTTGGCGTGCGAGAAACTTGTCGGCAGGGCCGGATTATCCATTAGACTGAGTAGGCTGAAGCCTAGGGGCCCGGAGGTCTTGGGAGGCCGTTCATAAGTTAAAAAAAAAATTTTAATGCATAGATTTTTAAATAGAATGTGTTTATTGTGTTTAACTGAATAATCATCATCAAATACCATAATTCCCACCGCAAGGTACTTCAGTCGGTCGGTCGGTCAGTCACATTTTGCACACCGTCATTTGCGCACTTTTGTCTATTTTCGAAATAGTACATTAACTTTCGACCACAGCTAAGGAGGTGCAACTGTTGTCGAAATTTAGACAATAATTGTATTGTTTCCAGTAAGCGACCCATAGCTTGACTGCTTGCGTCAGGGTCAGCGAACTAGAGCTGACCAAGACCCTACTCCACCTCCAAATAGTGGTCCTGGAAACAGGCTGCATCATTGCAGTCTGGCTAAGAGAGCAGGGATCGAAGAGGGAAGGCAAACCCGGTCCTCAATAATGCCGTGCTGAAGTCGGATGTGTCGGCCGAAAGGCACAAATATCGCAGCTTCGCTGTAAACGTACACAACTCAACCAACGTCCTTTTCAGGATGAACGAAGAAGAAGAAGAAGTTTCCCCTTATATGTACTCTCGCGAAAATAGAAAAGTGTGACGGTGTGCATTAAATAAACAGACCGTCAAGATACTCTTCTGTCCAGTTTCATTTGGGAAACGGATTTAACTATTCATTTTTCTTAAAAATAACCTTAAAATGTAAGTTTTTTGATTGTTTCTTCAAGACAAAATTCTAATTTAAAGTATTGCAGACTTATTATTATGGATCAAAATGATAAGATGGCTAAAAGGAAGAGACGATCGCGTCATTCACAGCGAGCAAGTGAGACTATAGAAGAAGCAGCAATGTAATACGTGTAACAGAAACAACACACTATAATTAACAACCTGCCAATTTTGGCGGGTTGTTGCTAGTAGTAAAAATCATACTAATAAACGTTAATAAAATATAAATACTAATAAAAGAGGTAAAAAATGCTAACAAACTAACATACCAGTCTATTAATATTACTAGTGTATACCATCACCATGGTAAGGGTTTGAAAAAAATATTAAAATTATTAGGCGAAAAAGGAAAAAGAGGGGGGGGGGGGCAAACACCAAAAAAGCCTAGAGGCCCTTCTTGGCTTAATCCAGCCCTGGGGTGGGGGTAAAAGTATTTCTATAGCAGGTAGCCTATTGCAGTAAGAGCGTGAAGTATTAGAGAGTATTCTATTTCCAATTGTATAAGGTAACGTTACCAGTTTTCTTCATCGCTGTCGTTGCCTTCTCTAACTCAAGAGCAGAGTCAGGTACCCATTTAAAGGGAAATATTTGACAAATAACCATTGTCCTTTTGAAATATTCCAAAATTAGTAGTAGAAGCGTTAACTTTATGTGTGAGGGTCACTACCTCTGTCTGTATGTAACTTTTCTTTCAGTGCACTTGCCTTTCGCATACAGACGTGTGTCCATGAGGGGAGATAGCAAACAGTAAAACGTATTCAGTCCAAGAATGTCAGCTCCACGAAAGGAACAGGTTGACAGTATAGCGTTCAATAAGCCCGATGAACGAGAAACTGTACGGCGATTGGAGAAGCCAATCATAAGGTTAGACAGCTAACCTTATGAAATAAATAACTGTGGTTATACACGGTGATCGAGAAGTCTCTTTTTTTTTTTTAAATAAGTTTTGCCTTGTTTTGGCGAGGCGCGTCCCGTTCAACCTAGTTGGTTATATTAGGTCGCATGACCAAATATAAAAGACCCTTAGGTGTCTCCGCAGTGGGTTCAGTGCTTTAATAATATGAATGTAACATTTTATGATGCAGTAAATAGTATTATGTTAACTGACTTTAATTTGATTTACTTTACTACTACATAAAAGTAGTATTTTTATTTTTATTTTCGCATAAAGCATTAGTGTATGTTTAAATAATTTAAATTGCTATGTAAAATAAAGAAATGTAGAGTTGTAAATTACAACCTTTTAATAATAATTTTATCATTTGGATTGTTTCCCTTGATTCATAGTATTCAAGCACTGAACTCACTGCGGGTTAGACTTCTCGATCACCCTGTATAAAAGTGATGCGTCGATTAGTTACTAGGAGGTCTCCAAGGAGACAAACACAGAATATGGCTACTGCCCCATAGCATGTACCGTAAGCGGTGACTAGCATGAGGCGGCGTATGAAGGTATCAACTTCATCATCCTATATCCTATATATAAAACCCCAGCTTTTTCTGTCAGTGCGTAGTGCTAAGGGGTGCAACTTTGGTTAAAAGTTAGACATTAATTGTATTGTCTCCCTTATATGTACTCTCCTGAAAAAAGTGACACTTGCCAAAGAAGAATGCGCAAATGACGGTGTGCACACAAATATATTGATAGAATGTGTGATCCCGTATACACACATTGGGATCCTCGCTGCTTCTACGTAGTTCGTGTACTGTGGTGATGCACAGTGGTTTTTTTAATACTTTTGAATAAGTAAAATTGCCGTTAGGTATTGGTGTATTTAAAGTAACAAGATCGTATTGGATGGAAATTAATATAGAAAAAAGCAAGATATTGGTAAATAGCCATAAGAAACATGTTCCGACCAACATTACGTTAAATGGGCAAACGTTAGAAGAAGTTAACACCTTTAAATATCTCGGGTCCACTATATGTAGTGATGAAAGATCAAATAAAGAAATCAAGACAAGACTTGAGATGGCCTCAGCTGCCATGACAAGGCTGAATGTGATCTGGAAAAGTAACATCAGTTTTCCTGTGAAGATTAAATTATACAAATCACTTGTATTATCTATTCTCTTGTATGGGTGTGAGGGCTGGACAATCACTGCAGATACGGAGCGAAGGATTCAGGCTTTCGAGTATAAATGTTATAGAAGAATTTTGCGCATTTGCTATAAAGAGCACAAAACAAATGTCTATGTTAGAGAGAAGATAAACACCTATGCAGGCCACCAAGAACAACTTTTGTCAATAGTGAAACGTCGAAAGCTTTGCCTGGTTTTGGGCATGAAATCGTCATGACTCCCTTTCGAAAACAATCCCCCAGAGAACAGTCGAAGGTAAACGGAGAAGAGGAAGGCAAAGAAAATTATGGGCTGATAACATCAAAGAATGGGCAGGGCACGGTTTTTCCACACTTGTAAGCATGGTTGAGGATAGAGAGCAGTGGAGGACCCTGTCTGCTGATGCTTCCATCATGGCACCCCTACGACCCATGACGGGTTACGGGTTGAGATGATGATGATGATTGGTGCTTTTGAATTTAATTTAAAATACCACAGCAGCAAGATCACATGAATGTTTGGGTGCAGGAATATTGCAAGAGACTAGTTGCTTATATGATGTGTATGATGATGAGGAGGAGGATGATGATAATGATGATATTAAGTAGGTCAGACATACAGCAAATTATATAAGATGAATAGATATGGCAGTATGAGAGCAGACGATGATATGGCGGTATGAGAGCAGACGATGATATCGTGGTATGAGAGCAGTTTCAGTAACTATCATCATCATCTTCCTTTGAGCTCCTTACGGAGCAAGGACCACCACTGCAGGCTGCTCACTCCTTACAGGAAGCCTGCAGCAAGCAGCCATATACTTTTGCAGCTGTAGTTTATGTGGTAATTTGCTTAACATGATGAGGTTGCCGCCCCATGTAGATATAGGTAGTCTCAGAGCAAATACTGCCACAGGGCAGTGTTAGAGACTTCACCATACTAGGTCCAGCTTTTTTTATGAGGTAGGGGTTGACCATTTCCCTTCCTCGCTGCCTTTTTCCTTCGCCCTAGCGCGTGACACGTGACTCCTCCAGGTTTCAATCCCGGAACACAGTAACTTCGCACCAAGAGAAAAGCGCTTTAACCGCTTAGCCAATCAGACATATTAGTCGCCTTGTACGACATGCTTGAGGATGCAGTGGTCATATTCTATCTTTGTCTCTTCAGAGACCCCCTGGGAACGACACGCGGCAGCAGACGTATGGAGGCACAGATAGAAGTGGCGATCAACAGACATAAATCAAAAGCCAGATACTAAAGACAAGACATATAGACAGAAGTAGTCACCCACAGACAGACAATAAGTAGCCACAGACAGACAATTAGTAGCAAAAGGCAGAAGTGGTGACCCATAGACAGACAATAAGTAGCCACAGACAAACAATAAGAAACCACAAACAGAAGTAGTGGTCCACAGACAGATAATACGTAACCACAGACAGTAGAAGTAACCCACAAACCGACAATAAGTATCCACAGACAGACAACAAGAAGCCACAAACAGAAGTAGTGACATTCAGACAGACAATAGAAAGCCACAGACAGAAGGAGTCACCCACAGACAGACAATAAGTAGCCACAGACAGACACAAGTAACCACAGAATAATTTGTGACCCACAGACAGACAATAAGTAGCCACAGACAGAAGTAGTCCCCCACAGACAGACAATAAGTAGCCACAGACAGACAGAACGAAGCCACAAACAGAAGTAATAACAAACAGACAGACAATAAGCAGCCACAGACAGAAGGAGTCCCCCACCGACAGACAATAAGTAGCCATAGACAGACAATAAGTAGCCACAGACAGAAGTAGTGACCCATAGACGGACAACGCACAACCACAGGTGATAAGTAGACACAGACAGACAATAAGTAGCCACCGAATACTATAAGTAGCCACACACACAGACAATAAGTATCCACAGACAGGCAATAAGTAGCCACAGACAGAAGTAGTGACTCACATACTATAAGTAGCCACAAACAGAAGTAGTGACAAACAGACAGAAGGAGTAACTCACCGACAGACAATAAGTAGCCATAGACAGACAATAAGAAGCCACAGACAGAAGTAGTGAACCACAAACGGACAATAAGTAACCACAGGTAATAAATAGCCACAGACATATAATAAGCAGCCACAGAATACTATAAGTAGCCACACACAGACAATAAGTATCCGCAGACAGGCAATAAGTAGCCACATACAGAAGTAGTGACTCACAGACAGACAATAAGTAGCCACAAACAGAAGTAGTGACCCACAGACATAAAATAAGTAGCTACAGACAGGCAAAAGTAACCACAGACAGAAGTAGAGACCCACAGACGGACAATAAGTAGCCACAAACAAAAATAGTCACCCACTGACAGTCAATAAGTAGCCACAGACAAAAGTGTTGACCCACAGACATACAATAAGTAGCCATAGACAGAAGTAGTGACCCACAGACAGACAGTAAGTAGCGACAGAAAAAAAGTAGTGTCTCACAGACAAACAATCAGTTGCCACCGACGGAAGAAAAGACGGGCAACAAAAATATCAAACCACAGACAGAAAAAAGAATAACATAATGAAGCACAGAAGCAGGACGAACAGATAGAAGTACCGACCAACAGATAGAAGTACCGACCAACAGATAGAAGTACCGACCAACAGATAGAAGTACCGACCAACAGATAGAAGTACCGACCAACAGATAGAAGTACCGACCAACAGATAGAAGTACCGCCCCCAACAGATAGAAGTACCGACCAACAGATAGAAGTACCGACCAACAGATAGAAGTACCGACCAACAGATAGAAGTACCGACCAACAGATAGAAGTACCGACCAACAGATAGAAGTACCGACCAAC
Organism: Oreohelix idahoensis; assembly: GCA_024509875.1. NCBI lineage: Eukaryota > Metazoa > Mollusca > Gastropoda > Stylommatophora > Oreohelicidae > Oreohelix > Oreohelix idahoensis. The sequence continues at coordinate 82,887 of JAMPIV010016250.1, forward strand.
AGATAGAAGTACCGACCAACAGATAGAAGTACCGACCAACAGATAGAAGTACCGACCAAAAGATAGAAGTACCGACCAAAAGATAGAAGTACCGACCAACACATAGAAGTAGGGACAGATAGATAGAAGTACCGACCAAAAGATAGAAGTACCGACCAACAGATAGAAGTACCGACCAACAGATAGAAGTACCGACCAACAGATAGAAGTACCGACCAACAGATAGAAGTACCGACCAACAGATAGAAGTACCGACCAACAGATAGAAGTACCGACCAACAGATAGAAGTACCGACCAACAGATAGAAGTACCGACCAACAGATAGAAGTACCGACCAACAGATAGAAGTACCGACCAACAGATAGAAGTACCGACCAACAGATAGAAGTACTGACCAACACACAGAAGTACCGATCAACGTACATAAGTACCGACCAACAGATAGAAGTAGGGACAGATAGATAGAAGTACCGACCAAAAGATAGAAGTACCGACCAACAGATAGATGTACAGACCAACAGATAGAGGTAGCGACCGATAGAGAGAAGTACCGACCAACAGACAGAAGTACCGACCAACAGATAGAAGTACTGACCAACAGACAGAAGTACCGAAAACGTACTGAAGTACCGACCAACACATAGAAGTAGGGACAGATAGATAGAAGTACCGACCAACAGACAGAAATACCGACCAACAGATAGAAGTACCGACCAACAGATAGATGTACAGACCAACAGATAGAAGTAGCGACAGATAGATAGAAGTACCGACTAACAGACAGAAGTACCGACCAACAGATAGAAGTACCGACAGATAGATAGAAGTAACGACCAACAGATAGAAGTACCGACCAATAAAAAGAAGTACCGACCAACAGAAAGAAGTAACGACCAACAGAAAGAAGTACCGACCAACAGATAGAAATATCGACAGACAATTAGAAGTACCGACCGACAGATTGAAGTACCGGCCAATAGATAGAAGTACTGACCAACAGATAAAAGTATCGACCGACAGATAGAAATAATGACCAACAGAAAGTAGTACCGACTGCCAGATAGAAGTAGCGATAGACAGACAGAAATAGCGATTGGCAGATTGTCACGGAGAGTTATCTATATTTTCCTCTTCCTTTCTTCCACCCTTGTTCTCTAATTATTGTCGCTCTTTACCTTTTTCCTGTGTTTTTCGCATTCGTTCGTTTGCGACTATATACATTACTATTTTCCCATTCTAACGTTTACCTGTTTTTTTTCTCAAAACTGAGAACGCAGTTATGACGTAACGTGTCAGTCTCTACAGAGACAGGAGAGCGTTAAAATGCATTCTATTTGCATTAGATGTCAGGACACGATAACTGTGAATATTTGGCTAGTCTCAGACATAGGGCCGACCTATAGTCTGCATTCTCACCTGTCTGTAGTGGATTTTGATGGTATTGTATGGTTGAGATGTTACCTAGTGTAATGAATGAGGTCAGCTGTGAAGGCTCCTGAGATAAATGTTGATGCGAATTACAGAAGTCCCTTCTTACTACCACTTACGACCTCAAACATATCTTTTTTTCTCTACTAATATGAATGTAACTACGTTAAAAAAGTCTAGGGCACTGAAATGTAATGTGTTGTAGTAGATTACCCACCCACACACAGATATTTAATAAGTCTAATAATAATAATAATAAAATTTATAACACACTGAACTAACTCAGGCTGTTTTAGTTTTAAATATTAAATCTTTTGTTAAAATTTATTTGTTCTGAACCAAATGTTAGTTGGTCAGAACATATGAAATATTATGGAGTTATAAATGGAATGCATAATTATATGACATAATAAAATGGAATGTGATTACAAAGGTATGTTATAAGTCTGGTTAATATTAATTATATTAGATTGTCCCAGGAGAACTTATACTGGCTGTACTGTTGGGGTGGTATCATCACGCCCAGTCCGTGTCTACCAAACATTGTCCATTGACTTATGGGATGAATACATGGTTTATTTTCCCACAATGGTATGTCTTTATTAGATGGTGAATTAGTTGGTGGATTAGTTGATAAATTAGTTGGTAAATTCGTTGGTAAATTAGTTGGTGAATTCCCAGCAGGCCAGATCTCACTTATCTCGACTGCGTCGATCTTGTACAGGAGTCTGGTGGCCCCTCCTCTCCGTGCTGGTGTACACTATTCGGCTGCTCTGACACAATGTTAGACTGCACTGGTCCACGCTTGTGTATATCACAACAGCATTTGGCACCTCTTCGGTGCCAAACAGAAACTCACAATTCTGAAATAAAAGTTTTGTGGCATGTGTCAGAACTCTACCTACTGAGCCACTTCTGCACACAACACTACACAACAACACCACACAGACTGGGTCAGATCTCTCTGATAACACAGCACATCTTACCCAGTTGTTTTCACATAGTACTAGTTCCCCAAGACTACATTGCATCTGAGATATGTTCAATAGTTTCCTTCTATTCAATAAGATAGGTGATATGTTCCACTGATCTCAACAATAGATCCGCCTTCCATAGTTTTAGTAGGCGTCCATATATTTTGTTTGTCTCTAGACCCTGAACTTGGGCTGGGGATCTAGAGCGAGCACTTACTTGTCGTAATCATTTTATATGATATGGCAGTATCAATCACTCGAAATATTAAAATGTACAAAAGAATTGCTTTCATTCTTACCAGAATTCAGAATTGAGAACACAGTTAAATGCTAGCAAAACTCAGCTGAGCTGCTGGCTATCTGATGGCGTCCCACTAAAATATGTATTATCTTCTGGAAACAACACCACGGGTACTAAACCACTGTGTCTCTGGACAGTCTTGTAACGAATGGCAAAAATGCGCATCTCTGTCCTGCCAATATGATTTCATTCATCCAATCACAGACTTCCCCCCTAACTTTCAAATCTACAACCAAAAGTCAAATTTCAGTCAGCTCTCAGTCAAGTATGTGTTACTGTCTGTTGGTCCGTCTGTCTCTACTTGTTTTTTCATAAAAAACACGCTTGGTTCTTGGACCAACGCCATGCAATACCCTACACACTTCTGCCTCCGAAGTTATTTTTAGCCACAATTGTCCCCCTTTCCCCTCTCTTTAATTACAGCTCGATTTTTGCAATTGCGTCTCAAGGACGAAAATTTTGAAACTTTAGTGACATTTTTTAACAGTGCAGTCGCTCGTCTGATATGAACAACACAGTCTTTTGTCAATATCTTCCTTATTATCTATCCGTCTGTATAATTTAAAGTATATTATTTTGCTGCTCAAGATGGGCTATCAAACTAGCTAGGTTTTATATTCATAACATTATTATTAAGAAAAAATTACTTTTTCAAGGTTAGTTTTTTTCTTTTGAAATATGTTCGAGAACCTTCTCCACGGCGTTTGCCGCTGAATTCAAATAACAATCAAGTATCGTAAAAGTCCAAGAAATGACTGTTTCTGACAAGAGCCAAAGTCGTTTTTTGTCCATTTCCTTACATTGTGTCAACTAGTGACGTGAATTTTTTTTTTTCTTTTACTACCAATTGCTATCTTCAAACACGTGTTCAGTCATATTTTCCTTTTGTGTTCTCCGTTTTCTCTCCCGTCTACAAAGGGTAAACGTTTCGTCTGCACGTCTAACTCGTTAGTTTTAAATGGCAGTGGGAAAGGCTGGCATGGGCGAGCATGTCTCCTAGTATCTTACGCATTATTCTAAACCCTACATTTTATCGTTAAATGTGGAGATATTTTAACGTTGTATCATGGTAAATTCATCACACATCTCCCCACCTGAGAACATGCACTACGGCAAGTTCCAAAACCAGTGATACACATAGATAAAATTACTCCTCACGCCTGCCACTACTCTAATCTTGATCACATGGGGTGCCGACTGAGGAAATCTGCACCGACATTCAATGACCCTGGGATAAATTCGATAATAAACTGATAAGGTTGCAATAATAAAAACCACCTCAACAATCTTGCGTTTTCCTGCTTAGCCTGAGATAAGAATACCAGGGGCTGATGATCCGTCTGGACCACAAAAGTCCTACCATACAGATAGATTTGAAACTTTTTTATCGCCCAGATTAACGCTAAACATTCTTTTTCGCTTGTGGAATATCCTTGCTCCGCTTTATTCAATTTGCGGCTTGCATAAGCGACTGGGTTCAGTTCCCCATCGGGTAAAGATGACCTTTGCAAGAGAGCCGCCCCGAGGCCTACATTACTTGCATCTGTTCTCACCACGAAGTCCTGTGTCAAATCAGGCAATTTGAGAATAGGCTTGCTAGTGAGTTTATCCTTTAACTCTTGAAACGCTAATTCACATTGCGCAGTCCAAACAATTTTATCTGGATGTCCCTTGCGAGTCAGATCAGTCAGAGGAGCACAAATAGAGTTAAAATTTTTGATATATTTTTGGTAAAATCCACATAACGACACGAATGATCGCACATCCTTTTTTGTTTGTGGTCTAGGTGCTCTCTGCAGTTTTTCCAAGTTCTTGGAGTCAGGGGTCATGTTACCCTGATATACAGTGTGTCCCAAGAATTCCAACTCTTTGCATCCAATACAACATTTTGTTGGCCTAGCAGTTAAGTTCGCCTCCCTAAGTCTATCAAATAACATTTTCAGAGAGTTAATGTGTTCCTCAAATGTCTCTGTGGCGACGAGAATATCATCCATGAAATTCGTGATACATGGGTTATTCAAGGGGTCCAACAATTTGCGCATCATCCTTGAAAATACATTCGGAGCATTTTTCAATCCGAATGGTAGCATGTTGAATTCATAATGTCCTTCCGAGGTGCTAAAAGCTAAATAAGGTCTCACCTCAGATTTCACTGGAATCTGGTAATAGCCTTTACTAAGATCCACCTTTGAAAAGTATTTTGCCTTGTTTAATCTGGCAAATAACTGTTTTGTGTCTGGTAATGGATCCACTTGTCCTTCTGTGACAGCATTCAGTTTCCTGTAATCTATGCACAGTCTGTGTTCCCCAGACGGTTTCCTCAACAAAACTACACCGGAGCTAAAAGATGATTCACTGTGTGAAATAATCCCCTCCTTCAACAAATAATCTATTTCTTCTTTCAATGCCTTCTCCTTCGCGAACGGAATAGAATAGGCTCTCATACAGATTGGGTTTGAGTCTACCAGTTTCATGTCATACTGTAGCAAATTTGTATGTCCTGGTTTATCTGTTAATACATCTGTATGTTCCTCCAGAACCTGTTGAACTCTCTCCCTCTGATTTTTAGTCAGGTGCTTACTGACTTTTACTTGTGCCGCTGTTTCACAAGGATGTAATGGGTATTCATGTGAGGTGAGTGGTTCCTTTTGCATTTGAGTTGCGATAGCCAAGGTCAGTAAGGGGGTGCTTTCTCGGAGTGGTCTGTCCAGATACTTCTTTAACAGGTTTACATGATAAACTTTCTCCTTCCCCTTTTTGTCAATTTTATAGTTTGTTCTAGACACCTTCTCTAGAACCGTATATGGACCTTGCCATCCAATTTGTAATTTATTCTGGCTGCCGGGTAGTAGAAGAAGCACATTCTCTCCCACAGCTAGTTCTCTGTCCTTTGCCTTCCTATTAAAATATGCTGCATGTTTCTTCCTGGCTTGTCTCAAATTATCATTGGCCAGTTTCCATCCAGCTTTCAGACGAGTGGTCAGTTCGTTCACATATTGATACGATGAGGTAACAGTCTCTTCTGCCTTCTCATCTGTCCAGGTCCTTAATAAGGCTTCCAATGGACCGTTTATTGGCCTCCCAAATAGCAGAGTTGCGGGAGCCATCCCGGTTGAACTATGTGGTACCTCCCGATACGCAAACAACGCGGCGGGCAGGAATTGATCCCACAGATCCGGTTTTTCGTGTGCCAGCTTCCTCAGGATAGAAATGAGAGTCCCATTGAACATCTCTACCTGGCCGTTCCCTTGTGGATGGTACGGACTACAATGGAAATGTCTGGCTTGAAATAGCTTAAAAATTTCTTCCGTTAGTTTCCCCTTGAACTGTGAGCCATAAGTCAAGATTTGATGCGGGAATCCTAATCTTGTGAATATTGTAAGTAGTGCCTCTGCTACATGTTTTGAATCAATTGATGGCAGGGCTACCGCCTCTCCCCACATAGAACAAGTGTCCACCAGAGTAAGGATGTAACTGTTCCTCCTCTTGGTCCGAGTGAGAGGTCCCACAATATCCACTGCAACCCTCTCAAAAGGTGTTCCCACTATGGGCATTTCCCCTAGAGTTGCAGGAGCAGTCCAGTGCTTTGGAGCTACCCTTTGACATTCTGGACAGGATTTGACATATCTCTTTATATCCTCCGTTATCCCTGGCCAGAAGTAATGACAAGCTATACGCTGTCCTGTGTCGCTGATCCCCATGTGACCACTGAAGGGAATCGCATGCCCGAGTTCCATCACTTTATCCCTATATGAAGTGGGAAGAACCAGCTGGTTGTGACCGTTTGTTCCAGTTCCGGCCTTCCTATATAATAATTTGTTCTTCATAAAGTATTCCCCCTTGCTTGGAGGTGTGTGGCATTTGGGCAATTTTTTAAAACATGGCTTGAGTGTCCTATCCTCAGCCTGCGCCTTCCTCATCTCCTCTGGATGAGCATTTATAGGTTCACCTTCTTCCTCCTTTTTCTGTGACCTGGTCTGTACTGTCGCCATGATCACAGGTCTCTCGGGATTCCCCAAGAAGACGTACCTACACCCTAATATCAGAGGGTAGATTGGTTCATCTATCACTGCTGCTCTGATTTCTCCTTCCACATAGCGAGTTTTCACCGTTATCCTTGCGATGGGAAGTGTCATGAGTGGTATGTCCTTAGTCGCCCCTTGTATTTCCACTGTTTCTGTGGTATACTGACTTGGGTCCACTAGGCTAGACTTCACAACTGAATCATAATCCAAACCTGTATCATAAAGGCACCTTATGGTGATCCCATTACAATTAACATCCTCACAAACTGGGGGGGGGGGGTGATAAGGTTCCTGCTGTCCGTTAGGATTAACCTTTAATCTCTGAGTCCCCGACTTCATTGCAGCAATGTTTGAAGGTTTCCTTCTACAAAATTCGGTGTTATGGTTGTCTTTCTTACACCATTTGCACCATCTTTTTCCTTTGTTTAACGGTTTTCTTTCATTATATTTTTGGTCATTGAACTGTGAGTTTCTGTCACGATAGTCATTTCTTGGCCTTTCAAAGTTTGTCCTGCCTTTATTACCCTGTTCTCGGTTATCAAATTTATTAAATTGCTGTGGAGCTTTAAAATTTTCTATGTGCTTCTTTTTAGTGCCACTTACCTCTGCCTGGGCTGCCTGATACCTCTCCGCGACATTTAAAACCTCCCCCAATCTCTCTGCACCTTGTTCCATGAGAAATTTTCTCAAGACTGGAGCCATGGACTCTCTTAATTGCTCTATCATGATCATTTCTTTAAGATCTTGGGTCTTCCCCAGAGCAGTCCATTTCTCCAAATAGGTTTCCAGTCTGGCAGAGATTTGGTGGTATGTCTCCCCAGACAACAGTTTGGCATTTCTAAATTTCTTACGGTAAAATTCCCCATTTTTTTCGTATCTTAATAACAAAGCCTGCTTTAGCATGTCATAATTGTCTTGGTCTTCTTTGTTCATTTTTGCGAAGACTTCATAAGAAGTACCTCTCAGTCCCTGTGATAACTTTAAACTCCACCTCTCTCTCTCTCTAACCCATATGTAGTAGCTAATAATTCAAAACGACTGAGGTACCCCTCGATGTCATCGTCTTTCTCAACAAAGTGGTCTAAATGAAACCCCATAGCTGAGTTTGAGGCACCCTGACTAGCTGCAGCATCTGAGGCAAAAGGGCTGGCACCATTTTCAGGAGCATGGCCTTGTAATTCCAGCTCCCTTAGTCGTAATTCATGCTCCCTTTGCAACCTTCTATCTTCTGCTTCCTTTTCGGCCTTTTTATCTTCTGCCTCCCTTTGCTGTCGTTTTTCTTCTGCCTCAATCTGCAGCCTCTTAAGTTCTCTATCAGCCTCAATTTGTAACCTCTTCTCTTCAGCTAACCTCCTATCTTCCCTTTCAATATACTTGTCACATTCAGCAGTTACATACTGAATTAAAACCTGACCATCCATTCCCATTTCCTTCGCCGTTAGCACAGCAGCTGATCTGAACTTTGCCAGGTCAGCCATCATACTAAATAACACTGACCAAGGTAAATCTAATTACTTAATGACAGGTAATTCTACTTATCTAATGACAGGTAATTCTGATTAATAAATAGACCAAGGTAATTCTAATTAATTAATTAATTAACTAACTGGCTGTGAAGATTCACAAACTTTGATTTTCCATTTTTATTTTAAGGGACCCTTTTAAATTTTTACAATTTGTCCCCACTAGGAGATTCTAATATTGTATGGTTGAGATGTTACCTAGTGTAATGAATGAGGTCAGCTGTGAAGGCTCCTGAGATAAATGTTGATGCGAATTACAGAAGTCCCTTCTTACTACCACTTACGACCTCAAACATATTTTTTTTCTCTACTAATATGAATGTAGCTACGTTAAAAAAGTCTAGGGTACTGAAATGTAATGTGTTGTAGTAGATTACCCACACACACACAGATATTTAATAAGTCTAAGAATAATAATAATAATACAATTTATAAAACACTGAACTAACTCAGGCTGTTTTAGTTTTAAATATTAAATCTTTTGTTAAAATTTATTTGTTCTGAACCAAATGTTTGTTGGTCAGAACATATGAAATATTATGGAGTTATAAATGGAATGCATAATTATATGACATAATAAAATGGAATGTGATTACAAAGGTATGTTATAAGTCTGGTTAATATTAATTATATTAGATTGTCCCAGGAGAACTAATACTGACTGTACTGTTGGGGTGGTATCATCACGCCCAGTCCGTGTCTACCAAACATTGTCCATTGACTTATGGGATGAATACATGGTTTATTTTCCCACAATGGTATGTCTTTATTAGATGGTGAATTAGTTGGTGGATTAGTTGATAAATTAGTTGGTAAATTCGTTGGTAAATTAGTTGGTGAATTCCCAGCAGGCCAGATCTCACTTATCTCGACTGCGTCGATCTTGTACAGGAGTCTGGTGGCCCCTCTTCTCCGTGCTGGGGTACACTATTCGGCTGCTCTGACACAATGTTAGACTGCACTGGTCCACGCTTGTGTATATCACAACAGCATTTGGCACCTCTTCGGTGCCAAACAGAAACTCACAATTCTGAAATAAAAGTTTTGTGGCATGTGTCAGAACTCTACCTACTGAGCCACTTCTGCACACAACACTACACAACAACACCACACAGACTGGGTCAGATCTCTCTGACCACACAGCACATCTTACCCAGTTGTTTTCACATAGTCCTAGTTCCCCAAGACTACATTGCATCTGAAATATGTTCAATAGTTTCCTTCTATTCAATAAGATAGGTGATATGTTCCACTGATCTCAACAATAGATCCGCCTTCTATAGTTTTAGTAGGCGTCCATATATTTTGTTTGTCTCTAGACCCTGAACTTGGGCTGGGGATCTAGAGCGAGCACTTACTTGTCGTAATCATTTTATATGATATGGCAGTATCAATCACTCGAATTATTAAAATGTACAAAAGAAATACTTTCATTCTTACCAGAATTCAGAATTGAGAACACAGTTAAATGCTAGCAAAACTCAGCTGAGCTGCTGGCTATCTGATGGCGTCCCACTAAAATATGTATTATCTTCTGGAAACAACACCACGGGTACTAAACTACTGTGTCTCTGGACAGTCTTGTAACGAATGGCAAAAATGCGCATCTCTGTCCTGCCAATATGATTTCATTCATCCAATCACCGACTTCCCCCCTAACTTTCAAATCTACAACCAAAAGTCAAATTTCAGTCAGCTCTCAGTCAAGTATGTATTACTGTCTGTTGGTCCGTCTGTCTCTACTTGTTTTTTCATAAAAAACATGCTTGGTTCTTGGACCAACGCCATGCAATACCCTACACACTTCTGCTTCCGAAGTTATTTTTAGCCACAATTGTCCCCCTTTCCCCTCTCTTTAATTACAGCTCGATTTTTGCAATTGCGTCTCAAGGACGAAAATTTTGAAACTTTAGTGACATTTTTTAACAGTGCAGTCGCTCGTCTGATATGAACAACACAGTCTTTTGTCAATATCTTCCTTATTATCTATACGTCTGTATAATTTAAAGTATATTATTTCGCTGCTCAAGATGGGCTATCAAACTAGCTAGGTTTTATATTCATAACATTATTATTAAGAAAAAATTACTTTTTCAAGGTTAGTTTTTTTCTTTTGAAATATGTTCGAGAACCTTCTCCACGGCGTTTGCCGCTGAATTCAAATAACAATCAAGTATCGTAAAAGTCCAAGAAATGACTGTTTCTGACAAGAGCCAAAGTCGTTTTTTGTCCATTTCCTTACATTGTGTCAACTAGTGACGTGAATTTTTTTTTCTTTTACTACCAATTGCGTCTTTTAGCCTTGCTATCTTCAAACACGTGTTCAATCATATTTTTCCTTTTGTGTTCTCCGTTTTCTCTCCCGTCTACAAAGGGTAAACGTTTCGTCTGCACGTCTAACTCGTTAGTTTTAAATGGCAGTGGGAAAGGCTGGCATGGGCGAGCATGTCTCCTAGTATCTTACGCATTATTTTTAACCCTACATTTTATCGTTAAATTTGGAGATATTTTAACGTTGTATCATGGTAAATTCATCACACTGTCAAATCGTAGTTTCTCGGTGAGCGCTCAGGAAAAGGGCGATAACTGACACCTCCCCGGCGCAGTTTCAGACATTTGTCTGGGAGTTCGCATCTGACATGTAGTTTCCAAGGTAGATTCTCAGTGTCAGGTGATATGACACTCACGCTCCAGGGCCAGTTTTGGCGTAAGGTGCGAGAAAGCAAAGTGTCAGTTATGGTTCTCAGGATGAGTTTCTAGGGGAGGTGTGAATAACTGTTTCTGCACTGGAGACGGGTTGTCTGAGATTCGCAACTGACACGCGCCCTCTCGGTCAGTAAGTGGCAGTTTACGACAGCCTCTTCTAGTTACGTAAGTGATGTAGACGGAAAGGGGGATTATTTCGTTTTGTGAAATAAAAGTTTACCTCTTGGTCTGGTAATAGATATAACCAGAATGTTAAACTGTATTTTCATTCAGTCCTCTAAATTCGCAGTAGACAGGACGTTTCGTGCAAAGAGAATAAGCTGTATAGCGAAGTCTTAGTTTGTTCTTGGCAAAAATTTTGCCGAACTTCTAGACTACCAATAAATATAAGCATATAATTCCAAAGTTGTGCGATCGCCTGTAAATTCTGTGTGGAGGTAAAATATTATACATATTATCTAGTATTTCGTGAAGTGTTTAAAGTGTTAAATCGCTTATTTTATTTCACTAGTTAGATTTGGTGAGAGCGCTTAATACACAAGTCTGTATTATTTTCTAGTGACGTGTTTCAGTGGAAAGCAGAATAAATTATAATTTCTAGCTTAAACAACAATGTAGCTATAATGAATTTAATTTTACTGCTAAATAATCAGACGAGAACATATTTTCCTAAACTAACTTATAAATGCTAGAAGCCTCATGAGTGTTGACGGAATACGCACGTATTTCTAATTCATGAGGATTGATGATTTTTTTTTTAAAATATATCTTATTCCACGGGAAGGGTTAAACTATAAGACAAGCTATACGCTTGCAGTTTACAAATATAAGTTATATTGAGTACATAATATGTAAAATATTTCATATGTGTTTTTCTTTATTCAGTGAATACTGTGGTACCCAAACTTTGCCAGCGTTCTAGTACGTGAACATTATCTGTGAAGAACTTAAGCACTTTCATTACATGAACTGTAACAGTTAAATGAAAAAAAGGCCTTCGCGCCAGAATTAATTCTTCCTGAATAATACTTAAGTACAGATCAGCCCGCTGTGGCAAGCAAAATATCAGTACATCCCGACAGAGTTCTGACTAGTAGTGTGGTGACCAAATATAGTACTTTCCTGAAAGTAGACACCGATCTGACATTCCTCAATTCTAGAAACCTAAGCTAGTGACACTGTGCTCTGCTAACTTTCGTGCCTGGACAAATTTTATGTGACTTAAACAGACATCCGAAAAATAAGAACACCCAAGGAATCGTTCCCTGAGACAGAGAATTCAGTACGTCTTTTGGGAACTGGGGATTTCTTGGTCGAGACTGCATTTACAGGTATGTGTGAAGGTCCTAGAATTTATTATGTTCCCAGAGGCAGCGAGCAAAGCTGTAAGTATAAATGTGCGCACGTGGCCACGGCTGAATGAATAGAGTGAAAGCAGATCTGAGTGTTATTTTACCGTTGTATTTTGGCACCTATTTGCTGTCATAACTTTCTTCATGCAAGTTTGTTTTTGCTAACAATATTTTCCCTTAAACTAGATTATAGTATCAGGTCTGTTCATACCTTAAACGGGGAAAAACTCTTAGACTCAATCATATGTATCTGGGACTCTTTGTGTTATCATCTTTCTCCTAACGGGACTGTGGGCTATCCATCGAGGGAAGATCATAACTGTGGGTCTACCAGTTCTTGTAGCATTCCTTGATTTGTTTATGACTTTGTGTATATGCCTTTTTGATGTAATTTTTACATGTTGTGACGTAAGTTTAAAATGATAAATAAACTTAACAATAAATTAATCAGCCTGTTGGTCAGCTCGTTCTAAATATCTATATAATCATTTGTTATAGTTTCCCACGTCTGTGTGTCTACCTGTCGTCACTTGAATGTGCATGCACTTGAGTGGATATATATATATTTAATGTACATGTGTTAGACTGTCTGACTACACTAGATCTGTCGTAGAAGATAGGTGAGAGAGAGAGAGAAGATTTCTCGCTCTCAGAGACAGCCTCTATCACAATTCTATTACCTCACTCGTGGAAATCTATTTTGTATTTCTATCTCACACTGTGACTATCACTCATTCCAATCTGTTCAGAAGGGACCAACCCAAGTCTTAATTCTCCTATCAAAAATCTACGACACAGATGGAAGTAGCGCCCCATATATACAACCGGGGAGATACAGAAGTTAATAAGATCCATAGGCTGAAAAAAAAATTCACAACAAAAATATCGAAAACAGATAAAAGTACTGAACAGACAGATAGAACAAAAAGAATGACATCAGATAGAACAAAAAGAATGACATCAGATAGAACAAAAAGAATGACATCAGATAGAACAAAAAGAATGACATAAGATAGAACAAAAAGAATGACATCAGATAGAACAAAAAGAATGACATCAGATAGAACAAAAAGAATGACATCAGATAGAACAAAAAGAATGACATCAGATAGAACAAAAAGAATGACATCAGATAGAACAAAAAGAATGACATCAGATAGAACAAAAAGAATGACATCAGATAGAACAAAAAGAATGACATCAGATAGAACAAAAAGAATGACATCAGATAGAACAAAAAGAATGACATCAGATAGAACAAAAAGAATGACATCAGATAGAACAAATAGAATGACATCAGATAGAACAAAAAGAATGACATCAGATAGAACAAAAAGAATGACATCAGATAGAACAAAAAGAATGACATCAGATAGAACTAAAAGAATGACATAATGAAGGAAAAACACACATATAATGAGTATCGATGAGTACATAGAAGCAAGGACTAAATCATAGATGTCGGGACCCACAGATAGCAGTAGCGACCCGCAGAAGGGAGAAACGTCCCACAGAAGTAGAGACCTTCAGACAGAAAAAAATAATCGCAGAAAGAAGAAAAGACACACACATATGAGTATCAACGAAAAGCAGCTACCTACATAAAGAAGTAGCTACACACATATAAAAGCAGCTACCCACATACACAAGTAGCTACCCACATGTAGAAGTAGCGACCCACATAAAAAGTAGCTACTCACATATAGAAGTAGCTACGCACATGCAGAAGTAGCTACTCACATATAGAAGTAGCTACCTGCTACCTACATATAGAAGTAGCTACCCACATATAGAAATGGCTACCCACATATAGAAGTAGCGACCAACAGACAGAACAAAATAACCACGGAATGAAGGAAAGACACACAGAAAGGACAACCGACGAGTATATAGATTTAGGGACTCTTTAATTTTTTTTTTTTTTTTTTTTTTTCTATAACCAGCGGCACTCGAGCTTTCCAGCTCTTTCGGCCCAATGACATGTCATTGCGAGGCTGGGGGGTCAGTGGACTTTCCTTCCAACCCGGTCAGGAGCTTCGCTCCTTCCCATCCACACGGGATTTATGTGCAGGAGCCGTTCAGGTTATTCAGTCAAATTTCCGGTCGTAAACATTTCTTCAAACGCCAACGGCCGGGTTTGAACCATGAACACCTGGTCGCCAGTACAACGTCGTAGCCATTACACCAGCGCGGCTCCCAGGGACTCATATATAGAAGTAGTGACTCATATATAGAAGTAGGGACTCATATATAGAATTAGGGACTCATATATAGAAGTAGGGACTCATATATAGAAGTAGGGACTCGTATATAGAAGTAGGGACTCATATATAGAAGTAGGGACTCATATATAGAAGTAGGGACTCATATATAGAAGTATGGACTCATATATAGAAGTAGGGACTCATATATAGAAGTAGGGACTCATATATAGAAGTATGGACTCATATATAGAAGTAGGGACTCATATATAGAAGTAGGGACTCATATATAGAAGTAGGGACTCATATATAGAAGTAGGGACTCATATATAGAAGTAGGGACTCATATATAGAAGTAGGGACTCATATATAGAAGTAGGGACTCATATATAGAAGTATGGACTCATATATAGAATTACGGACTCATATATAGAAGTAGGGACTCATATATAGAAGTAGGGACTCATATATAGAAGTAGGGACTCATATATAGAAGTAGGGACTCATATATAGAAGTAGACTCATATATAGAAGTAGGGACTCATATATAGAAGTATGGACTCATATAGAAGTAGGGACTCATATATAGAAGTAGGGACTCATATATAGAAGTAGGGACTCATATATAGAAGTAGGGATTCATATATAGAAGTAGGGACTCATATATAGAAGTAGTGACTCATATATATAGAAGTAGGGACTCATATATAGAAGTAGTGACTCATATATAGAAGTAGTGACTCATATATAGAAGTAGGGACTCATATATAGAAGTAGGGACTCATATATATAGAAGTAGGGACTCATATATAGAAGTAGTGACTCATATATAGAAGTAGTGACTCATATATAGAAGTAGGGACTCATATATAGAAGTAGGGACTCATATATAGAAGTAGGGACTCATATATAGAAGTAGGGACTCATATATAGAAGTAGGGACTCATATATAGAAGAAGGGACTCATATATAGAAGTAGTGACTCATATATATATATAGAATTAGGGACTCATATATAGAAGTAGTGACTCATATATAGAAGTAGGGACTCATATATAGAAGTAGGGACTCATATATAGAAGTAGGAACTCATATGTATAGAAGTAGTGACTCATATATAGAAGTAGTGACTCATATATAGAAGTAGTGACTCATATATAGAAGTAGTGACTCATATATAGAAGTAGGGACTCATATATAGAAGTAGGGACTCATATATAGAAGTAGGGACTCATATATAGAAGTAGTGACTCATATATAGAAGTAGGGACTCATATATAGAAGTAGTGACTCATATATAGAAGTAGGGACTCATATATAGAAGTAGGGACTCATATATATAGAAGTAGGGACTCATATATAGAAGTAGGGACTCATATATAGAAGTAGTGACTCATATATAGAAGTAGGGACTCATATATAGAAGTAGGGACTCATATATAGAAGTAGGGACTCATATATAGAAGTAGTGACTCATATATAGAAGTAGGGACTCATATATAGAAGTAGGGACTCATATATAGAAGTAGTGACTCATATATAAAAGTAGGGACTCATATATAGAAGTAGGGTCTCATATATAGAAGTATGGACTCATATATAGAAGTAGGGACTCATATATAGAAGTAGGGACTCATATATAGAAGTAGGGACTCATATATAGAAGTAGGGACTCATATATAGAAGTAGTGACTCATATATATAGAAGTAGGGACTCATATATAGAAGTAGTGACTCATATATAGAAGTAGTGACTCATATATAGAAGTAGGGACTCATATATAGAAGTAGTGACTCATATATATATAGAAGTAGGGACTCATATATAGAAGTAGTGACTCATATATAGAAGTAGGGACTCATATATAGAAGTAGTGACTCATATATAGAAGTAGGGACGCATATATATAGAAGTAGTGACTCATATATAGAAGTAGTGACTCATATATATAGAAGTAGTGACTCATATATAGAAGTAGGGACTCATATATAGAAGTAGGGACTCATATATATAGAAGTATGGACTCATATATATAGAAGTAGGGACTCATATATAGAAGTAGGGACTCATATATAGAAGTAGTGACTCATATATAGAAGTAGGGACTCATATATAGAAGTAGTGACTCATATATAGAAGTAGGGACTCATATATAGAAGTAGTGACTCATATATAGAAGTAGGGACTCATATATAGAAGTAGGGACTCATATATAGAAGTAGTTACTCATATATAGAAGTAGGGACTCATATATGGAAGTAGTGACTCATATATATAGAAGTAGGGACTCATATATAGAAGTAGGGACTCATATATAGAAGTAGTGACTCATATATAGAAGTAGGGACTCATATATAGAAGTAGTGGCTCATATATAGAAGTAGTGACTCATATATAGAAGTAGGGACTCATATATAGAAGTAGGGACTCATATATAGAAGTAGGGACACATATATAGAAGTAGGGACTCATATATATATAGAAGTAGGCACTCATATATAGAAATAGGGACTCATATATAGAAGTAGTGACTCATATATAGAAGTAGGGACTCATATATAGAAGTAGTGACTCATATATAGAAGTAGTGACTCATATATAGAAGTAGTGACCCATATATAGAAGTAGGGACTCATATATAGAAGTAGTGACTCATATATAGAAGTAGGGACTCATATATAGAAGTAGTGACTCATATATAGAAGTAGGGACTCATATATAGAAGTAGTGACTCATATATAGAAGTAGGGACTCATATATAGAAGTAGAGACTCATATATAGAAGTAGGGACTCATATATAGAAGTAGGGACTCATATATATAGAAGTATGGACTCATATATATAGAAGTAGGGACTCATATATAGAAGTATGGACTCATATATAGAAGTAGTGACTCATATATAGAAGTAGTGACTCATATATATAAGTAGTGACTCATATATAGAAGTAGGGACTCATATATAGAAGTAGTGACTCATATATAGAAGTAGGGACTCATATATAGAAGTAGTGACTCATATATAGAAGTAGTGACTCATATATAGAAGTAGGGACTCATATATAGAAGTAGGGACTCATATATAGAAGTAGTGACTCATATATAGAAGTAGGGACTCATATATAGAAGTAGTGACTCATATATAGAAGTAGGGACTCATATATAGAAGTAGGGACTCATATATAGAAGTAGGGACTCATATATAGAAGTAGGGACTCATATATAGAAGTAGGGAATTTGTTGCGTGCATATTTTGACGCACATATTACAAAAATCGATATGGCTATTTAATATGGGAAAAATATAGACATTCATTCATTTGTGTATGAAAATGCTGTCTATGGTAAAAGCGAGAGAATCCATGTTTGATTCACACTTTTGATTATAGGAGTAATCGTTCTGGATATTGATCCGGCGCAAGGATATTGCGATTACGTTTGTACTTATTTTTTAGGGCCAGAAAATATATTAATTTGCTTATTGTGTTTATGGCCTGAATTCATATGTATTACATATTATTAGTACAAGTAGAATCAGTCCTATATTGTATATTTTGGATGGGTAGGAGGGACTAGATTCTTGTTATTCCGGTCTAGCGGAAGTATGAGTTGTCTTGACAAGTCGTGATGAGTTCCCATGTACCGTGATAATGGCGGGTACGCACTTTTCAAAGGGCTGGTAGATTCTTAAGGAAATATGATTCATGAAGTGGTTTTCTTCTAAAGGAGATGGTATCTCTACTATAGTTTATGTTAGAGACTCTCCTAAGGTACGGTACAATGTATAATTCGGACTCCATGTATTGCCAGACCCTATATTGATGATCTCATGTCGATTCGACCTAGATGGAACATTGTGCTTCGTATCGCTAGGGTCGTGTTTTGTATCGACGAAGATGACAGACTTTCCTGCAGCGGTTATGGCTACGTGAATTAACCTGATCACCGTAGAGCTGTATGGAAACATTTATGAAATCATTTATATACCCATTATAATTAACTCTGGCTTATATTCTCCTTCCTATGAATGAGTGAACGACAACTCAGGGAGGCAGCCATGTTAGATTTCGGTCATCATATGTTTTGATCACTGCCAAGAGAACAGATTATTTATCCTATTATCGGACAGTGACAGGGAGATCTCAATCTTGCTAGAAACCCCCCTTTCGTGGTTTCATAATATATACTACAAACTATGGACGTCAAGTAACTTTAGTTATTTATCGATCTGCCTTCACTGACGCGTTTAGTCAGATAGGGGGATGCGGCCTTAATATATCATGACATTGAACTTTTGATGTACTGCCCATTATTTCTGAATGTGTCATGACTTCAGATCTGCTATGTATACCTACAAATTGATATGTCAACATACCATGATGTACTCGTATGTCCCAGTGTGTACGTCTGAATAAATTGAGTAAACAAAGATTCCAGCAGTCTGCATTGGTGCCTTGTAGACACAAGTGTATGAGTGGTTATATTGGTCAGCACACGAACAGTACACCATTCGCGGTAATCACACTCTACACTTCTACTTCATACATACACCATCCTGCGTCGGTTGAAGTGACCAAGTTTAGGGCCTGCTTCCCCTGGAGCCTTTGCCTTCCCTAACTCAGGACTAGGGTGAGTTACCCATTTACAGCTGGGTAGACTGGCGCATGCCTGATCTCAACAACACACCACTCTTCCTTACAGAGCATACAGACTGACACTTTACAGAGTGGAAAGAAGAAAAGAAACTTTACAGTGGCGAGCCAGATTCCTGGGTCCAGCTTACGCAGTTTTGTGTTGAGAATCACAGTTTACAGCTGAAAGAACATTTGTTTGACCACATCAACACCAGTAGGACAGCTATACAGTCGATGTCAGCTTGACCTGTATTACCGATAGGATGCTGCTGTATCTAGGTCAGCGCTTGTTGACAGTTTTTCGCTGTACAGACAGTATTACACAGGACAGTGGTATCAAGTGTAGAAAATATCTGGAGCAGTATTGTTGACATTTCTCAACGTACAGAAGAATCACAGTGTTGTTGAACATAAAGTGCATAGTTCATCGTTGGATCTTCATATGCTCAACAGAGAAAAATTGACAGTGTAATAGTTTAAAATTAAATCTATTACTGAATAAAGTGGCAAGTTATTAGTATTAAAATAAACTGTGCCTGCTTTACAACACTATACCTGCAACACATTCCATTCATGACATAAATTATATTGTATGCTATATGCTATTTATGCTTACATGTTATTTGTTATGTATTAAATTAGTTTATGTTCTGTGTGACTAGTACAAGGTATGCCGAGTGACATTGGTCTGGTACTAGTATTCTATAGGTACACATTTTCTTAATTGGAAATTTGTTAGCAACAATTTGCTGCTATTTCTGTTAGTTGTGATGAGGTGTTCTTTTCTTCGTTGTTTTTGTTAATAATTTTGTGTTCCTTAGTTTTGTTTGATTTGTTTGTATAATTGTAGGTCTCATCTTTCCTTTCATTTCAGTTTTTTACACCCTTATGTTTATACACTGTGGCGTTATTTGTCTTGTTATCTTATTGCAGTTATCATCACGGTTTCTGTGATCATTTTTTTTTTTCATTTCTCCTATTTAATTTAATTTGATCTCTGCAAATGTGTTCATATTGTCTTTTCTTGTTTGTCCTTTGTAATGTCTTTAGTTGACATATGACGTATAGTGGTATACACTGATAGTATAGTACAGATCAGTACTTTATGATTGTTATTGTTATAAAACAAAATGTACAAGACCTTTGTAAGGCTTGTCTCCCAAAGTGATTGGTAAAGGGAAATATTTTTTCCACAGGTACTCAAGTGATCTTTGATTACATTGAGGTATACAAGACCTTTGTAAGGCTTGTCCCCACAGTATTTGAGATACAGTTATTGTTGTCCACAGGTACTCAAGTTATCATTGGTTATTATAAACCATACAAGTTTGGACTAAGACTAAGTCTATGGTATAGACTTGTCTCCCATTAAAGTGAAATAGGGTAATTTATTTACTTTTTCAGGTTTCTGATTTAAGAAGACAATATGTCTACATTAGATTATTTCATTGCACAAGGAAAATCTCTTGATAAGACTGGAAAAGACTTAGAACAATGGGCTGTTGCTCAATATGACAAAGCATTAGCTGCAGAAGAGAAAAAAAAACTGCTGCTGCTGCTGAAGAGAGAAAAAGCTGCTGCTGAGGAAAAAAAAAAAGCTGCGGCTGAGGAGAGAAAACTTCAAATAGAAGAAAAAAAAGCTGCTGCAGAAGAAAGGAAAGCTCTAGCTGAAGAAAAAAGATTAGAAAAAGAAGCTGATACTGCTGCTGAACTTAAGAAATTGCAGATGCAAGTGGAGGAAAGGAGATTTGAGGCAGAACAGAAGAAATTAGAAGCTGATGCAGAGCAGAAAAAATTAGAAGTTGCTGCAGAACAGAAAAAATTAGAAGTTGCTGCAGAACAGAAAAAATTAGAAGTTGCTGCAGAACAGAAGAAATTAGAAGCTGCTGCAGAACAGAAGAAATTAGAAAGCTGCTGCAGAACAGAGAAGATTAGATAGAGAAGCTGAAGAGAGAAAAGCAATAAGAGAACATGAGTTTGAATTAGAGAAATTAAAATTGACATGTATGAGTAATGTTAATCAGGCATCTGGTGGTAATGGTAAACCCTTTGTGTACAAGGTCAAGGTACCAGCGTTTAACCCTACCAGTGATGACATAACATTTTGGCTTTCTAGATTTGAACGGGCTTGTCGATCTCATAATGTTGACAAATCACAGTATGTGAATCAGTTGTCTGAAAATCTAAAAGGGGAGTCTCTGAGTAAGTTATATTTTGTTGAAGAGGCCGACAAAGATAATTATGATGCTGTTAGGGCAGCTTTGATAAAGAGATATCAGCTGTCTGAAGAAGGTTATCGTCTTTTGTTTAAAACAATGAGACCTGAGGTAGGTGTAGAATTCTCAGATTTCATCTCAAAAGCACGAATTACACTTTCACGATGGATTGAATTATCCAAAACAGAGAAAACATTTGATGGTCTTACGGATTTATTGCTAAGAGACAAGGTCATGTCTTCTGTAAATAAATCATTCCTAGAGTTCTTACATGAGCGTAAACCTGGTACAATAAAGCAAATGGAAGAATATTGTGACCAGTATGCCACGGCACACCCTGACATGATTCTTAGTAACTCTAACATTAAAGAGAGTATGCCAGTTGCTTCGGCAACAGAATATAATCAGAATTACTCACACAAATTCCAAGGAGCTAAAAATAAATTTGATAAAAAGGTTAATTGGAATAAGTATCAAAACCAAGATAACCGCTCAAATCAGAGTTCTTCTTTGAAGAACTGGAATCGGGCTGATAGTCCTCGACACGCGAGGGGTACCCATAATGTTAGAAATTCTCGGAAAGGGAGTAGCTATAGGAACTACCCAAGTGCTTCATGGAGACAAAAGAAACAATATTACAGGGATACTCAATATAATGAGCATGATGATTATGATCATGAATGTTATGATTCAAACCCAAATAGGGGTTATAACAGAGGCAATAATAATTATAGAGACAATTATAACCGAGGTAGATCACAACACAAAAGACATGGTAAATCGTATTACCAGGCTAACTCTGCACAACAGGAGTTCCACGACACCGATAATCAGAATAATGATAAAAAAGACTCCAACAGTGTAGCAAATTCCGCTTTCGATTTTGCTAGAGCATCGTGAGTGTTCGCAATGCAAAACATTATTCGATCCAACCACAGTGTCTACTTTAAGCTGCGGTCACCCGCTTCCCGCTCTCCATGCGTCAATTGCGCATAATGGAAGGGGTGCTCTTGTCTTTAATAGGGGCCTAATAGATGGTACTCCGGTATCAATTCTTTTCGATTCGGGGTGCACTACCATTGGAGTGAGGCAATCACTCGTAAATCCTTCTCGAGCTACAGGCAATATAGTCAAATGTGTAACATTTGGTGGCACATTGGAGAAGTACTCCACTGCCATTATCAATATTGCTACGCCTTTCTTTACAGGAGAGGTGCAAGCATGTCTCTTGCCGAATCCGATCGCTGATCTTATCATCGGTCGCATTCACGGGGTGAAAGAATGCACTCCACAGCAAATTTCTAATTGGGAAAATGTTAATATGCAATCGGCTAATGCAGTAATCACTAGGGCTCAAGCTCTTAATATGCCCACAATCTTCACATTCTGAAGATAATGATGCGCAGATCCAAGATGATCCCTTGGAGATTTCCCACGATTCCTTTATCAAACAGCAGGAAGATGATCCTACTCTAAAGAAATTCTTTACTCTGGCAACAAAAGGTGATCCGAATAAGGATACTAATCGTAAATCTTGGATTACGATGAAGAATGGCGTACTTGTACGTATGGTACAAGACTCCGCTAAGTCCATTCATTCTCAAATCCTTGTGCCTAAAAAAATATGAGAGTTAAAATCTTACAGCACGCTCATGATTCGCAGTGTGCTGGACATATGGGTTTTTCCCGTACTAAAGCTAGAGTTCTTCAATCTTTCTTTTGGCCTGCTGTGAATAAGGACATACGAATCTATTGTCGATCTTGTAAAGTATGTCAAGAGATTAAATCCAGAGGTCCACGCCATGATGCACCTATTCAGGCTGCAGACATTCCCATTCGGCCATTTCAAAAAATGGCGATCAGACATCATTGGTCCATTTAAGATAAAGTCTGCTAGAGGACACCAATTTATTTTGACGTGTGTTGATATGTGCACACGTTGGCCGGAGGCTGTTCCTCTAAAGAGCATAACTACTGCTGATGTCGCAGATGCTCTTTGGTTAATATTTTCTCGTCTGGGGTTTCCAGCAGAAATATTATCCGACCATGGTACCCAACTCATATCGGATACCATGTCTCAAGTAATGTCGACTCTGAAGATAGAGAGATCGCTGAGTAGTATTTATCATCCTATGTCCAATGGGATGGTGGAACGTTTGAATAGAACTCTGAAAAACCTACTAGGTAAGATAACAGAAGATCATCCTCAGGATTGGGATAGGGTTTTACCCGCGGCTCTCTTTGCATATAGAGAGGTCGCCAACGAACATACAGGATTTTCTCCCTTTGAACTTGTCTTTGGCGCGAAACCGCGAGGTCCTATGTCCTTACTTCATGATCTTATAACTGCTGATAATATTGTCGATGACACAAAATCCTCTTATGAATATGTCATCGCACTTAGACACAAGATTATTGAAGCATGCAAATTGGCAACTGCTTCTTCTGAATTTGCGAAACAGAAGGCAAGGGAATTTGCCAATAAAAAGAGATGTTTGCGTCAACTTTGTCCAGGTGACAAAGCATTTGTCTTGCTACCTTGTAGGGAAAATAGACTTCTCATTTCTTGGAAAGGTCCGTACGATATAATATCAAAAGTTTCCGATGTTGACTATATCGTCGATATTGACGGGAAGCGTAAAACCTTCCACATCAACATGCTCACGGAATTCCATGAACGTCCTGATTATTTACAACCTGTTTTCCAGGCAACGGACGATTTTCCAGTCCAACATGGACAGTACTCATCTCTGTCAGTAATACAGGATGAGGAAACGAGTTTCTCGGATGTAAATTTACCTTTTCCAATGATTCCTCTTCACTCTAATGAATCATGGAAAGATGTTGCAATTTCTCCAGAATTATCTCCAGGAGAGCAGAAACAAGTTTCTACTATGTTAGAACAATTTCAGGATGTCCTTACTGACATTCCTGGTCAAACGGATGTCATTCAACATGACATTATTCTTACTGACCATAGTCCTATAAGAGTCAGACCGTATCCTATCCCGATACATTTTCAAGCACAGGTAGAGAAAGAGTTAGATGAGATGATAGAGTTAAAAATTATTGAACCATCCACATCAGCATATTCTTCGCCGATGGTTATAGTACGGAAAAAAGACAATAACATACGTCTTTGCGTGGATTATCGCAAATTGAATCAAGTGACTAAATTCGATGCTGAACCTATGCCTTTACTAGAAGAGCTACTTACGAGACTATCGAATTCTCACTTCTTTACTAAACTCGATTTGTCTAAGGGATATTGGCAAGTTCCACTATCCGAACACGCCAAACCGTTTACTGCTTTTTCGACGCCTAGGGGTCTATTCCAATGGAATTTCATGCCTTTCGGTCTTATGAACGCCCCTGCAACATTTGTACGCATGATGCGTCGAATCCTATCTCATCGCTCAGATGTCATTGCGTATCTTGATGACATCTGTCTTTTCAGTGATACTTGGAACGATCACTATAATGGTATAAATGAACTATTGTCTATCTTACGCGAGCATAACCTGACAGCGAAACCATCGAAAGCATGTATTGGTTTTAGCGAAATATCTTTCTTAGGACACCGTGTTGGTCATGGGTTCCTAAAAACAGAAGACCATAATACAAGTAAGATACTTAACATTTCTATTCCTAAGACTAAAAAGCAAGTACGAAGTCTCTTAGGTCTAATACAATTTTATGGACGATTCATCCCGAATCTGTCCTCCATTATGTCACCTCTTTCTTCCTTGCTAAAGAAAGGGTCTCCTAATGTAGTCCATTGGACTCAAGAATGTCAATCCTCTTTGGATAAGGTTAAAACTATGTTTTCTACTTCACCTATCCTAGTATTGCCTTCTAAGGATAAGACATTTATTCTTCGTAGTGACGCTTCATCCACCGGGATTGGAGCTGCACTAATGCAAGAGTACTCTGGAACTCTGCATCCTGTGATGTATATTTCTCGGAAATTAAATGCCGCAGAGAAGAATTACTCGGTCCTAGACCGTGAATTATTGGCTATGGTTTGGTCAATCCTTAAACTGCAAAGATTTCTTCTGGGCGCGCATTTCATTGTGGAAACTGACCAGAAAGCTCTTACGGCTATTCAGAGTAAAAATCTGAAGAGCGCGAGATCAACGCGATACGCGATTGCTCTACAGCCATTTCATTTTTCGGTGCGAGCTATCCGTGGGTCAGAAAATGTGATGGCAGATATTTTGTCTAGATGCCCACATGATTCATAACTGTTATACAACTTTGATACAGTTGTTTCTATGTTGAAATGTGTACACATATGTAATATATCATATATTGATTGTAACACTACTTAGCGGTTCATTGATATTTATTCACCGCTGATCTTTCAATGTTTTTCGTCTTTGATGATCATGATGTTAAGATATCTTAGATGAAATTTATGTATAAACTAATGTGGAAATTGTGTCATTGCTAATATTGTAGTATGCGTTGGTGACACCTCTCTGGAAATATTTATACTTAGAGAAGTACTTTCTCTAAGGTCATAAAACTTATGCTTATCATCTGCGCATTGTATTGGTGCGTTGTGAGCCTATTGTATGTTGCTCCTAGATGTATTTCAAAAAAAAAATGTACCATTTTTTTTTTTCCCGAGGGGTGTGGTAATCTGTTGCGTGCATATTTTGACGCACATATTACAAAAATCGATATGGCTATTTAATATGGGAAAAAATATAGACATTCATTCATTTGTGTATGAAAATGCTGTCTATGGTAAAAGCGAGAGAATCCATGTTTGATTCACACTTTTGATTATAGGAGTAATCGTTCTGGATATTGATCCGGCGCAAGGATATTGCGCTTACGTTTGTACTTATTTTTTAGGGCCAGAAAATATATTAATTTGCTTATTGTGTTTATGGCCTGAATTCATATGTATTACATATTATTAGTACAAGTAGAATCAGTCCTATATTGTATATTTTGGATGGGTAGGAGGGACTAGATTCTTGTTATTCCGGTCTAGCGGAAGTATGAGTTGTCTTGACAAGTCGTGATGAGTTCCGATGTACCGTGATAATGGCGGGTACGCACTTTTCAAAGGGCTGGTAGATTCTTAAGGAAATATGATTCATGAAGTGGTTTTCTTCTAAAGGAGATGGTATCTCTACTATAGTTTATGTTAGAGACTCTCCTAAGGTACGGTACAATGTATAATTCGGACTCCATGTATTGCCAGACCCTATATTGATGATCTCATGTCGATTCGACCTAGATGGAACATTGTGCTTCGTATCGCTAGGGTCGTGTTTTGTATCGACGAAGATGACAGACTTTCCTGCAGCGGTTATGGCTACGTGAATTAACCTGATCACCGTAGAGCTGTATGGAAACATTTATGAAATCATTTATATACCCATTATAAATTAACTCTGGCTTATATTCTCCTTCCTATGAATGAGTGAACGACAACTCAGGGAGGCAGCCATGTTAGATTTCGGTCATCATATGTTTTGATCACTGCCAAGAGAACAGATTATTTATCCTATTATCGGACAGTGACAGGGAGATCTCAATCTTGCTAGAAACCCCCCTTTCGTGGTTTCATAATATATACTACAAACTATGGACGTCAAGTAACTTTAGTTATTTATCGATCTGCCTTCACTGACGCGTTTAGTCAGATAGGGGGATGCGGCCTTAATATATCATGACATTGAACTTTTGATGTACTGCCCATTATTTCTGAATGTGTCATGACTTCAGATCTGCTATGTATACCTACAAATTGATATGTCAACATACCATGATGTACTCGTATGTCCCAGTGTGTACGTCTGAATAAATTGAGTAAACAAAGATTCCAGCAGTCTGCATTGGTGCCTTGTAGACACAAGTGTATGAGTGGTTATATTGGTCAGCACACGAACAGTACACCATTCGCGGTAATCACACTCTACACTTCTACTTCATACATACACCATCCTGCGTCGGTTGAAGTGACCAAGTTTAGGGCCTGCTTCCCCTGGAGCCTTTGCCTTCCCTAACTCAGGACTAGGGTGAGTTACCCATTTACAGCTGGGTAGACTGGCGCATGCCTGATCTCAACAACACACCACTCTTCCTTACAGAGCATACAGACTGACACTTTACAGAGTGGAAAGAAGAAAAGAAACTTTACAGACTCATATATAGAAGTAGTGACTCATATATAGAAGTAGGGACTCATATATAGAAGTAGGGACTCATATATAGAAGTAGTGACTCATATATAGAAGTAGGGACTCATATATAGAAGTAGTGACTCATATATAGAAGTAGGGACTCATATATAGAAGTAGTGACTCATATATAGAAGTAGGGACTCATATATAGAAGTAGTGACTCATATATAGAAGTAGGGACTCATATATAGAAGTAGGGACTCATATATAGAATTAGTGACTCATATATAGAAGTAGGGACTCATATATAGAAGTAGGGACTCATATATATAGAAGTATGGACTCATATATATAGAAGTAGGGACTCATATATAGAAGTAGGGACTCATATATAGAAGTAGTGACTCATATATAGAAGTAGGGACTCATATATAGAAGTAGGGACTCATATATAGAAGTAGGGACTCATATATAGAAGTAGGGACTCATATATAGAAGTATATAGAAGTAGGGACTCATATATAGAAGTAGGGACTCATATATAGAAGTAGGGACTCATATATATAGAAGTAGGGACTCATATATAGAAGTAGGGACTCATATATAGAAGTAGGGACTCATATATAGAAGTAGGGACTCATATATAGAAGTAGGGACTCATATATAGAAGTAGGGACTCATATATATAGAAGTAGGGACTCATATATAGAAGTAGGGACTCATATATAGAAGTAGGGACTCATATATAGAAGTAGGGACTCATATATAGAAGTAGGGACTCATATATAGAAGTAGGGACTCATATATAGAAGTAGGGACTCATATATAGAAGTAGGGACTCATATATAGAAGTAGGGACTCATATATAGAAGTAGGGACTCATATATAGAAGTAGGGACTCATATATAGAAGTAGGGACTCATATATAGAAGTAGGGACTCATATATAGAAGTAGGGACTCATATATAGAAGTAGGGACTCATATATAGAAGTAGGGACTCATATATAGAATAGGAGTATATATAGGGACTCATATATAGAAGTAGGGACTCATATATATAGAAGTAGGGACTCATATATAGAAGTAGGGACTCATATATAGAAGTAGGGACTCATATATAGAAGTAGGGACTCATATATAGAAGTAGGGACTCATATATAGAAGTAGGGACTCATATATAGAAGTAGGGACTCATATATAGAAGTAGGGACTCATATATAGAAGTAGGGACTCATATATAAAAGTAGGGACTCATATATAAAAGTAGGGACTCATATATAGAAGTAGGGACTCATATATAGAAGTAGGGACTCATATATAGAAGTAGGGACTCATATATAGAAGTAGTGACCAACAGACAGTAAACTGAATCATAGAATAAAGAAAAGACACACAGACAGAAACATTTTTAAACGAAAAATGTA
The DNA here is from genome assembly GCA_024509875.1 of Oreohelix idahoensis. Lineage (NCBI taxonomy): Eukaryota > Metazoa > Mollusca > Gastropoda > Stylommatophora > Oreohelicidae > Oreohelix > Oreohelix idahoensis. The sequence goes on from JAMPIV010016250.1 coordinate 111,816, forward strand.
TCGGAAACATTGAGAAGGCTACACACAAATTGAAAGAAAGAAAGACAAAAAACGATTTCTCGTCTTGGGCTAAACAGTTCCAGAAATAACTAATAGACAGACGTAAATCTGTCGGCAAGATAGACAAGGTGTTGAAATGGAAGTGAGCCATCCAAAAATACAGACTTTCAAACAGAAAAATAGACAGACACGCACTCCGACAGACAGATAGACATTCTGCTATGTTGAGATAATCGACAAAACTGTTTTCAAAAGTGAGGCTTGAATGGGCGCAAGGGAAACAACCAGGAAATTGATGTTGAAACAAGAAGAAAGGGAGACCACGCTTTTGATCAACATATCCCGTTCGAGAAAATGGAAACCGAGCCGTTCTTACACGGGCTGAATTTATTTTACTTGATGAGTCCGGTCTGTAACTCAATAAAAGAAATAACTTGGCGGGAAATTCCTATTCGGAGTGTCAGGCACAACTCTGTGTAGAGACCGGTATTGGTCAGTTTCGGGATGCGTCTCTTTTTCTCGTTCATTGTTACTTTCTACAATTGTTTATCCTTTCTGTTTTTTTTTTTAAATCTTCCGTTATCTCGTTATCTATCTCATGACGTTCTTTCTCGTTTTCCGTTTCTCTTCTGAAGTCTTGTTACCTCTCTTACTTCAATCGCTTCATCATCATCATCATCATCATCATCATCATCATCATCATCATCATCATCATCATCATCATCATCATCATCATCATCATCATCATCATCATCATCATCATCATCATCATCATCATCATCATCAGTTCCATCTTTGCTCCGTGTAGAAAGCGTAAAGGGGGGGGGGGTCGGATTGGCTAAGAGGTATGGAGTCCACCTCTAATTCTAAAGGTACCGGGTTCAGTTCCCAGTTCAGGGAATATATTTGATGGAAATTCTTTTCAGAACCAGTGGTTTCTAATAATGGCATTCCCCCCCCCCCCCCCCAGGATTTGCTGGGTAGTGAGATAGGATAAGGGTAAAAAAAAATAGGTCCTGTGACCATGTTGCGCACGTTAAAAATCCCACGGCAGTTGGAAATCGTAAAAAGAGTAGGCTATAAGGCCGCATCCCTGGTAAAATTTACAAAATTAGCGAAACCTACCTACCACAAAAATATTTATAGAATGTATGATTCCTGTATAGACACATTGGGATCTTCGCCGGCGCTACGGAGTCGTGCACAGTGCTGAGATCCTCCCTGTGTGTGATCTAAGGTAGGAGATCCGAGCCCTGATGGAGTTGTCCGTGTGCAATGAAGATAATCCTTAAAATCAAACCGTTAAGGCCCTAAAAGATGTTTCTCAACCTTTTTGTGTTCACGGCACACTTTTAAATTTTCTAAAAATTTGCGGCACACCTATCTGACCCCGCGCCTGAATAAAAAAGATTACAGCGAAATATACTAAATTAAATACACTAATTTGTGGATACTTTAGATTCAAGGAAACTCTCAATTTGATTTTCTATTAATTGTTTAAAATAATTTTGAAGTATATCTATTTTTGTTCAAAGCAGTTAATAGCTTCAATTATTATTGAATGAATTGAAGCTGTAAGATCAGTTTTATATTACACTAGTGTAAAAGCCCGTCATAAGACGGGAATTAAATTCAAAAGCACAAATAGCTAATGGCAATTTTCCTTATTCAAAAGTACTTTTTTAAAAACAACTGTGCATCACTACAGTACACGAACTACGTAGCAGCAGCGAGGATCCCTATGTGTGTATACGGCATCACACATTCTATAAATGTATTTTTGTTCACACCGTCATTTGCGCACTCTTCGTTAGTGAAGTGTTACTGTTTTCGGGAGAGTACATATAAGGAATACAATACAATTAATGTCTAGCTTTCAACCAAAGTTCAATCCCTTAGTATTACGCACACTGTGAAAGCCGCGGTGGCACACAGCTTGAAAAACACTGACCTAGAGCATAGAGCCACCATTGGGACGGGTCTCCTTGCAGGAATCTTGTACTGATGTATACATGTGTGCTTGTACTAGTAGTTTCTATAGCAGTTCTTTTCATAATGAGGTTGCTACCCTAAAGCCAAACTTTGTATTAGTCGTCTCATAATGCATGCAGGCTTATCTGGAGTCAACCTTATATGACCACCAGCTAAGCACAATACTATAGTATACAGATGTGGAATCTATACTGAAGCACATCAAAAACGCACCACTATTATATATACTGATTCCGAGAAGCTGGAAAAAAAGTGTGGGAATGGATTTTCCCCGTGTTTGCCATGAGGTAGAGAGCGAATGACTGCGGGAATGGAAAGTGCATGATTCAACCCACGGGTTTGTGTACGGACTACATGAAAACAATGAAGGTTACACGTGCAACACGATTCCCAACAGCTATGACCCTGAAAATGTGTACGCGTTGTGGCAGTATACTCGGTATAAAAAGGCCGTTGAGATAAAACACCCAGTACATGTGCTTGAAATTCCACGACTATCTGAAAACGACCGCCAACGAGCCATTGGTATGTTGGAGACCGGAATGAGCTCGCGAGCCATTGCCAGAAGGATGAATTGCCACCACAGCACTATTGTACGTCTCAATGAACGTTACGGAACCACTGGTAGTGCCCGGAATAGACTTCGGAGTGGCCAACCACGAGTTACTACCCCTGCGCAAGATCGTCATATTGTGCTGAGTCACCTAAGGAATCGTTCTCTCCCGGAAGGTCAAACAGCAAGAGCAATAGTGGGTAGACGTGGGCAAGTCTCTCGAATGACAGTCATAGGACGACTCCGAGATTGTAGTAAAATCTGCGAGATAATCGCTCATTTCAGTAAGATTTTAGTCATATAATGATAATAAATAACCCCGCCCGATTATGTCTGACTATGATCCTCTCACACGCCAGCATCGCGCTGAATTTTGTGCCATGGTAATGCTTAGAAACGATCCAGCCGTTTAAAACCTACTCGCTTTCCTTGTGACGTACTTTAAACTTTTTTAACATTTTGCCCGATCTGATAGAGACTGCGGCAAGACTTATAATTAACGATCTTACGGAAAGGTGCCGCCAAGTTACTGTCTGAATTAACGTAATATTTTAACTTTAACGCCTGTAATAGTAGTAATCCTTAAATTTTTTGTTAGTGTAACACGAGATAACAGAAATAATTAACGCCAATTCTTACACCCACCGCGCAAAACCCCGCTTCGCTTGACACGTTGTGCCATGCATATATACACTCTGTGGGCAAAGCCAACAGAGGCAAACACGCAGACAATTTTTTATTTCCTCCTAGCGGTAGTATTTCTGACGTCACGCAAACAAGTAGTTATTTGAATAAAAATGCTAGAGAGAGATGAAGGGTGGAAGATGGCCGACTGGTGTAAAATATTTATTTGACGATTGACAGTGACAAAATTGAAAATCTAAACCATAATGAAACTGACCATAAAATCCATATGGTAGTATAGCTTAGAGTCCCCTGAGCAAAAATGTGTTTTAAAAAATATGGTAGTCCAAGTATTAGCCAAGTTATTGAGAAAATACTAAATGTCTAGTAACACTAAGCCAGACAGCCTGCGGTTCCTGCTTGTTTTTTTCATAACGTTAGTGGGGACGCCAGCTTAGAGAGAGGCATTGAGGTAAATTCAAATCTGATTGGGTAAAAAGAGTATAGGAAGAAAGGGGAGCGGTAGGTAAATGTTAGCCAAAACTAAACATCTTTTTGTATTGGCATAACTAACGCAGACTGACCAATCGACTACCAGACACAGAGTTTGTTTGGAATTATTTTTTGTTTTTCAAAAACTGCATTTGAATTCTGGTAGTCGCAAGTTTTCCATTGGCCAGTGTCGAGGTTGAGTTAGAGTGTAGAGTATTTGTCGAGTTGGACAACAGTAGTGAACTCGACAAGGGATAGTGGACTGACAGAGTTATAGATTACACACACAGAAAGGTGTAAATAGGAGATGGACTTGAGACAACCTGGAAGAAGATTTATTCAAATGATCTCTCTCTCCAGGCCTCAACTCACTTATGTCTGTCTAAGCATCTCCGGCTCTCTCTCTTTTCTCTTATCATACAGAGAGATTATAGTAAAGAGCTAAAAATACAAATATGGATGGAAAGGTAGTGAACAGCGCATTAATAAATGTGTAAAATTTATTAAAGAAGAAAAGCATGAAAATAATGCATATCATCACAACAACATAAAATTACATCAATAATCAAATATTCATCAATAATCATATACACCAACAACCACACACAAGATCACCATTCATAAAACCTGTAGAACACAAAGAGATAAATAATCGAGTGACAGTCCTTCGGTTTTCGGGGACCAGCTGAAGTAACTCCAGTAAGTGGTGTTTTCGTATATATATCCTCCATCGGTGATGGAATTAACCTGAATAACATCACTGTATAGGCGCTATCGTTGGTGACCCCCCCTACTGGCGCGAGTTGGGCTGGGGGACGCTGTTTATCTCCTGCTGACCAACTGATTGAACTGGGCGACAGCCTGACCGCTTTTCGGGGACCAAATGTACTAGCTCCAGGAAGTGAATTACTTGTAGATCCTTCGTGAGGGACTAGCCTACAAAACTTTCTTTGTTGGTGCTAAACGTTGGTGACTCCCCTTATAGCGTGAGTGGGGCTGGAACTCTGTCCATAGATGGCTGTTCATACGTGCGAGGTTTTAAGTATCCAGGAAATACACCAGAAGAAGTCACTTGAGGACAAAGAGACCCAGGCGCGCTTATCCGGCGCAAGGCTCCGCTTGGCAGTAAATCCTGTTTAAACTGGTTTGGCTGTGGTTTGCTGAGTGCCCCGTTTAGGCACAAAAAAGGCGGGTGATATGGAATTCTGCTATAGGCATGCTGAGCGGGTTTGATATTCTGGAAGCCGCAATGCTCTGGCTGGTAATCCAATAGGCGAGTAGAGAACTACTACTGCGTTTGGCGATTCCAGATTTAGCGTTGGCTCCGTTGCACTGCGTGAGCTTAACTTGACGTTGACAAAAAGGGGTTTTGATTCAGGAACGGGGTGTGACGATTCGTGACGCTAGCGGTATTCAGAACCCTCTAGATCGAAGAGAATATTTCGTTCTTCGCCTGACTGGAATCTGCTCTCGCGAGTCGGTCTCCCTGAAACCCGAAAAATGACTAGAACATAGGCAAACACATTCTAGTACTGTGTTAACGTTTGCCTTATCTCATGATGGTCATCTACGGGCCAGGAAAATTTACGAATGTCTTGGTCTATTAAAACCAGTCTACTCTTATAGATCACAAGGGACGCTCCCCCCGAACACCTGGCGTGCGTATTTCTACAGAAGTTCGGCGAAAGACGTAATCTAGAGTAAGCCAAAAGAAATCGTGCGAAAGTTCCCCAGGTAGAGAAATGCATAACATTATGCTCTATCTTGTCTAAGGGCAAAACTCAAAGACTGACCGCGGGTTTGTCTCCCCCTGTTTCCAGGATGCATAATATTATGATCCGAAACAGCGTTCTGGAAGCCAAACACAGGGACCCTTTCACTCGTGATCAAAGGCTTTAAACGTAAGAGATATTCCTTTGGTCAGACCAGGTGCGGCTAGATAACATTACGTTACCTCTACGCTGGCCGTTAAGGAATTTAGTACTAAGGCCAAACGTAAACAAAACCTCGGGGAGGGTTTGAGAAGGTGAAAAATGAAGGTAGAATATGAAAGAAACGAAAATACAAAATGTCTCGGAAAACAGAACATTTAAAGGAGTAATCAAATTTATGGACAAGATGGTAAAATAGATTATCGGTCACGTGACAAGTGCCCCCCCTTTTAAAGTTCGAGGAATACGGACAAAAATGACAGCAATCTATCTTTTCCATCGACGTCCGTTACCTGTTATTGGAACATCCAATACTCATAAACCAAATACGTTTCCAATTTCTGTCTGTCTGTATGCCTAGCTCCGAGTTCATTTCTTTTCTTCCCTCTGTCTAATAGACGTTCAGCGAATGGGATTTTGCGAGGCCACTGAACACTGACATAATCTGTTTCCGTGTGAACATGACCTTCCTTCCCCAATTTGCTTTGTCTGTCCATGGTCCGGAAAATTATCCGCACCTGTTGTGAGTTTTGGCCCCGCCTGAACTCACTGGCCACTGCATAGGTAATCCGCCTGTTATGTGCAGTGTAATCGTTGCTGGACTCGGGCTGTTTAATTTCCGTTATGGGTTTAGCTGTCGCGGACTTGAATAACCCTCTATAGCTGCAGTGTATAGGAATTTTCCGCGCGCGTGTAACCCTAGTTGGCAAATACAGCCGGTCGTTGGCCGAAGAAATGCTAGCATTTTTCTTCTGCCTCTCCACACCTACTCCGCTGTTTCGGCGGGAGCATTGATCAATCTTCAGACCTGTGCCGTCTAAAGGCGGGTCTGGAGCTTTCCTTGCCTTGCCAGTCACAACTCTGGCTTGGTCAACGGAAATGATCAAGTTGTTCTGTAATGGCCTGGCGGAGGCGACTACTTTGCTGTCCATCAGTGGGGTTGAGACCACTGGAATAATGCGATTTGAATGAGAAAACTCTGCTGCCTGAAGCAAAGAGTAATCGATCGCATTCTGGGGTTCTACTAAATCATAACAGATCTCCGTAGCTTCTATCCGTGAAGACAGATAGGTAATATCTGCGAGTTGCAGAGTTTGTTGAGTCGCTTTCCCATTACTAGCATGACGTGAGCTAAGGCTCTCAACAATGGCTCCTTGTATAGTAGTAAGGCAGCTTTTCTCACTGTCTTCTGCCCTGAGAAGTGTGAGAGACTCAAATGGAATACCAGGGATCCCTTCGCCTGGAACCCTGTGTCCACCATAAACGTCAACTTTGCCCTCCCCTGAGGAAGTTACTGGCGTCAGTTGAACTTTGTCCTGCAATGCGAGATCCACTTCCTGGTTGACAGGCTCCGCAGTCTGCATGCAAAGGACTGGACGGTTTGAGATCCCGTTAGATCGCGAAGTGCCCGAGAAAAAACTCTCGGTGTGTTTTTCCAAAGTTCCTTGGAACGGTTTGGAAAGTTTAACCCTTTTAGCAGGCGACTTATTCTTGCACCTTTTAAGCTCAGGGTGATAAGAGGAGCGGCGCCTCCATTCTACGATCGTTGAGTTGGAGGGATACGCCTCTGCATATGGTTTTTTCGCTGTCCGGCCGGGAATCTAGCGAAATATAACGTGATAGGGTGTGGCTCCCTTTTCTCGACGTCACGTGTCGGTTAGGTGCTGCTCGGTCTGGAGCGTGAGAGGCTCGGGGTTCGCCGCTTGCCAGACGGGAACAATCCGTATTACAATGCTTGTTAGCACCTCTCTCACCTTTGAGCAGTTTCCATGCCTGGGAACGTTGCGTAATTTTTCCCGTGGCTTTAGGTCTGCTGTCCCGACGTAAATTCTTTCCTTGTTCGGGCTTCGGATCCAAGTCCAAAGGAAAGTCAATTTTCTGGAGTTGGGGTTCGGTTTTAGCAGGCAAGTTTTCTTTCATGGGCGCAAGGTTTGCAGGGGCGTTGACCGTTAAGGGCACAGTAGAAGGGGAATTAGAGTGACTACATTTAGTATCTGTTTTCATCCTCCGAATTTGGCTATCCAGTTCATTCATTCTGATTTGGTGTAGCCTGCTCCTTTCTTGGCTTTCTCTGTCCCTTTCTTGGCGCTCTATTTCCCATTGCTTGTCCCGTTCTTGTTGCTCCATTTCCATTTTCTTGTCCCGTTCTTGTCTTTGCTTTTCCCTTTGCTTCTCATCTTCTATCACTTCTTCTACATACTGTCGGGTGAATGCTTCACTCTCCCCAGTTTGTTTACAGGACCATGCCAAGATTAAACGGCTGTCAAACCAATTGTCTACCTCGTATTGATCCTGCAGGCTTACTGCAAATTCTAGAAAGGGCTGGATTTCGCTATCCTTGTACTCCATGTACTTAGCTACCTCGAGGGCAATCCTATGCACTTTATCTAGATCGGCCATTATATCAGGGTGAGCAAACACTATAGAAGGATAGAACCTAGAGATCTTAGTTACCTAGTCCACTACGTGCTGATTAACTTAATAATCAATAAAATCTAGGCTAGCCTGGGAACTTTAAAAAACAAGAAAGTTTGTAGCTACTCTGATTGCGACAAGCAAAAACCCAAAAAACTCCAAAAAATGTAAGTGATGTAAAACTTACTATCACTTCACCCCAGTTCTGTCAGTACTAAGCTATTGAGAGGATTGGTTACTATCGTCCGAATGAACACCCTCCCTTGGTACAAATGCAAGCTAGTAACTGACTATCTGTAGCTTCGTATCTCGGATTAAAGAGCTACTCCTGAAAAAAATATTAACCCTTAAAAAAAATTTTTTCTGACTTTTACAACAATAGTCGTCAGATTTGTCAACCAAAAACTCAGCAGTGATACCATCAACCTTTACCAGCTGTCTCATGTGTAGCATGAACAATAAATGTAACTTAATATTTATGATTGCTGTGGAGAAAAAAACGCTGTTCCGACTTCCACCCAAAAGAAATAGTTCGATATGTCTAGGGGAAAGAAATTCCTATAATCTGCCGAACACTAAACTCTAAGAATCAGAATAGAATCTTGTGAGAGATTCATCCTCGGATCGAGCACATATTAAATGTCGTACTAGATGGGTTCTAGAATCTCGGACGGGCTCCCATTTGTCGAAGTTGAGTTAGAGTGTAGAGTATTTGTCGAGTTGGACAACAGTAGTGAACTCGACAAGGGATAGTGGACTGACAGAGTTATAGATTACACACACAGAAAGGTGTAAATAGGAGATGGACTTGAGACAACCTGGAAGAAGATTTATTCAAATGATCTCTCTCTCCAGGCCTCAACTCACTTATGTCTGTCTAAGCATCTCCGGCTCTCTCTCTTTTCTCTTATCATACATAGAGATTATAGTAAAGAGCTAAAAACACAAATATGGATGGAAAGGTCGTGAACAGCGCATTAATAAATGTGTAAAATTTATTAAAGAAGAAAAGCATGAAAATAATGCATATCATCACAACAACATAAAATTACATCAATAATCAAATATTCATCAATAATCATATACACCAACAACCACACACACAGATCACCATTCATAAAACATGTAGAACACAAAGAGATAAATAATCGAGTGACAGTCCTTCGGTTTTCGGGGACCAGCTGAAGTAACTCCAGTAAGTGGTGTTTTCGTATATATCCTCCATCGGTGATGGAATTAGCCTGAATAACATCACTGTATAGGCGCTATCGTTGGTGACCCCCCCCTACTGGCGCGAGTTGGGCTGGGGGACGCTGTTTATCTCCTGCTGACCAACTGATTGAACTGGGCGACAGCCTGACCGCTTTTCGGGGACCAAATGTACTAGCTCCAGGAAGTGAATTACTTGTAGATCCTTCGTGAGGGACTAGCCTACAAAACTTTCTTTGTTGGTGCTAAACGTTGGTGACTCCCCTTATAGCGTGAGTGGGGCTGGAACTCTGTCCATAGATGGCTGCTCATACGTGCGAGGTTTTAAGTATCCAGGAAATACACCAGAAGAAGTCACTTGAGGACAAAGAGACCCAGGCGCGCTTATCCGGCGCAAGGCTCCGCTTGGCTGTAAATCCTGTTTAAACTGGTTTGGCTGTGGTTTGCTGAGTGCCCCGTTTAGGCACAAAAAAGGCGGTTGATATGGAATTCTGCTATAGGCATGCTGAGCGGGTTTGATATTCTGGAAGCCGCAATGCTCTGGCTGGTAATCCAATAGGCGAGTAGAGAACTACTACTGCGTTTGGCGATTCCAGATTTAGCGTTGGCTCCGTTGCACTGCGTGAGCTTAACTTGGCGTTGACAAAAAGGGGTTTTGATTCAGGAACGGGGTGTGACGATTCGTGACGCTAGCGGTATTCAGAACCCTCTAGATCGAAGAGAATATTTCGTTCTTCGCCTGACTGGAATCTGCTCTCGCGAGTCGGTCTCCCTGAAACCCGAAAAATGACTAGAACATAGGCAAACACATTCTAGTACTGTGTTAACGTTTGCCTTATCTCATGATGGTCATCTACGGGCCAGGAAAATTTACGAATGTCTTGGTCTATTAAAACCAGTCTACTCTTATAGATCACAAGGGACGCTCCCCCCGAACACCTGGCGTGCGTATTTCTACAGAAGTTCGGCGAAAGACGTAATCTAGAGTAAGCCAAAAGAAATCGTGCGAAAGTTCCCCAGGTAGAGAAATGCATAACATTATGCTCTATCTTGTCTAAGGGCAAAACTCAAAGACTGACCGCGGGTTTGTCTCCCCCTGTTTCCAGGATGCATAATATTATGATCCGAAACAGCGTTCTGGAAGCCAAACACAGGGACCCTTTCACTCGTGATCAAAGGCTTTAAACGTAAGAGATATTCCTTTGGTCAGACCAGGTGCGGCTAGATAACATTACGTTACCTCTACGCTGGCCGTTGAGGAATTTAGTACTAAGGCCAAACGTAAACAAAACCTCGGGGAGGGTTTGAGAAGGTGAAAAATGAAGGTAGAATATGAAAGAAACGAAAATACAAAATGTCTCGGAAAACAGAACATTTAAAGGAGTAATCAAATTTATGGACAAGATGGTAAAATAGATTATCGGTCACGTGACAGCTAGTACTAATAGATATTAGCAAAAAGCTTTCACTGCTCATCGCCAGTTGACAATATTTTTTCTATCAAATACGCTGAGATCAGCTGTGTTAATTTATAAAAATAAAGAAGTAATTCGCAGTCTGGGCAGTGCAGAGGAAAACTGAGTCCATTTCTTTGCAAGTCAGCGTCATTTGTTTATATTTCTTGAAAATTGTGGTAAGAATGTTTTATGAATTAATATGTTTATTACAACTGCCAAGTTAGATACTGCTATTGGAAAAAGTGAAGAACATGCTGGGAGCAGACATTGTTGAGTCTTCACATTGAACTGTATCTAACTGTGGTATATTGTCATGATTTTATTTTAATATTATTGTATTAGAATATGTTAGTAAGCCTCCGTGTTCCATGAACACTGTTCAACATGCCTGGAGCGTTTATAATTTAAAAAAAGAAGAGAAAATCATACAAAAGGAAATCTGGTTACTCCACGTTATCGTATTGAGGAAAACTATGTAAACGTACAGTGGCGTATCTGCCATAGGAACCTGAGGTGTGGTCACAGCAAGGTGTGAGTCATATAAAATTAGGGGCGAGTGCACCTGTATGCACGCGAGGCTGACCCCATACCACCATATGTAAATTAATAATAATAATAAGTGATCAGATATAAAAGGCCAGGGTGTCCTTTTATTGCAGAGGTTTTATTTCCTGTTTCCAGCCGGTGACAGGAAACCTGATGAGTGAGGGTAACGCCAACAAGTCTCCTGTAAACTGTTTATGCTGTCAGCAGATAGCTGGAGGAGCTTGTGCGTGTTGAAATATCTATATTTTCTGCAACGACATACTGAATTATCCTTCTACAAAGAATCCCAGGTGATGTGTTAGCATCTGGGTATTTCTGACACTTTCATTATAAGGAACTTTGGTATTTCCAATCATACCCAGGAAGTTTATGGGGCGTGATGAAACTACAGCCCCTCCTAACAAGTGACACACACTATTAGATAATAAAGTTGTAATCTGTGAATATTCCAACAGGAGAGATAGAGTGACTTTATACTTATTGGACAAAGAGTCCACACATTTTAGTTGATCCTTTTTATGTAAACTATCTGTTCCTCATTTTCAAAGACCTGTCCAAAAGAGATGGCGGGACAGGCAGATTAAATTGTAAAAAGAAAATATTCATTTTAAAGAAAAAACTTAACCACTGTTTTATTCATTCCCTTATAGTGAATTAAAGGGTTTTTGTGTTTATGTACCATCATTATCATTTATCCCCTAGACATTAGGTACATCATACACCAGACACTAGAGCCAAAAATAGTGACCGTGTGAGATCTAGGGAGGTAGCGTTAGGTTCCCTGCAAATACATCATCATCATCTTTTAGAGTCAGGGGCCTACATGTGCTTGACCTCACACGGTTAACACAGACACAGATTTCTTTCTTTTAGGTATACCATCATAACCTCCCCAGCAAAATAAACTTGCTACAGAGATACAGGCCTTACTGCAAGACGACCTTATGTTGGGCCAAACTTGACTCACATACATCGTCAGCAGCGCCTGCAATGGGTAGAGCAACATGTCAGATGGACTAGACTGCAGTGGAATGCTGTCCTATTCACAGACGAGAGCAGATTCAACATATCCTTTGCTGATGGACGTATGCGGATTTGGCGACGGTGTGGAGAGCGCTTTGCAGATTGCTGTGTTCGTCAGCACAACCAATTTTGAGGTGGCAGTTTTCACATTTGGGGATGATTCAGTTTTCACCATCGCTTGTCTCTTCACGTCTTCCGTGGAAATGTTAATGCTGTGACATATCGAGATGAGGTTCTGGATGCATTGGTTGCTCCTGCGTTCACAAATTATCCAGACTTGCAGCTTCTCCAGCAGGATAACGCACGTGCGCACACCACATGCATTACGCAGCAATATCTACAGCAGCAGAACATTGTGACGATTGATTGGCCTGCCCTATCACCAGACATGTCCCCTATAGAACATCTGTGGGACGAGCTTGGACGCAGCAGAGTCTACAGGCAAGGTTCTCCAGCTAATCTGCAACAGTTCGAAGCTACTCCTACACGTGAATGGGACTTGATTCCCCGGAATTTCCTTCAGAGTCTTGTGCGTTCCATACGGAGCCGCTGCCAAGCTTGTTTACAAGCACACGGTGGACATACCAGATATTGAGGATAGTGTGAATGCATTTTTTAATTGGTTGCATTTTTGGTTTTCTCCCTTGCCTGCACAGAATGCAATGAATTTCATAACAATCAAATGTACAAATTAATGACCAGCATGGATTCATAGGAAAATGAATAAAGATTCCAAATATGTAAACTTGTAAACACTTATATTTACATTTCACACTCTGTTCCTGGATTATACAGGTGGTGCGTTTTTAATGTGCTTCAGTATATATGTCCATGAGGCAGGGGCGTACCAATGGTTTTTAACGCCTGGGGCGAACCAGGAAAAACGCGCCCTAGTCTTCTTTTTCTTCGATCCTTAGCCGCCAACTGTCAAAGCAGTCAGTGGCAACAAACTGCTTCCACTTTGCTCGATAGGCGGCCATCCTTCGTGCAGTGCCCCAGCTCTGGTTCATTCTTTGCATCTCGGCCTCAACATTTCTCCTCCAATTTGTTTTTGGTCGGCCTCTCTTTCGATTTCCTTAAGGGGTCCATAGCATTGCTGTTGTTGTGATGGCATCGGGGTCTCCTCTAAGGACGTGGCCAACTCAACTCCAGCGTCTGCCAGCTATGATGGTGTGCATGTCCTCTTGGTTACTCCGAGTAAGCAGTTCGCACCAGTTAGCTCAAATAAAATACATGCTCACTTTTTAGACATACTAAAAGGAAGTTAAAATGACCACATCAAGCATTGTCGTGAATTTATAATTATGTGAAGAACAATAGTATGAATTGTAGGGAAAATGTTAAATTTAGTAATTAATTAAACACAAAAGAAAAGAAAGGTGCTGCTCTTTTTAGTAAGCTTTTCATTAACTGTAAAAACAGTACACTACAAATATCAATTTATTTCTACACATTAATCTTTCACGCCTTCATTCCTGCAAACTGATCAATCATATAATCAAAATCAATGTTTTCAAGAGTTTCTCTTTCGATACTAAAAAGCGCCAGACTACTTAGACGTACCTGTCCCATAAAAGCTCGTACATTCGAAACAATTAGCTTTAGTTTACTAAAAGAACGCTCACAACTGGCTACAAAAGTAAAAATCGTTAGCAGAATTCGCAGTGCTATGCGTAAGCTATGGCGTACATCTTTTCCGTAAGACTCCACGAATACAAGTAATTCAGAAGCAGCTGTTGGAACAGAGTCAGTTCGCAATATCAGTTGTATCCTGCAATCGCATATAGGTTGTCTGCCTAAGAGAGGACGGTCAGCTGCTCATTAACATTTGTTGTGATCATATAGCAGAAGATGAGGAACGTTTTCGATTTGAAGACGAACATGAGCATGATGGAATCGGCAGCGAGAGACAAGATTCGGAGAGTGTTAAAAAGACATTAATGTTCGCAGAGAAACGACTTGGCTTTTTAGCGACCCTTATTGCGGCGCCCGGGGCTGTCGCCCACCCCATCTCCCCTTTTCGCTACGCCACTGTCTTATCAAAAAGGCCAGACATCCGATCTCACTACCCAGGAGATCTCACTACCCAGGAGATCTCACTACCCAGGAGATCTCACTACCCAGGAGATCTCACTACGCAGGAGATCTCACTACCCAGGAGATCTCACTACACAGGAGATCTCACTACCCAAGAGATCTCACTACCCAGGAGATCTCACTACCCATCTCACTACCCAGGAGATCTCACTACCCAGGAGATCTCACTACCCAGGAGATCTCACTACCCAGGAGATCTCACTACCAAGGAGATCTCACTACCAAGGAGATCCCACTACCCAGAAAGATCTCACTACACAGGAGATCTCACTACCCAGGAGATCTCACTACCCATCTCACTACCCAGGATATCTCACTACCCAGAAGATCTCACTAAGCAGGAGATCTCACTACCCAGGAGATCTCACTACCCAGGAGATCTCACTACCCAGGAGATCTCACTACCCAGGAGATCCGTGGGGAGCATGACATCATTAGAACCTACTGGTTCTGAAATAAATTTCCATAAATCCTATTCACTGTGATGGAATCGAACCCGGTAGATTTAGAATCAGAGGCGGACGCCATACCTATTAGCAACTCCGTCCGCCACACAACAAAATAGTTAGTGTCTTACTGTGTTCATCACCACACATTAGTTCATCATCTTCATCTTTAACCTTAAACCTCCAAAGGAGCGTACGCCATAAACATGGCAGAGTCTTCAACATGGCAAGTCTTAAACATGGCAGAGTCTTCAACATGGCACAATCTTCAACATGTCAAGTCTTAAACATGGCAGTCTTCAACATGGCAAGTCTTCAACATAGCAGAGTCTTCAACATGGCAAAGTCTACAACATGGCAGAGTCTTCAACATAGCAGAGTCTTCAACGTGGCAAAATCTTCAACAAAGCAGAATCTTCAACATTGCAGAGTCTTCAACATTGCAGAGTCTTCAACATGGCACATTCTTCAACATAGCAGAGTCTTCAACATAGCAGAGCCTTCAACATGGCAAGTCTTCAACATAGCAGGGTCTTCAACATAGCAGAGTATTCAACATAGTAGAGTCTTCAACATGGCAGAGTCTTCAACATAGCAGAGGCTTCAACATGGCAGAGTCTTCAACATGGCAGAGTCTTCAACATAGTAGAATCTTCAACATGGCAGAGTCTTCAACATTGCAGAGTCTTCTACATGGCAAAGTCTTCAACATTGCAGAGTCTTCAACATGGCAAGTCTTCAACATAGCAGAGTCTTCAACATGGCAGAGTCTTCAACACAGCAGAGTCTTCAACATGGCAGAGTCTTCAACATAGCAGCGTCTTCAACAAGGCAGAGTCTTCGACATATCTGAGTCTTCACCATGGCAAGTCTTCAACATAGCGGACTCATCAACATGGCAGAGTCTTCAACATAGCAGAGCCTTCAACGTGGCAGAGTCTTCAACATAGCAGAGTCTTCAATATGGCAATACCTCAACATAGCAGAGTCTTCAACATGGCAGAGTCTTGAACATAGCAGAGTCTTCAACATGGCAGAGTCTTCAACATGGCAGAGTCTTCAACATGGCAGAGTCTTCAACATAGCAATGTCTTCAAAATGGCAGAGACTTCAACATAGCAGAGTCTTCAACATAGCAGTCTTCAACATGGCAGTCTTCAACATAACAGAGTCTTCAACATGGCAGAGTATTCAACATAGCAGTCTTCAACATAGCAGTGTCTTCAACATAGCAGAGTCTTCAACTTGGCAAGTCTTCAACATAGCAGAGTATTCAACATAGCAGAGTCTTCAACATGGCAGAGTCTTCAACATGGCAGAGTCTTTAACATGGCAGAGTCTTCAACATGGCAGTGTCTTCAACTTAGCATAGTCTTCAACATGGCAGAGTCTTCAATATGGCAGAGTCTTCAACATGGCAGAGTCTTCAACATAGCAGAGTCTTCAACATGGTGGAGTCTTCAACATAGCATAGTCTTCAACATGACAAGTCTTCAACATAGCAGAGTCTTCAACGTGGCAAGTCTTCAACAAAGCAGAGTCTTCAACATGGCAGTGTCTTCAACATAGCAGAGTCCTCAACATGGCAAGTCTTCAGCATAGCAGAGTCTTAAACATGGCAGAGTCTTCAACATAGCAGAGTCTTCAACATGGCAGAGTCTTCAACATGACAGAGTCTTCAACATCGCAGAGTCTTCAACATAGCAGAGCCTTCAACATGGCAGAGACTCAACATGGCAGAGTCTTCAACATAGCAGTCTTCAGCATGGCAGAGTCTTCACTATAGCATATTCTTCAACATGGTAGAGTCTTCAACATAGGAGAGTGTTCAACATGGCAGAGTCTTCAACATGGCAGAGTCTTCAACATGGCAAGTCTTCAACATATCAGAGTCTTCAACATAGCAAGTCTTCAACATAGCAGAGTCTTCAACATGACAAGTCTTCAACATAGCAGAGTCTTCAACATAGCAAGTCTTCAACATAGCAGAGTCTTCAACATGACAAGTCTTCAACATAGCAGAGTCTTCAACATAGCAGAGTCTTCAACATGGCAGAGTCTTCAACATAGCAGAGTCTTGAACATGGAAGAGTCTTCAACATAGCAGAGTCTTCAACATGGAAGAGTCTTCAACATGGCAGAGTCTTCAACATGTCAAGTCTTCAACAAAGCAGAGTCTTCAACATGGCATAGTCTTTGTGACGTGTGATGTAAATATAGCCACGGAGATCCGACCCCGGATGCTTCCTTAATTAGCGTTTACGTATTGCTAAAGGCAACCACACAATTCGCTGTCTGTTGACTCACCTTTGAAGCCACGCCTATTTTTTTCTGTTTTACATGCGCTAATGAGTGTTTACAAACAGACCTATTAGCTAGGTCGCGACCTGCCAGATATCAGTCAGCGAGTTATGATTCGTTTATCTGAATTATCACGCGAGCGATTTGCCAAATATCATTTCTTTGACAGACAGAAGCGCGCGTAGAGATAATCGGGTTCTTTGAAGGGGAAACGACGGGCAGAAATTTTTCCGTGTAACTGTTTAATGTTCAAAATTTCAGGGGACTTGAGTATTTCTTAAGTATTTGATCGACGGCAGGGGGAGACAATCTAAGACGGCCGTTCGTACGACTCACGCTGTATGATGTTCGTCGGCAAACGCCAGTAGAGCGAATAGCAAAACCTTTCATCTCGGGAAACATAGATTTCCGAATTCCTCAAAACTGAGAAGGTGTGAAGTATCGCATCCTTTGTAGATATTACACAAAATCTGTATATATTCTGCCTTCTCTCCTAGTCAGTTATCAGTCTGTCAGAAATTTTGGATAAATCTAATCACGAAAGACTAGGAACCATTTTATTCGCTAAATGTGTTAAATTATTCCGTGGGGATTTAAGTTGCTGATTGTGGTAATAATTTAAGTTGTGCTTAAGTATTAAATGTGTTAAAAGTTTTACTATTTTATTCACTGCTATTCCCGAGCGTTAAGACTAGCGAAATTGCAAAACGCGCGGATATTCTCTTGCCAGTAGTTCAGTAATGTAAAATCCATCAACCATTTTTTTAGCTGACTTAAGTTTAATGTTAAGAGTAACAGATAAAGTGACAGCGTAGTATGCGCATTATATTTCTTGGTGTGTAAATTTTTTTAAACGACTATAGTATATCATGTGTTAAAAAACCGATAGACGCCAACAATCAACTAGCTAGTAATGTCAGGCGATGTTGGTTAAGGGCATAGTCATAATTAAATTACAACTGACATCGTGCACTGAGTGTTTACCAGGTCGAAGGGGAAGGGTGGACGGCTGCATAACAAAAACCCCAAATCCGTACTTGCGAAGCGAAGCGCGATAGTATAAGCTTAAAATACCGTGTGCCTTTTCAATTTAATTAGAGGACGGAGAGGATAAGAGATCACACTTTACGCGTGATAGCATAGGATTGTCATGTTGGTTAAATGTTTTGTTTTCTTCCCAATATAGGCTTAGTCAAAACCAGCGGCCAGCATGTTTTCTCTAATTGTGAGCCTTTTCTCAGTTACTGAAGGCACATGAACTGTAACTTGAGATAAATTTGACTTACAAATATCCAGAATGTTTTTTTTATTCAATTTATCAGCCCGCTGCGGCAATAAAGCATAACATTTTTCCCTACTACTGACAGTCGTTTTTTTCTTAAGCAAAATGTTATCCAGGAGATAACACTGTTTCATTATCAGCACTCATCCCAGAGAAAGTCGAGAGGTTTATAATCATCAGTTTTATAACGTAACAGTCGTAGCACCAAGAGGCTAGACAATGCAGGAACTATTTTTCTCTTTTGTTTATAACTGTGAACGTCCCGAGGACGTCTTGCTTCAATAACTATATGCGGTGATACAGGACTCATCCAGGAAAAAGGAACTCACCAAATTGGCGATTACCTGGAAATTATTATTAAACACCAAGGCTAGTCTGGGGCCATATCTGGGCGACTCACCTGACAATATATGTTTATACTATTGTTATTGTTTGTCCAAGGGATACCTACACCAAGTATTGGGTGAGCAAGTGTGTTTGTGGCCACAGGATGAGAGAGTGAAAGACCGAGAGAGAGAAAAGTATTTTCCTTTGTTACAATCATTGTACCCGCTTTTTTTTTTGTGTTCGCTAACCTGATTATTTTACGGGATAGCTTAAGTAGAAACTTTGTTCTTTACTATACTGTCTATCCTATACCCTAGTGTTAATCTTTGACCTTTTGGGTTATTAACTTCTTGCGGGATCTTTTCTCAACAGAGGGGAGGGCACTTATGGGGTTATTTTCCTATATCTGTAACTTGATTTATATTGATTTCTATGTGTTTCGAGTAATTACCATTATAGGGAAGTGTGACAGATCGTCTTCTTCTAATGATAGTCGTATAGATAGGCTGGACTAGAGAAACCACTCATTCCAGAGACGGATCTTCACCTTAATCTATTTCACTCGTGGAATCTATTCTAACACCTTTCTTCCTCATATACCCCACCTTCTGCTCTACTCAGACGGGACCAAATAAATCTCAATACCTATTTTAAAAAATGTACGACATAATGGGGGTTCGTCCACGATTGATCTAAAATCTGGAACAAGCACAACAGAATGTTTGCTCGTCTCAAGGATTTGATATAAGTCTGAGACTAGAAATTGACTAACGTCTATTACTGTATTTTAGTCCAACTCTAGATAGAGTGTGGTGTGTGTTTGTTTTGTGAGTTAAGGAATATTAATAATAATTATCCCCTAGACAACGTTCTTTTACTGAGTGCTGACCACACCAATTATAAATGTGTTCTTCCCACAGCATCTTAGAGTATATACAGTTAGATTTTGATGATAATCCTTGTCGGAGATTTGTTATATAATAATTTTTGGGAAAATAATCACAGAGAAAACCGCTGGTACGCATGAATGTTTAACAATCACAAATATTTTTGGGGAGCAGCGGAGTGTGAGCTTAGCAAAGGGAGAGCATTCTGGCTATCGCCAAGTTAATAGCCTCCACTAACTCAACTGACTTCAAGTGTAGACGAGTTGGTGGACTTAAAAGAAGGATTTTATTTTTCTCCCTAAATTTTAAACAAAAAATTATTTTTTTTCCACCGTAGTAATAGTAGTTTTTCAGTTGTTAGCCTGATCTACCATTTTTATGGTTTAAGTTATCTGTATTAGGAGCCTTGTTGCCATTTAATAACAGGGATAGATTAGATAACTGATAACAGGGAGGATGTAACAGTTAAATTACAGGTATTTTTTTTATTTTTCTCGTAATTGGTTAGGGAGCACGGTATCCTCTTTCTTTTTTCTTTCTCGAGTAAGTCGCAGTCAGTTTTTTGCCATGACTGAGCGTGCAAATTTTAAAGCAATGCTAATAGAGGAAGCAAGGGAAACAGGATTACAAGGAGAAGAAGCGACAGCTTTTGTCAACGAAGAACTCGACAGGTATAACGCGGAGAAGAAAAAGACGGAAGACCATCAATTGGAAAGTAAATGAATTGAGGCGGAAATGGAAGCTCGCAGAGCGAACGAACGAGAGAAGGAGAGACAACATGAGGAAACACAGAGGGAGCAAGAGAGATAACATGAGGAAAGAGAAAATGAACAACGTCGACAGCACGAGTTGGCGCTTAAGACCCTAGAGGTCCAAAGTCGTGGTTCAGCGTCTACCTCCAGCAACGGAGAGTCTCCACCTCAGTCACTCATAACTGATCCATCCAGTACTCAATCTCATTAACTAGCAGCTATGTCGTTTGCCCTGGAATCCTTCCCAAGCCCCAATGCGAAAATTGACTCTTATCTAGAAAAAATTGAGAGAATGGCAACACTGTATGGTTTAGAAAGTTCGCGATGGTGTGAGAAGCTTTCTCATGCTTTGAAAGGTAATGCATATGTTGTGTACGTCAAATTGGGAAGCAGCCACCAAGACAACTACGAAATGCTAAAGAAGGCTTTACTTGAGCGTTTCGAAATGAACGCTCGCAAATTTTTGCAACCGTTCCAAAAGAAGGAACCGAGACATTTCACCATTTCTCTTCTCGTCTGTAGGGATATTTGACGAAGTGCCTGGAGCTTTCAGAGCTCCCTTGCACTTTTGAAGGGCTGGAAGAGTTTGTTCTAACAGAGCAAGTAAAAAGCACTTTGTCAAATGAAACCCGTAGATTTCTTGCTGAACAAGTGGCTGTGAAGCTGGAAGACATTCTCAGTAAGTCTGAACGGTACACACAT
Source organism: Oreohelix idahoensis (assembly GCA_024509875.1). Taxonomy (NCBI): domain Eukaryota; kingdom Metazoa; phylum Mollusca; class Gastropoda; order Stylommatophora; family Oreohelicidae; genus Oreohelix; species Oreohelix idahoensis. The sequence continues at coordinate 132,852 of JAMPIV010016250.1, forward strand.
GCCTTAGCCAAGCTTCCAGGTGTGGTAAAGTGGGATATATAAATATTTATAGGGGACTTAATGTACTGACTGAGATCAGCTGTGAAGGTATCTATATCTAATAAGGGTAGTGTATTATAGATGACCTTACTTGCTACCACATATTTATACCTCAGTCAGAATTATTCTGGAATATAGTGATGACTACGTTGAATGTCTAGGGTATGTATATGATGAAGTGTAAGTCACAACAACAACAGACAGATAAACAATTTAATTTATTCCACCACACGTGACAACACTGTGATACTCACACACATGTACCATTCTATAAGACTATCTTAAATGAGTCACTGGTAAATTTTCAAATATCAATATGTATTAAGTACTTTTCATTAATATATATGTGTCCTGATTCAAATACAAAGTGAACCAGGAATCACAATCAATTTTAATTACAAGTTATATGTACAGAATTTATCAATATGAATCTTGTAGTGACATATTTTATTAATCTTATCCTATGTGTGTCAGTTGTGTAGTAGTAATATGAGGTAATACTGGTGTTGTTTTTTCAAGCTATGTTGTTATTTGTCATCATGACTTCAAGTGTTTATTTCTGTTGGAACTAGTATTGGAGATGTTCTCAGTTCCGTTCATTAAAACAATTAATTTCCCCTCTTATTTTTATACAATGTCAGTTTAAGATGGGGATACATAATGTTGAGCTCCGCTGGCCACATAGGCTTAACTTTCGTGATGGCGGCAGGAAAAGACTCCTCTGCTCGATTGCTCCCCTGTGTTCTGGAGACACCTCACTGTTTGCTATATGGACCAAGGAGTATGCTGTCCGCCTCTGGATTCAGCAAAGCTCTGACCAGGTACTGCTCAATAGCTTTAGGACCACAGTCCCACAATTCATGGAAATAACACAGAATTACGTTGACTGGCAATGAATATAGCACAATTTCGATCTGCCGATGTCCCAGGCTTTTATTTAGAAAAATATGCACTGGTGCTCAACGCACTGATTCTGTAGTAAGTTTATTTGCAAATGTGGTGCTGACCTGACGCCTCTAATTGACTATATTGGCAAGTCTAACCAATCATGCCATGTTTACACAGCTTTTCAAAAAAAGTACTCCTACTCACGTTTCCCCTGACAACACAAGATAGTATTTATAGCCCGACTAATCGTGTTTAGCCTTACATTTACTTTCCGCCAATCAAATCGGATTTAACATGGAGACCCATTTCCCGTACAATGGTGGGGCGAAAATCTGCCACTGAGCGATTCTGATTTAGGTGTTGTCTGACATCCCTCCCTATTTCTTTTGGCTATAATTTGGTAATTCCTAGACTATTTGCGTAACACTCAATATATTATTTGTCAGCAAGTCCTAAGGAACCCAAATATATATATTTAATGGAGCCAATATGCATTTTCTTCTAGGATAGTCGTGCTGTTACCACCTCCTCACTTCCAAACTTTAGGATGTCTGGGTACTGTCATGTTTTCAAACGTAAACCAGTATAATGTCATATTTCCTAATAAGCGTTTTTCAGGATTTTAAAACCTAACTCTGGTATGGGTAGTGGCTTTTTATCACTGTCGATTTGAAAAAAGCTAGTGCATGTGGCCTTACACGCGTGATGGCAGCAATTGTGTATCGCGCGACTGTGGTAGTATTGCCTGCGTTCCGGCTTTCAGCCTCTCCCTTTCTTTCTATCTTTAAGTCCATCTGTCTTTCGTTTTTTTTTGGTAACGTAGTGTATAAAATGACATGAATGGAATTTTAAATCTAGGTCAACTTGCGTATCTCAAGGTTTTTCTTAGAAATGCAGCACATGTTTTATCGTAGAAAGCGGGTATTGAAGCAGTAGGCTTTTACTATCAACGTGAAACGTTACAATTTGCAGACGCAGGAGAAAACAAGGGGGATTTCGCGTACAGTCATTGTGACAGCACTGTTCTTTACCATTCTTCTTTCCTTTTATTGAATTTATGTGTTAGGCTTTACATTTATCTGATAATTTATATATGTGGATTAGAATTTCTCACGACACCAGGCTCAAAACGCAAACCTACAGAGGTGAGTTCTCGAAAAAATAATCTAGAGCAGTCTTCCCATTCTCCTCATCACCAAAACAAAAGAGAAACTGTACCCCAGAATCCTCCTCATAAAAAATCGAAATTCTATAAAAACAGGTACCCCACCAACACCCATGATCAGCTTAACCGTCCTGCATTGCACCGCAGCCAAAAAGGGCAAGACAAGGGGAAGACCACTGCACAAAGGACATCTGATCAGGGCAAGCACACCGGGACAAATCGGATCGGTTGCTAACAAACAGACTCGCAGAGGAGGAGATATGTCAGTGATTCTCAACCTGAGGGTGAGAGGCCTTCAACGCGAGGAACTGTTTTATTGAACGGGACTTCAGCTTATTGTCTGTTTGATACAGGTTTGTCTTTTGATTGTATTGTCGCAAGGCATTTGGTCAAACCTGGTCAAGAGACAGAAGAATCCGTCAAATTATGTGGAGTTTTCAAAAGAGATGCACCCATAACGCTTCCCATCGCACTGGTGGATATACACTCTGATTTCGTCAGAGGTGTTATCAAAGCGGCTATAATGGATGATCCGATCTACCCAGTCATACTTGGTTGTAGATATGTGTTTCTCGGGAGACCAAAAGAGCCGATTGTGGCAGCAGTAACCACAAGAGGGCAAACCAAGAAGGAACGGGAGCCTGCGCCAAATTTGTTACCTAAGGAACTAAAAGAGGAACAACAAAAGGACCCTACCTTAGAGCTCTGCTTTAGAAAACTGCCCATGGCCAAGGACCCCAGACACAACGGAGACATCTTTTCTAAGGATGGAGTATTGTATCGTAGAACGGGCGACCCTGAACAGGGGCATAATCAGCTCCTAGTACCGACGCAGTACAGAGACCAAATCTTGGAAATGGGGCACTCTCTTCCCTTTAGCGGACACATGGGACAAATCGCCACCATTCACCAAATACCGACTCATATTTTGGTGGCCAGGAATGAACCCTGATATTATCAGAAATAAGAAATCCTGCGCCAAGTGCCAACTTGTGGCACCCAGACATTGGACATCCCCAGTTCCCATTGGAGAAATGCCAGTAGTGGGGACACCATTTGAACGGGTTGCAGTCGACCTTATACGACTCCTAGAAAGGACTAAAAGAAGGAACATGTTTATCCTGACATTAGTCGACATATGCACTATGTGGGCCAAAGCTATACCGCTAACATGCACGGATTCCAAGCTTGTCGCAGAAGCCCTAGTGCAGATTTTTACACGGTTGGGATTCCCTCAACAAGTTTTGATGGATAACGGATCCCAATTCCGTAGCCTGTTAATGGAGGAGATCTTTAAGATCTTGAGGGCCAAACACATCCACACCAGCCCGTTCCATCCGGTCGGAGGTGGGCTCGTGGAACGCTTCAACGGCAGGCTTACCATGATGTTACGTAAGCTGGGACAAGAGAAACGTGAAGATTGGGACCTTTTCATTCCTGCAGCCTTATTCGCCTACAGGGAAGTCCCACAGGTATCTACAGGTTTACCACCAGCTACACTTTTATTCGGCAGACCTATTAAGGGCCCGCTCGAAGCCTTACTCCGGTCATTGACAGACCAGAAGGCTGAGGAGATAGTCGTCTCAGCAAGAAACATGTATCGGAACTTAAGGAAAGGTTACAACTAAGATGGGATCTAGCAACAACTAACATTAAGCGAGCACGCATGAAGCACACTAAACGATACAATAAAGCACCGAAAGAGAGAGAATTTTGCAACCCGGAGAGAAAGCTTTATTACTATTTCCAACCGGAAGCAACAAACTACGTATTGGATGGCAAGGGCCATTTACCGTCCTTAAAAAGATCTCAAGAACTAACTACAAGATTTATATTAAAGGAAAGTAAAAAGTCTACCACGTAAATCTGTTAAAGAAATATTTGGAAAGACCGCTGCCTTGCCCCGAACATCTCCTGGCCGTCGCCTTAGCAACCGAAGATGAGGACGATGACGATAGTTGCATGGAATATCCATTGCTACAAACGTAATCTTTCAAAGTTGCTAAATTCGGTGACACTCTCTCTGAAGCACAACAGACAGAGACGAAAGCGTTACTGAAACAGTACTCGGAAGTCTTAATGGACATACCTGGTCGAACGCATCTCGCCCAGTTCGATAGGAAACTCTCAAAATCGAGACACTTGTTCGAACCAGAGTTTATCCGATTCCGTATGCGAAAGCCGATACGCTGCGTGGAGAAATAGGCAAACTACGTCAAGCTGGGATTATTAGCGAAACTACATCTCCCTATAGCTCGAGTGTAGTACTGTTGCAGAAACATAATAAGGAAGTTCGGTTGTGTATTGATTACCGTTTACTTAACACAGTAACGGAATTCCAGCCGGAGCCTCTGCAAAGCGCTTCCGACCTGTTCACCAAGCTTAGCAAGGCAAGAATGTTCTCCAAGATTGACCTGAGTAAAGGTTATTACCAAATACCAGTCAAGGAGGGAATAAAACCCCTGCTAGCTTTTAGCACCAGTGAAGGACACTATATTTTCAACGTTATGCCTGTCGGTTTACACAACGCACCAGGATTCTTCACTTGGATGATGAGAAAGTTTTTAGAACCCTTGCAAAGTACACATATCCTCTACCTTATGGATGATATACTAAATGCAACGGAAAACTACGAAGAACATATTGCTACGGTCGCTATTCTCCTCAGGAGACTATAGGAAGCTGGCCTTACTGCCCGTCCTAGCAAATATTTAATCGGCTTTGAAAAGCTTGACTTCCTGGGGCATACCATTTCTCAAGGATGCATGTGGCCAGTTGCAAAAAACGTAGAGAAATTATGTTCAGCAAAGAGGCCTAAAACGAAGAGAGACACACTTTCATTTCTATCACTGTGTGCCTATTACCAAAAATTCATTAAAAGCATTAATGGTCTGACAGCACCCCTTACTGACCTCACAAAGAAGGGACAACCTGATACAGTTATTTGGAATGCGGATTGTAAAACGCTTACGTCACCCTCAAGGAACGCCTATCAAATTACCCAATTCTAAGGATACCTGACTTTAAGAAACCTTTCATTTTGCGGGTCGACGCCTCAGGTCAAGGGATCGGGTCAACACTGCTCCAAGCAGATGACAATAATCCGAACCTGTTATTTCCAGTCGCATAAGGCAGCCGCAAACTGAATACAGCAGACCGAAATTATTCGACCGTGGAGAGGGAATGTTTAGCACTTGTGCACGGGATCAGAAGACACCATGAATATCTGTATGTAGTGTCGTTCACAGTGCAAACGGACCATGCTCCACTGGCGTTACTTGGAGCCAATAAGGCATTCAACCCGAAGATCATGCGCTGGACTTTGCTGCTAAGTGTGTATTCTTTCAAGGTTCAATACATACCAGGAAAAGAAAACGTAGGAGCGGATTTTATGAGTCGAAATTGGAGCATGGAGGAGGAGAATGCAGCTGAACATAGCAATCACTCAGACGCTATGGATAACAGTTGCTCTATTTCCATAAATGAGACATGGCAGGGTTTCATATCTTCAAGATCGGAAGAATTGTGACGTGTGATGTAAATATAGCCACGGAGATCCGACCACGTTTGCTTCCTTAATTAGCGTGTACGTTTTGCTAAAGCCAACCACACAATTCGCTGTCTGTTGACTCACCTTTGAAGCCACGCCTATTTTGTTTTTCTGTCTTACCTGCGCTAATGAGTGTTTACAAACAGACCTATTAGCTAGGTCGCGACCTGCCAGATAACAGTCAGCGAGATATGATTCGTTTATCTGAATTATCACGCGAGCAATTTTTAAAATTTCATTTCTTTGACAGACAGAAGCGCGCGTAGAGATAATCGGGTTCTATGAAGGGGAAACGACGGGCAGAAATTTTGCCGTGTAACTATTTGATGTTTAAAATTTCAGGGGACTTGAGTATTTCTTAAGTAATTGATGTACGGCAGGGGGAGACAATCTAAGACGGCCGTTCGTACGACTCACGCTGTATGATGTTCGTCGGCAAACGCCAGTAGAGCGAATAGCAAAACCTTTCATCTCGAAAAACTTAGACTTCTGAATTCCTCAAAACCCAGAAGGTGTGAAGTATCGCATCCTTTGGAAATATTACACAAAATCTGTATATGTTCTGCCTTCTCTCCTAGTCAGTTATCAGTCTGTCAGAAATTTTGGATAAATCTAATCACGAAAGACTAGGAACCATTTTATTCGCTAAATGTGTTAAATTGTACTGTGCGGATTTAAGTTTGTGATTGTGGTAATAATTTAAGGTGCTTAAGTATTAAATAAGTTAAAAGTTTTACCATTTTATTCACTGCTATTCCCAAGCGTTAAGACTAGCGAAATAGCAAAACGCGCGGATATTCTCTTGCCAGTGGTTCAGTAATGTAAAATCCATCAACCATCTTTTTAGTTGATTTAAGTATAATGTTAAGAGTGACGGATAAAGTGACAGAGTAGTATGCGCATTATATTTCTTGGTGTGTAAATTTTTTTAAATGACTAGTGTATATCATGTGTTAAAAAACCGATAGACGCCAACAATCAACTAGCTAGTAATGACAGGCGATGTTGGTTAAGGGCATAGTCATAATTAAATTACAACTGACATCGTGCGCTGAGTGTTACCAGGTCGGAAGGGGGAGGGGGTGGGGACGGCTGCATGCCAAAAACCCCAAATCCGTACTTGCGAAGCGAAGCGCGATAGTATAAGCTTAAAATACCGTGTGCCTTTTCAATTTAATTAGAGGACGGAGAGGATAAGAGATCACACTTTACGCGTGATAGCATAGGATTGTCATTTTGGTTAAATGTTTTGTTTTTATCCCAATATAGGCTTGGTCAAAACCAGCGGCCAGCGTGTTTTCTCTAATTGTGGGCCTTTTCTCAGTTACTGAAGGCATATGAACTATAATTTGAGATAAATTTGACTTACAAATATCCAGATTGTTTTTTTATATTCAATTTATCAGCCCGCTGCGGCAATAAAACAAAACATTTTTCCGACTACAGACAGTCGTTTTTTTTCTTAAGCGAAATGTTATCCAGGAGATAACGCTGTTTCATAATCGGCACTCATCCCAGAGAAAGTCGAGAGGATTTATAATCATCAGTTTTATAACGTAACAGTCGTAGCACCAAGAGGCTAGACAACGCAGGAACTATTTTTCTCCTTTGTTTATAACTGTGAACGTCCTGAGGACGTCTTGCTTTAATAACTATATGCGGTGATACAGGACTCTTCAGGAAAAAGTAACTCACCAAATTGGCGATTACCTGGAAATTATTATTAAATACCAAGGCTAGTCTGGGGCCATATTTGGGCGACTCACCTGACAATATATGTTCATACTATTGTTATTGTTTGTCCAAGGGATACCTACACCAAGTATTGGGTAAACAAGTGTATTTGCGGCTACAGAATGACAGAGTGAAAGACCAAGAGAGAGAAAAATATTTTCCTTTGTTACAATCAATGTACACACTTTTTTTCGCTAACCTGATTATTTTACGAGATAGCTAAAAGTAGAAACTTTGTTCTTTACTATACTGTCTATCCTATACCCTAGTGTTAATCTTTGACCTTTTGGGTTATTAACTTCTTGCGGGATCTTTTCTCAACAGAGGGGAGGGCACTTATGTGGTTATTTTCATATATCTGTAACTTGATTTATATTGATTTCTATATGTTTGATGTTGTAAGAAGTTTAAGTGATAATAAACCAAACAAAACTTAATTTTTCGAGTTGGTTAGCCCCATACCCAATGAACCAAAGTTTTTTTCACTTTTGTGTGTCTTGTTGTCACATAACTGTATGTGTGTGTGTGTGTGTAGATAGCGTTTAATTACCATTATAGGGAAGTGTGCCAGATCGTCTTCTTCTAATGATAGTCGTATAGATAGGCTGGACTAGAGAAACCACTCATTCCAGAGACGGATCTTCACCTTAATCAATTTCATTCGTGGAATCTATTCAAACACATTTATTCCGCATACACCCCACCTTCTGCTCTACTCAGACTGGACCAAATAAATCTCTATACCTATCTAAAAAAAATGTACGACAGTCTTAAACATGGTAAGTCTTCATGGCAGAGCCTTCAACATAGCAGAATCTTCAGCATGGCATAATCTTCAACATGGCAAGTCTTCAACATGGCAAGTCTTCAACATGGCAAGTCTTCAACATGGCAAGTCTTCAACATGGCAAGTCTTCAACATGGCAAGTCTTCAACATGGCAAGTCTTCAACATGGCAAGTCTTCAACATGGCAGAGTCTTCAACATGGCAAGTCTTCAACATGGCAAGTCTTCAACATGGCAAGTCTTCAACATGGCAAGTCTTCAACATGGCAAGTCTTCAACATGGCAAGTCTTCAACATGGCACGTCGTCAACATGGCAAGTCTTCAACATGACTAGTCTTCAACATGGCATAGTCTTCAACATGGCAGAGCCTTCAACAAGGCAGAGTCTTCAGTATGGCAAGTCTTCAACATGGCAGAGTCTTCAACATGGCTAGTCTTCAACATGGCAGAGCCTTCAACATGGCAGAGTCTTCAGCATGGCTAGTCTTCAACATAGCAAGTCTTCAACATGGCAAGTCTTCAGCATGGCAAGTCTTCATATCCTGTACCATTCATTCAAGTCTTTCATTTCGTCTTCATCCCGTTCATGTCTGCCATCAGCTTCCTTCTCCATGGGCTCTGTAGGTCATCTTGCCCTGTAATTAGGGCAGGGTTTTTTAAGAATTAATTAATGGATAAATCGGTTACATTTTTTCAATCGATAAATTGATTAAAGACATTTTAAACAATTATTACATTTTTAGCAATATTTATGTTTTTTTGCTTAAATGCGAGAACACTTGCAATGTTACAAGTTTTTTATATGAACATTTGGCAAGTATGGTCAATAATAAAAAAAATGGTTTGGTTTAACTTGTCTTCAGTATTTTCATTATATTTTCAGAACAATGGTGTCTTATAACAAGTAAAATAAATACAGTCCTTAGTGATTTAAAAAAAAATGTTTTATGATTTTAAACATTTTTCAAATTGTTCGAAATTGAACAATTAATCTCCGATTCAAGAAATTCGGTTAATCGATTAACATTTTTTTAAATCAATACCAGCCCTTCTTGTAATGCTATCACTTATGTTTTTAATTCCGTGCCCTATTCAGAATGCACTATCAAAGTACTCGTATATGGAACAGTTTTAAAACAAATCAATAGATTCAGAAACCTAGGCACGTTAATTACATCGGACGAAAGAAGCATCTCAGAGTAGAATAGACCAGGCAAAAGTTGCATTATATAAAATAAAGAGTATTTTTTTTTTGCAACAATTCTTTGTCAATGGAAGAGTTACTCAGTGTTATATAGAACCAATCTTGACATACGGGGGTGAGTCACTGTGGCCGTGCGTGTTGATGTGTTCGTATAGAGGTTCAGATCACTGCCCTAATCAGTGGATAGTATGTGTGAGTAGAAAACGTAAACACTTTGATGAAACAAAGTGATGAATGCACCTCTAGACAAGACGTACAGATGGTTGATGATTTCTAAACTTTGTTGACACACTGTACTCCAACAGCAGTAAAACGAAACTTCAATGTTTATTTACATTCAGTAGAATCCGCTTCACTCTTCTGCGGATTATCTCATAGATTTCACATTCAACTTGATATACTTCCAGTCCGTACATTTCTCAATCAACGACATCTGTAAATCATAGCTTCGTACATTTCTGTCACTTCTTTTATTCTCGTCTAGTTTCTCCACTATCGTCTGGGTAATTTTCTAGAAAAGTTAGTTTATCTTTATAGCGTTCTCCTTAGTGACCTTGTGGTGTATCTTTGTTAGAAAACTGGCCTAACACTGCCAGGGATGTTGATTTTCTACCAGAGTCCACCTGATCACTACGTCTGTCTCTGTTTTACTTAAAAGTCTACCTTGGAATCAAAACTGCAATCATACTTCCTCACCATGACAACTCTGTCTGGTCTTGCATTATGTCTTGCGAAAACCTATCTTGCTCCACAATCTTGAAACCCACACAGCCTGATAGAAACCTTGAATAAACTACATCTAGTTTTCGCTCAATCAGCATTTTTACTATCAACATGGCATATGAGCACTTGGGGAGTTAGATAGCAGTACATAATTCTGTGATCCCAGAAAGCTACCAGATTCTGGCTTGCTATCTCGTTTGCACCCCTCCAAGGAGCTCGCCATGAACAACTTTAACACTTGGGAGAAAACCCTTACCTCTACCTACGCCTAGCGCGTCTCAACCTCCACTGACTAACCTTCAAACCTCGAATTACAATTACCATTCTTTGTCACGGAGAGTTCTCCTACTCCACGCACCAACTCCTGTGCCGAACTTGCTTAGTTCGCACTATTTTCTAAACAACTCACTTACAACCCTGCAGGGACATAATTACAAGTCGTCTCCCTTTGTTTAATTATACTGAAAGTCCCCGTCTCTTCTTTAATACCATAACTTACACCGTGCTTATGTAAAACAGTTAAACCATTTTTAGAAACTGACCTTATCTCATAACCTAAATCCCCGATTTAATTTTACTTTCTCTTGTCTCACATCCGAGACCCATTCTCCCACACTCTCCCTGTCACATCATGGACAATTAGCAACCATGTAGGAAATGCATTAGAGGCCACAGAGATATGGTTTTACAGAAGAATTTCAAAATATACCATGAACAGATGAGGATGTCCTGAAAGAGGCGAATGCGCAAAGGAAGCGTATTCCACAAGTTAGAAAGAAGCAATCCACTTTTTGGGGGGCTTGCTATGAGAAGAAGAAAGCTGGAATATATCGTAACAACAAGTGAGGTTGAAGGATAAAGATATAGGGGAAGACAAAGACAGCAAATACTGGACAGTTTGATATCGTGGCATGGTAAGAAGTCAACAAAAGAGTTGATAAATTTTACTGTAGACATGAAGTTGTGGACAGACATGATCGCCCACGCCACCAGGTATGGTACTTGAAGTCGAAAAAGAAGAGAAATTCTATTGAAAGCCATCATCTTCTTGCCACCTGTGGTTCCCCTAGCATTTGTCTAGTTCTTGTCACTAGTTCCACACAGCGTTGCCACTCCTAGGTGGATTAACCTAGATCTTGTTTTATTTTTGGTCCCGTCCTTGTGTCATTTTTCTTCATAAGTTGAAGAACGTCACATAGATAAACTCTCGGTTTTTAGTATTTAGCTCGAAAATATCCCAAATAGTCCCAAAATCTAGGTGTTTGTTTAAGGTACCATGTAGGTTTTTTTCATCAACAATTTGAACGGTAATACTGCTTCCATGAGCTTAATTTACCGTTGATATCTCTATGACTTCGCTGTTGGGGCATTGTGCGTACGAAGTGTGGGGCCTTCTCAACATGAATTACTGTCAGCATATGGCGTGTGCACCTTATGATAGTGGGTTTGGTGTCGGGTCTTTTTATGTGGGATATTCCTGCCAAAGAAGAGGACCTGCTCAGAATACGTCACTTTTATCTATTGTATTTTTTGTCCCAATTGCAGAATGAGAGAAGATAGGCTACCACTGCAAATATGGAAAACTAAGAGCCAGGGATCCAGAACTCCAGGACCACCAAGAGTCGGCTGGGAAGACAATATTAGACAATCTTTGTGTCACGGGTTGCCTCCGCTTAGCTCTGCAGTAGTGGTCCAACAGTGGCCAAACTCAAGAGTAATTAATGTGCGTCTTCAAAGGTGTCTACTTTAGCACAAGATTACTCTTGGCAGAGTTGTAGATAGAAGGATAATGATGCTTCTACCTTAAGGGTGTTTCATAAGATATTCAAAAAAAGCGAGAACAATGCTGCATGAGGCTGAGCACATGTTAGCTCCAGTATCTGCCATCAACGTTTGTGAAGGATACGGTTTTCTTATAATTCGTTAGCTTGTTCAGGCCCCCAGCTGAGTTAAGTCAGCAAAATTCCTCTTATTATTATATAGCTCTGTTTAAGTGTATTTAAGAAATTGTCTGAGACATACGGTTGTTGTACATTCAAAATGATTAAATAAACTTTAGATTTGTCTTTATACAAGTAACAAATTTAATCATCTATTATGTTCTAACAGTTATAAAAATGAATAATTCCTTATTTAAAAAGTTATCATCACTGGATAATGTTATGGCGTTAAAAATTGGATAATTCACTTGGCAGCTTTTATGTTTCTACTTAGCTGCCAATGAGTTTGTCAATTCTGCTCCAGCTAATTTTTGGTTCTTTGTAGTTGGATTCCTGATTCACACTCGTCACTGGTCAAGTTTGAAAGTTGTAGCACGTTCCATGAAGTGTCATGGAGTAACTACCAAGCTGGTCTCGCGTCTCTAAGACCCGTCTGACGATGATGTCCAGCGTCGACTTCAGGCACTTATACCCTCACTTGTTCCAGAGATAGTACCCTCAGTTGGTACCACCGACACAAATAGCTGGGTTCACCGACAGACTGCTGGCTCAGAAAAATAGCGAAGACAACCTGTTGAAGATGCCGCTTACACGTGTTCTGGGGTTGGTACTTTATAATAAGCTCTCACTTTGACTCCGTGTTTCAGATTCCTCAGATTCCGGTTTTCCTTGCTATCAATAGTATGACTATATGAGGAGAACTGCCGTAAGACGGGGGTAAAATGATTGAATGGATAAAATTTATATATACACAAACACACAAATAGTAATACGTCTTACAAAGAGAAAGACAAGAAAAACCTACGTTGCGGCCAAAAGGCCTTCGTCAATGACAGACAAACAACAGACAGGAGGGAAAGAAAATGAGAATGAAGCAGAGAACATGAAACTATAAAAATAAGAGAAAAAAACACTCCCTTATGTCCAGTCACAAGGTGGTGCAAAGATGGCTGCCACTAAACCGGAAAGCGGGAGTCGCTAATACTAGTAGAGTTTTCCTGGGCTTTTAAGTCCTGATGAGGATCCAACAAGTCCAGTCTGATAAGTGAATTCTGATTTTATTCTTATCTCTGGCAGATCTAGTTGTCTCTTGACGAGATGAATTTCACAGTGCTATAAACTGCAAAAGTGTCAAGTTATATTCCCCCTTTCGTTCCTGGTACGTGTTGTTTACTATTAGACCAGGCCCCAATCAGAAATGTTGTTATTCCTACATCTCGAACGCCTGCCAATAGTTACAATCATGGCACAATTTCATCGTATTACCATCTGGGCTAAGCCCCCGTGGGTTTTGCTTGATCCTACTGGTGTTAGGCTCTCTATTCTCTCATACTCTGGGTTATGCTGCAGGCAGTGAGTACAAAGTTGGACGAATTATGCCCGTATGTCCACTCTTTTGCCCTGGCCAAAAGTAAGTGGTGTGTCGATTTATACTGCCCGAACTCGTTTTATCTACTGACAACGACATTACAGCAGTTGTGTCCTGGAAAGGGATACTTGTCCAGCTCTTCTCATAATCTGCATAATCTAGATCTTGGAGTAATAAGGATCTGGCACTACGATTTGAGACGGTTCCCAGGTCTCGTTTTCCTTTGAAACAGAAGTTCCCATTCCGATTCACTCGTTGCAAAATGTTCCAGCCGACGTATGGGCCCCTGTGTTCTGTGCCCGTTTTTCAGACAGCAGAGCGCTAAGTGTTACAACATCATCTTTTTCTGCGAGCTCTTTTCAGCTCTTAAGCTTAGAAGAAGTGGTGAGTATTAAAGTCAGAGCTCTCCAAGTTGGGAAGTGTGTGTGCTCTGCTGCAACCTTCTCACCTTCCCTCGTATCCGCTAAAGTCCCGGTTTTTCACCATTCTGAAAGGGACCAAGTGACTAGAAATAGAACCAGGCCAGATAGAAGACAGCCGATAGGATATGTAAATGCGCTCTTCTCTGATCAGAAACCTCTTATACTCCAGGGTAAAAAGAGGAAATGACGAAAAGTAAAAATACTAGTATTATAGAAATATAAATGACTTATCATCCTGTGACAACTGGAATCATAAAGCAGAAATTCGTATCATAGTTACACAGAGCTTATCCAAACATATGGAAGTAAATCAAGGGACAATGTTTGTACCATCCGATCAATTGTAGTTTTAAATGTTTTTACTTGCACATATTCAATGGCTAGTCTCCTTTCCTCGGGTGGGGTGCGGAGGGGGGGGGGTGGGGGGGGGGGAGGGGGGGGGGGGGGGGGGGGGGGGGGGGGGGGGGGGGGGGGGGGGGGGTGGGGGGGTGAGGGGGGGGGTGGGGTTTGGGCTCTTAACAAAATGGGGATATGGAGGGGGCTGGTGGGAGAATGGAAAAGAGCAGATTAGTATTACCAGATGAATCATTCTGCTCCACTCACTACCATGTGTGGGGTCAACCCTGTTTAAAACCTAAATATGTTGATTATAATTAAAGATTTATGTGAACATATTTTTAAAGTTTCTGGTAATTAAATTCATTCTTCTTCTTTCGTACAAACGGGCATCATCTAGACATGCAACTACAACACTTGTTTCAAAAGAAAACATGTGGGCCACTTGGAGACTTATTTTACATAATCACCATGAAGCTTCTGCCAGGAAAGATCCTAGTGGATGGCCACTAGAGCGCTTTCTCTTGTTCATCGATATGTTGGGCATCTTTGAACAGATGTTTCAGCAGATAATTAATTTAAATCGTATGGCCGGAGCTAGTCACAACTTATCGGGAGTTTCTATCTTTACCTTGATTTGAATAGGTGGTATCTCAATCATGTTTTTGTGACTCCGTGTGTGTCGGAGTCTGAAGATTTGTGTCAACTTTTCTCTTTCGGTTGAGCGTGGTTAATAATCAGATCTATCGTATTGCGTTCTTGCGCTCTCAATCGATTGATCAAGTTTATTAAAATTTTGTATTGTTTAGTCTTTATATTTCTTTCATGGTAATAATTGTTACATGACGTGTTTGTGAATGAAATTGATATGTTAATACTTAATAAATGAGTGACATTTATCTAAAACAAAGGTTGATTTGAGTTTATGTTAATTTGTTAATGGTGTGTTTGTTTTTATTATTAGATAGTGTTAGCGAACGTTTTTAACTTTTTGTCTGTATCATTTATTATCCTTAGAAAGTGATTAAGAGTACTATATAACCATAATTATGTAATATATTAAAAGATTTTTGTTACTGTTAATACGCACGTCGAAAGGTGGACTTTGTGATACCTCAACTAGTTTTACATGAGTAGTGATACCACCAGAAAAAGGGATTTTTAGGATCCCTCAAATCCTGTATACTCCGGAGGTTTTTGCTGTGCTATACGCTTTCCTTCCCATAATTTGGGATTATTTGGTATGATTTGAGGTGTTGCAGCTTTTATTTTTCTGTATCCTTCCGTTTTACAAAATATGGTTTCTTTAAAAACCGACGGTATAGACGTACCCCACCTCCCCGGATCTGTCGCCTACTACATTTGCGTTCTATACAGATTGCTTTAGCCATAACCCGTTCGTTCGGGCTGCGGTAACACACGAACTGATTAGACTACATTATTTTTTCTTCTTCAAATACCACGCTTCGTTGGAAAGGCGATCACGGTTTGATTTGAAGGACTATCTTCATTGCACGCGGACAACTCCATCAGTGCTCCAATCTCCTCCCCTAGATCACACCAGGAGGATGTCAGCACAGTTCCACGACTGACTCGCGTACTAACATATATGGAAATCACGAAACACACTCTGTAAATATGCATGTGGTGGGTAGGTTTCCTACTTTTTTTTAAAATGTTGCCAGAACAGCGGCCTTATGGCCTACTCTTTACGATTTCCACCTGCCGAGGTATTGTTTACGTGCGCAACTTGCACACGGGACCTCCTATTTCTTCGCTCTTATCCGAGAAGGCTAGGTATCCTATCTCACTACCCAGGAGACCAGGGGTGAGTATGACATCATTAAGTGACCAACTAAACTGCGCGAATTCTGGAAAAAAATTTCCAGAAAATATAATTCCCTACAACTGGAATACGAGGCAAGACGCCATAAGTTCGTAGAGCACTCCCCAGTAATCACGGATCGACAAAACGCTTCAGTCTACCCATCTTTAATATGGCGGTACTCGTGACTTGGCACTTGAAGTTATAGAAGGCACAAGGCAGCGATGGAAAGGGATAACTGGTGAGGTTTTCACCACTCTCTCGAATAGCTGGTTCCCAGTTTATAAGTGAAAGTCTCAAACTCTTCACTCCCCTAAGCAGTATCTGCTATGGTTACTAACCTTCAGCTTATACCTTACATAGCATAGACTAGCTCTTGATACGGGAGTGGAAGTGTTAGAGACATTACTATACTATGGGTCCAGCTTTCAACGACGTTGGGGGTGAGGGGTGGGGGTAGTATCCAGTTCCATTCCTCTTCTGCTTCTTTGGCCTTTCGTCATATATCACACAGTCAAAATCCTGAACTTATTGATGTTTTTTTTTCTTGTCACTTTTATAACTGTCTTTATTTCCCTTCTCTGGGGGATTTTACGGTTTTCTCTTAATTTTTTTAATATTTATTTTTTTAAAGAAAATGGGAGGAGAGCGGTCCGGCAAAGTCCGGAACTCACTTGCAGCTGGGAAGTTCCCGGGTATCTCTGAGGCTAAAAAAAAAAAAAAAAAAATTATCAATATATCTTTTTTTTTTTTTTTTTTTTGGGAATAAAAGTTGGAATAAATACTTTTTTTTATTTTTTTTATAAAAAAAAAATTATTTTTTTTATGTTTATTTAAAAAGAAAGGTTTTGGGTCCCCCCACCCCCTCCCCCCCCCCATCCCACCCTCCCCTGCGGAAAATAATTAAATGATTTTATTTTTTTTTTTGTTTTTTTTATATTTTACGTTTTTTTTTTTCCCCCCCCCAAACCCAAAAACCCAATTTTTTTTATAAATTTTTTTTTTTTTGTTTTCCCCACCCCCCTGTGAGTTTGTTTTTTTTTTTTTTTTTTGACGGATAGTTTTCGGTATACTGTGTGCTGATGTAAAGTTGCGGAATTTCTTTTCCTTTAATTTTTTTTTTAGAATAATTTTTTTTTTTTTTTGGGTTATCTATTGGTTTTTTTTTTTTTTTTATTTTTTTTTTTGACGATTTTTTTAAACACTAAAAAAAAAAGTTTTTTTTTTTTTTTTTTTTTTTTCTTCCCCCTGCGGGGGTCCCCCCCCCCCCCCCCCCCCCCCCCCCCCCAAAAAAAAAATGTTTTTTTTTTTTTTTAAAAAAATAAATGGGATTCCTCCCCCCCAAAAAAAATACAAGGGGGAAAAAAAAAAAAAAAAAAAAAAAAAACCATACAAAAAAAAAATTTGATTTTTTTTTTAAACTTCCTGGATTAAGGGTTTTAAAAAATTTTTTTTTTTTGGGGGGGTCCCCCCTGTTGCATA
This sequence comes from Oreohelix idahoensis, assembly GCA_024509875.1. Taxonomy (NCBI): domain Eukaryota; kingdom Metazoa; phylum Mollusca; class Gastropoda; order Stylommatophora; family Oreohelicidae; genus Oreohelix; species Oreohelix idahoensis. The sequence continues at coordinate 150,316 of JAMPIV010016250.1, forward strand.
GAAACAAAGCCCAAATGAAAAAAAAAGAAAAAAAAAACATAGAAGAAGGATACAAATAAAGTAAAGGAGAAATAGAATAAAAAGAAATAAATTAAGGAGCCATAGAGAAGATAAGACTTTTTAACAGAAATTAAAACAGAAAAGAAAGACTTTTTATTATTTGTTATTTTTTCCCCGGGGGCCCCATGGGGGTTTTAAATAAAAGAATTTCCCCCCCCCCCCCCCCCACCCAACCGAACATTGAAAGTATTTTTTTTTTTTTTTTTTTTTTATTTTTATTTTTTTTTATTGTTTTTAAGAAGGATAAATGAATGGGAAAAAAATTTTTTGGGTGGGGGGTGCCCCCACCCTTTTAGAATTTTATAGAACGTTTATTTTTTTTATTTTTAGAGAAAATAAAAACACCCCCCCGAAAAAAAGGAAAGGACAAAAAAAAAACAAAAAGAAAACAAAAAAAAAGAGAAAGAGGGAAGGAAAAAAATAGAAGATTTAACCGTCTTGGATTTTTTTAGAGCTGAAGAATGATGAGAACAGAAGTCAAGTTTTGAAAGAGGGTACGTAATTTGATGGTTTTATTAAGAAAAGTTTCCGGAGTAAGTACACTATAAGAAAACACATGCAAAAATTGTGCTAAAAAAAAATCTGACCTCAAAAATTTTCATGCAATTAGAATGGAATTTCACACAAAATTACCAGCGGGGACACGACAAAAAATCGAAATTTTTCATGTTATCTCATATATGTATTGTTTTAAGGGACTACAGTCATCAGGAATGGGAATTAGAGGCCCAAATCCGGCCACCGAATGCCGTTCGAGGACCTGATTTGTGCACCATTGGGTGTAGTACACCCATAATAGGCATACTCCTATTTATGAAACAGTTTGGTATTTATGAGTGCAGTTACTCTGTGAAGTCTAGGATGTTAGCTCTAGTGCTGACCCCACAAGTCCAGCATCCTGATGATAGGGAATGGATAGTCACAGATAATGCAGAAACATATTGAGAATATGTTTAAAGTGACAGTGCTGCTGAGATGTCATTTACATGGAGATACACTCATGATCAATTTCCCATCCCAAATAGGGTTTGGAGGGATCACGGTGGAATCACTCGTCTAATGTGGAAGGATACCCAGCCCCTTAAGATCATAATACGAGTAGCTTAAGCTAGTGATAGTCCCTGATAATAATATTCCAGACTGTTATGGGCTGTCATGTACGTCCACGTTCCTTCTGGGGACATCCCGGTGACTGAAATCATGTGAATTTCATGAGTCGATCACAGGGCATTCGTTACACTGGGGTATTTTTGGAAAGGGAAGGTCGAAGTTCTCTGGAAGAAAGGTCTTGCCCTATAGAAAGACTTCCCAGAAACCAGTACGATAAAAGAAGCGCTTGTAATGCTCAGACAACACACGCTCACTCATGAGTGTCTATCCATTGGGAGCCAAAGGAGCTTCTCTCTATCTCTGACGATCTTCCACGTGGAACTTGTCCCTCCCTACTCCTTGATCATCAGAACCACATTGCTTTTATACTTAAATTGCATACAGATACTGAGTTGCAATCGCAACTACCCTACGAGCAAGAGAACGACAATATTTCATGATGAAAGAGGTCTCTGTCAGGCCTAGGACAATTGTTGGTTTTTGCTCTCGGCATGTATCACAACGGTCACGGGGATATAACTGGTCTGCGGATACAGATATGGTCCCACATATACAGACAAAAATGGTTCACTTCCCATTCATTTTTTGGATAAGGATGTAAAATGTATTTGGATCTTCGGGCATGCGATTCCCATTCAGTGCGTGCCGTCAACTGTGGGGACATCAGCCGCTCATAAACAGGACAGCGTATTAGACTTGAAATAAGACTTCTGGCAAGGGCTATAGACGGGTAGGATATATCAAAGGACCTTTTATCAATAAAAGAGCATATGTCAAATCCTGCCACACTAGCCAGAATAGTCATTCTGTGAGGTAGTACCAAAGCACTAGTTAACTGCTCCTGCAAATCGCTCAGGGGTATTCTTGCCCATACGTGGGAAACTACTGTTGAAAATTTGCTCGAGTTTGGTCCGTTCGGGCACCAGTGGATATTGTCTTGAATCCTCTATCTATTATCGGGACTGTAATGGAGGAAACAGTTACAGTCTCTATACTCTGGAATGGTGTACACTATGTATATCACATCTACGTGGGGAGAGAGATTATCAATGTAGCCCCTGCCATCAATGATTAATTTAAACAATCTCTCGTCATCGCTTCACGTACTCTACTGTCTCTCTCTCACTTCTGCTATCCCTCCCTCGTCAATATCACTATTACATCTATTAGGTAGGTCTACTCTCACTTCTCTCAACTCTTGGATCGGATCCCCAATCGCTCTCAGCGTCCTCCCAGACAACACTTCTGAACTCCATCTCCAACGATCTTCGCTCTCATCTACAACTCACCTCCATCTCAAAAACTCAACATCTCTCTCTCACCTTCTCACATCTGCTCTTTCTCGTCTCTATCTTCTACTCTTTCGAATGAACCCAACTTCACCCTCTCCTCATCTATCTCCACTGCACTCTCTCTCTACTCTCCTCTTCTCCTCTACTATACGATCATGCATACCATCTCTTCACTCCACTCTCCCCCCAAACTCATCTCACCTCCTACTAACTCTCATTCCTCTCTCTTCACTCTTTCAACCTCCTCTCTCTTCTATATATTATATGACACTAATATAAATAATATATACTATATTATATTAAGCTCATAGAATTATATATATATATATAAAAATATAATAGATATAATATAATAGAAAGATCGAGGACTCACCTGTCACACGCCCATTTTGGAGGTATATTAGATGAATAAGGTGTAAAGTGGCCCTTTATTTTTTCTTTTGACCCATCATCATCACGTGAAGGGTGAGCAGTATGTTATATGCGGTAGTCAGCATCACGCTCGAGGCCGCCTTAATTATCCTTTCCCAGAGTGTGCTCTGGTACCCTAATTGCATGAACTGTGGTCGCCCCACGGAGTGGCATTTTTAACGGTGTCCTAAAAAACCACCACACCCATCATCCAATGGGATTCGAGTAGATACCATGTAATCTAGGAGATTATAAAGCCAGTGTAACCTAGACCACTATATATGAATAAAAACAAACAACAACGAAAAACATAAAAACAAAAATAAAAAAACTTACATCAAGGGAAGCATGCTTTGGAAAGGACCTGTGGAGAAAATAAGAGTTTGTCATTTCTCAGTTAATCTCCATTTCATTTTCACTTTCACATAACTATTACCTCCACTTTAATATCATCTCCCCTTCCTAATTTTACCAATTTCTTCACTAACTCACCTTCACGCCAGATTCTTCTTTTTGTCAAGTCGCTACACTTTCCTCTCTTAGGGATCCCATTACAAGCCCATTGAGACATACTGCTAAAATTGTGTTTGGCTCATGTTTTCTTCACCATACGGCACACTAGGTATGATGTGGTCAGCATCCCGCTGGCCGTCTTTAACCTTCCCATAAGTCTTTCCCTCTTACCCAAACCAAAGTTCCATTGCATAGTTTGGAAGTAATAGTATCCAGATCAGCCTGAATCATTTTTTGTATGGATCTGATACATGGAGGAAAAAAAAATAACAAAACAACCATTAAGCTTTCATAAATTGATGGCTTGCGTAAAATACAAGAATTGAAGTGGCATGATAAGATCACTGAGGTGGACCCGATGACAAAAAACGAGACACGCGTCAGTGGAAGGATGAGATCAGAAGAAGACGCTGAAGATGGTAAGGCCACACACTGAGAACAAATGTTGATAGCATTACTAGGCAGTCCTTTTTTTTTTTTTTTTTTTTGAAATCCCAAGGGTCAGAGAAGTATCAGAAGTCCATAAACACGAGAAGAAGAGATCTGGACAAATGATGAGAATATCTTGGAAAGAGATGATGGCCTGTAACTTTGTGGTTGTTTTCTTCATCAGCTACTTCCAAGTCATTCTCATCATTTTTCCAATTCTGTTCTTCTCGTGTCTGTGAGGGCTTGCAAAGAATAACAAAATTGAATTGATATGACAAGATCACTCATGTGGAACCGTTAAGTCATGTTTTCTGAGTGGGAGTTAAGTGTTTGGGATTATTATGTACGGGTCTGATTTTTTATAGACACGCTAGTAAGCACGTTTAAAGTTATGATATGATTTGTTATTTGGGCGCTTGAACATAGCTCAACTGAGTATGTGTTAGTTTTTTTTAAACACAAAGAAAGTGTTCAAATGTTCTGAGTAGTTGGGGGAGAGATACGAGTGAGCTGAGCTCACATCTCAAGCTGTTAGTTCGCGCTTGAGTGAAGTCATTATGGATTATTAGCACATATGTGCCATTGTAATGTTTTCAACAAGTGAAGTCATTATGGATTATTAGCATATGTTTGCCATCGTAACGTTTTCAACAATTGACTGTTCCTTGATTCGCTATTCATGCGATCTGATTCATTTTATAACCTGTGACAATGTACTGTCCGCGATGTCAATGTTGCTGTGATCAATAAACGGTGTATGCGTTGGAAAAACCTTATTCGTCTTACCCGTTGGTGGATGTCCTGACCTAACGTTACTGTTGTGTGGGTGACATCAGAGACATACGAATTTAAAGAACTCACGACATTCGCCCATTATATTTACACACCTGTCGGCCACTAATAGTAAGCCCGACCTTGCTGACGTCAACATTGTCAGCTGTGCCAGACAGTGGCACTATCTTTCCATACAACCCCCACACATACACCAACAGAACAGCCTGTAACGAATTTCCACAGTAACAGTGGTAGAAGAATACGCTGAAGATGGAAAGGGCACACATTGAGAAAAACTTTGATAGCATTACTAGGCAGTCTTTTCTTTTTGGAATCGCAAGGGTCAGAGAGGTAGAAGACGACTATAGACACGCAAAGAAGAGATCTGGAAATGATAAGAAAGACTTGGATAGGACCTCGAGCTGATGGCTCAGGACAGGAAAACATGGCATAAGTCTGTTGAAGGCCTGTACTCCTTTGGAAGTTAAAAGGAGAAAGAATGGAAAGAAAGAATCCTTATTTGAATAACTAAAAACGAATATAATCATTCATTCCTTAAAACGGATATAATCATTCACTCATTCAAACGGATATAATCATTCATTCATTAAAACGGATATAATCATTCATTCATTTCCCTTGTTGTCCTTTATAGAGGATGAAACCACCATTGTTGTCTTCTTGCAAGAAGCCTGCACTTGCGCCATTGCAGCTGTGGTTTATGTTGCTATTTGTTTCACCTAATGATATTGCCAGCCTAATGTACAGTCTCCTCCCAGCTGCCTCTTATGTGCTCAGTGAGGTAGGAATAGCCCCGGTCTGTCTCTGTCTCTTTAGAGACCCCTCCCCCCCCCCTAACTCAAGCTACATGATCCGCAAATCAATATAACAAAGTATATATATATATATATATATATATATATATATATATATATATATATATATATATATATATATATATATATATATATATATATATATATATATATATATAATTTTTTTTTTTAAGTGATGGGTGGAGAGAGGGCACTTAACAGCTGACCATAATTGCCTCTGCTCGTCCACCATCTTGGTCTACTATGTTCAACCTAAGATTTGCTTATAATTCGGGTATTTAGTGTCATTTTATTTTCAGTTTTGTATTATATTTAGTTAGCTATTGTCTTTTGCAATTGTTGGTTTTAAGTTATAATAGTATTTGTTTGTTTTTTTTTAAGTTGGTTTTTTTTTTTAGTTGTCTTTCCTTGTCCTATGAGAAGTCTATAATTTTGCTAATTTTTATTTTTTATTTTTTTTTAATGATTTGTTTTACTGAAGTATATTTTACTAGATCTGGAGCACTTTATACCAGGGATGGTTAACTAGGCGACATATAGAGGTCAACATACTCGAGGATATTTTGGAAAGAGCCAACCGTCATTATCAGCCGCCATCTCCACATCGAATATCGGCTGTAAAGAATCACCAACGTTCTTTCTTTCTTGTCTTGATAAGTGCACTCTGACAGACTATTTCCTGTCCATCTCTTGTCTTGATAAGTGCACTCTGACAGACTATTTCCTGTCCATCTCTTGTCTTGATAAGTGCACTCTGACAGACTATTTCCTGTCCATCTCTTGATGTTATCTTCCCACTTATAGCGCTGTCTTTCACTTGCACTTTTTCCTTCAGCTATTTCTTCTATTATGGTTGTCCGTAAGGTGTTATGCCGTATTTTACATGACCAAAACATTTTAGCCGTCTAGTTTTGATCTCCTTCATTAGTTCTTTTTTCATATAACGAACCATTCAGTTTTGCAAATAAATATTAGTATATATGAAAACCAAGTCTGAATAATAAATGTTACAGGTATTTCATCTTCCTCGTAGTATTTTTATATCATTTCTAGAGAAAAAATAGTCATTTGTGCACGTTACAGGGCTATTTAGCCACAATTTTCACATAATTTTGGGAATGTAATGCGAGCCACATCACAAGTTCCCACGGGCCGCAAGGTACTCGCGAGCCGCGTTATTACTACTTCTGACTGTATATGTTTACTTTTGTTTATGATCCACATAGGCTATTTGTACAACAGTTAAGAGAAGCTCTACTTACTTGGACGTTGCAGCGGCATGGGTCCTGGTTGTCCACCCCCGAAGTTGGGGGGAAAGTTGGGACTGAACTGGTTGGGAAACATGTTTGGGTCATTCCCCCCGGGGCCAAAGTTCGGAGGGAAGTTTGGGTCCAGTGGTTGTGGTTGATTTGATCCTAATAAGAAAGATAAAAAGACAATTGTTATCAAAACTATATGCTGATATCATCATCATCATCGTCATCATCGTCATCATCATCATCATCATCATCATCATTTTCCTTTGCGCTCCTTAAGGAGCATGGAGCCACCACCGCAGCTGGAAGCTTTGACCTAGCTGTCACGTGATCTTACAGCTTGGTTTCTGTGACAGGTTGTTGTACATGATGAGATTGTCAGCCCCCACGCACAGCCTCCCATTAGCAGTCTTGTACAACATGCCTGAATGTGCAGTAGTTCTATTCTTTATGTGTCTCTTCAGAGGCCCCTGGGACTACACGGGGGCCTCTCCAAATATACAGGGTTAGTACACTGGCTTCCTGGCTCCGTGGTCCATGGTTCGATCCCCAGTTGAGGTGGGATTTTTTTAGACCGCAAACGGCTTCGGAGTCGACCTAGCCTCATAAATTGGGTACCAGAGCAACTGGGTGGCCACTCAAAAAGTAGCAGCTGGGAGACTTTTTCAGGCCATAAATCGAGGATTCCTCAGCAAGAGAGAGGTTGTTAAGAAAACGAAGATGGCTGTATACAGCTCCACCTACGTCCCAGTCTTGACGTATGGACGCGAGTCATGGGCAATGACTACAACCCACAAAAGCCAGATCCAAACCTCAGAAAGGAAGGTGGTTGAAGTAACAAGAGACATGGTCCGCAACCAGACGATACGTCAAGGCTTAAAAAACCCAAACCCTGCAGACCCAAGTAGAACAGTCCCAACTAAGAAGGTTTGGCCATGTCTGCAGAATGGGAGAAGATCGGCTACCACGGCAAGCATGGGAAATTAAGAGCCAGGGATCCAGAACTCCAGGACGACCCAGAGTCCGCTGGGAGGACAACATTAGACAATCTTTGAAGGACCGAGGACTAGAATGGAACCAAGCCAGGAGAAAGATAGCCGATAGAATAGTCTGGCGCTCTCTCTTACAAACCTCTACACCTCACGTTAGAAGAAGAACGACTAAGTAAGTAAGTAAGAATATTGTACTCTGGTTCTGAACTCTCCCATAGAATCGACACGTCCTGCACAGAGTCCCTTCCCAGCTTCCCTTGCCTGTCTTCTATACATTGTGAGATCCTCCTGTGCGCAGCTAACCAGGTTAAAACCGCAATTATTCGGAGACTTAAGTGATTCCTGCAAGCTTAGTGTGCAATGCTGGCTTCTCAACATGTTCACCACAGAATGAATCTCGCGATGTTGGACCACTCTGGTGTCGATCCTTGAAGCGTTGACCAGGGTACTCTCATGTCGCCTGTTTCCAGAGCATAATGATATCTTTGAAGATATAAACATTCTCATATGTCGGTTAACACAACGAATAATAAAATAATAATACATGACAGTAAACATAAAGTTATAAACATTCTTTCATGTCAGTGAACATGACGATATAAACATTCTCAGATGTCGGTGAACATAAAGATATAAAAATTATAAGATGTCAGTGAATTTGAAGATGTCGTTGAAAATATAAACATGCTTAGACGCCACTCAACATAAAGAAATAAACATTCTCTCATGTCAGTAAACATAAAGATATTGTCAAAGAAATAAACGTTATCTTATGTCAGAGAATTTAAAGATGTCGTTGAAAATATAAACAGTCTTAGACGGCACTCAACAGAAAGATATAAACATTCTTAGACGCCAATCAACAGAAAGATATAAACATTCTTAGATGCCACTCAACATAAAGATATAAACATTCTTAATGTCACTCAGCATAAAAAAATAAACATTCACTCATGTCAGTTCTTCTTCTTCTTCTTCGTTCGTCCTGAAAAGGACGTTGGTTGCGGTATGAACCGTTTACATGAATACAGCAAGCTGCGATATTTTGTCTCGGGCTTTTCTGGGCCCAGACACATCGTCGGACTTCAGCCACGGCATTATTTTGAGGACCACGGGTTAGCCTTCCCGTCTTCGATCCCTACTTCACTCAGCATGACTGCCAGTGATGCATGCCTGTTACCAAGACCACCCCTTGAGGTGTAGTAGGGTCTTTTTGCTGTCAGCTTACGGTACGTTGACCCAAGACGCAGGAGCAGGCTAGCTATAGGAATAACTGCTGGGTATGTGGAGTGAAGAAGTTTATAAGTATGAGCCTTTCGACCTATACTAGCTAGGTCCTCAGCATTAGCTTTTTTTCTCATCTCATACATCAAAAGCCGATTCAGTGCCCATTTATAGCTGGTAAAGCTGGACCGTAGCCGAACCTGAATGTCATGTGAGTACGTCGAACGCGGCACAAATTGCCGCAAAAAGACAAGAATGCTAATTTACTCTCTGCCAATGATCTACGTTTGAGTTAAAATGTTTGTGTTCATAACCCTAGAAGAGCCACGTCCAAAGCGGACTGATCCAAAATTGTTGGTTGATAGTAGCTTGTCGTGACAACAAGACAGTTTCCTATTAGTTGCCAGATAACTTTTCGATGATAGTTAACAATAACACGTTTCGTGAAGCCTGTCATAAACAGTTCAGTGATAGTTTTGAGAAAATAACAGATTGGTGAGTTATGGACAATAACAGTTTCGTGGAAGTTCTGACAATAACGTTTGTATTAGTTAGATCACATCTACAATAACAGTTTCGTTTTATTGACAAATAACAGTTTGTGTTCAAGTTGACCAATTAACAGTTCGTGTATAAGTATGACTAATAGACATTTATGTGTTTAATGACAATAACAGTTTCGTGTTACGTTGACAATAACAGAGTTCGTGTTTTAGTTTGACAATAACATTTTGTGTTGAGTGTGACAATAACAGTGTTTGTTAGTTGTACAATAACAGTTCGTGGTTAGGTGACAAATAGAACAGTTTTGTTTAAGATTGACAAATAAAAGCAAGTTTCGTGTTAGGTTATGACTATAACATGCCCCAAAATAGACGTTGGGGATATTTTTTCGATCAATTATTCACATTATCTTACAATCGCTCAAGAAAGACATATTCCGCCATACCAAACGCTGAGTCCATTCAGAGTCACGGTAGCACATCAGCTTAAAGGTTTTTCCCCATGTCTTCTTCAATCTTTTAAATTTCTGCCATTCAAGTACTCGCCCCGCCCAGGTGTTTCCTTCAGTCTACCTCTACTGAGCCCGTGTGCAAGTTGGGCCGACGGTTTTTAAAAAATCACCCACAATCAGTAGGGAAATCGTAAGAGAGTAGAGTCCTACCAGGCCCGCTGAGCCTATGCAAAATGTTTAAAAAAAAGTATTAAAAAAACCTACCGCCCAAACAAATAATTTACCATAAATTGTGATTCCTATAGTACACAGATAGCGTACCTAAACCAAGCGCAACTAGTGAGGAATGCAGTCTTAGCTCCACATAGCCTTGATACTGCTTGCGATCAGGTCAACGAACCAGAGCTGACCAAAGACCTCTACCAAACTACTACTCGCCTTGACTCAACAACCACTCCAGTATGAATGGTCCAAGAATACGATGCATCGACTGCATTCAGCTGAAAGTAATAGGGAACGAGCAGGGGAAGGCCAAACCCGGTTCTAATAAATGCCATGCCGAAAAGTATCGGATAGTGTCTAGAAGCCGATAAGGGATGAGATATCGCAGCTTTGAGCTGTAAACTGAACGAATAATGCGACACAACGCAACACAACGAACCTTATTCAGACTAAAACGCAATAGAAGAAATTACATACCATCCAGAATTTGGGATTTCATCGTCTCGGGTGCTTGACTGAGTTCTCTTATCGAGCTAGCCTGTAGCTAGGAGAGGGCTAGATCGAAGAAACAAGCATGGAGTTGTCCGTGCACAATGAAGATGAACTCTAAAACCAACTCCAAAATACCAAACCAAAAACCTATCTACGTCACTTTCCTAACACCACACATTGCCCTTCTCGCTCAGGACTGAGCGCTATATTCCATCATCAATTCCCGAGATGAACAAGTCATCAGTTGGCCGAGATAAGTATTAAAACGATAACGCGCCCTAGTGAGCGTCTTGGTAGGCATCAACAAACTCTCGCTAACTTAGTCTCGAGTTGTTGGAAATCCCATCCTTGCGGTTTATCTCTACCATCACTAGAGTTTTTTAATTTCCCACGCCCAAGTTTGATATTAAAACCTAGAGAGACCCAAAGAGAAAAAGCCAGCAATAGAGAACGCATGTCACGGACATCAATAGCTTACTGTCGCTTACAGGACCCACACGAATTAAGCTTGTCAAGACTCGGCACTCCACCTCCACAGTGGTGGTCCTGGAAACATATCTCGATCAGCAGAGCAGTCCTGGCTGAGCGAGTCTGTGGAACGAAAAGGGGAAGGCAAACCCGGGGTCCTAAAAAAAGGCCGTCAGAAGTCGGATGTTTGCAGACCGAAAGTTGCATATAATCACAAGCTTGTAGGCGTAAAACAAACTCAACGCAACCATACCGAGACCATTTTCAGGGCGAACGAGAAGAAGTAAGTAATTAAAAATCTGCCGGTTTTTTGGTCCGCCCTTGCTGGGGTCTAAAGAAATAAATCGGTAAAGAGTAGCCATACGCCATAGCAGTTCTCTGGTGATGGATGTCTGGGGTCTTTTCTGAGTGTAATGCCCGTAAAATTCCAGCGCCTACGTACCGAGATGATTGTGGTGCCTATCATTCTTAGATTCTTCATCTATTTCTTCTTCATGCTCTGATCATTAGGCCTCGAACATGGTTCAAAGCAATCATTGCTCATCATGCCTTGTGTGCGTCTGCAAGACCTATTTGCAACGAAACTTACGGCCTCGCCATCTTTGTTCACCAATTTCGGCAGCGCCCATCCTTCGTGCATTGCCCACAGTTTTGTATTAATCTCGTTTTGCATCTTCGCCTTCCCACAGTTCTACGCCAAGGCTTATTTGTAATCGGACCTCATCTTCGCTTTTCCTTCAGATCGCACATAACAGTATGCTGTGTCTAGTATGATGGGCATCAAGGGTCTCATCTAGGAGGACGTGGCCAACCACAACCTCCACTCCAGCGTTCTGACCGATTATATGGATGGTGCATGTCCTCTGGCTTATCTCCCAGAGTAACGCATGTTCTCGATTGTGGTGACATCTGGTTTATTACGAGCCAAAAGATGATCCTGAGAATTATTCCTTAACAATTGTGGTGGAGAAAGAAGGAAGACAATTTCGACAATTTCCTTCGTCTCCCTACTCTCAGCAATATCGCGCAGCATAGAAAAGTACACAGTTCATGGATCGACTATCGCATATATTTTTCTGTCTTCCATTTAAGTCCGTATGATTATCAACATGATGTTGATTCGAGTGCTCAAAATAATTTTTATCTAAGACTACGCTTACTGAGGTATTGTAGAAGTCCCAACTTCTGTACGCCCCCACTCCATCTCCGATTACATTTTATTTTTTCCACTAACGGTTAAATATCCGAGACGATATTGTTTATACACCGGACTTCGACTCGTCAACAAAAAAACGAGAGGACCGACGTCCAACAACACCCATGCCATGATTATCATTAATGACCGACTGTACTGTTGTATAGCAAGCTTGGAGCTGAATATCACCTTGATATCGTAAAAACCTGCCATCGAAGGCCTGCATATTATTTTGTAGAAGTGGTTCTAGTTGTTTCAAACCTATTTGTCATTTACACAATCCGATTACAGTTTTTTCACTAGACGGTTGAATTTCCGACATTTTTTTAACCGACTTCGACTGCACTAAAAACGACCGACTCCACGACACCGACTCCTGATTATCATTATTGACCTATGTACTAGTTATACAGCGTGGAGCTAATTCCCTTGTATGAAACCTGCCATCAAGGCCTGCATGTTATTTTGTAGAAGTGGTTTCTGTTGTTTCTAGCTATTTTCTTTTACACAATGAGGGTACCATCTCCAAGCATGACTTCAGATGAGGTGCCTCATACGACATGTATGTGGATGCGTAGTCTTATTCTTTATTCGTCTTCTCAGATTTCCCCCCCCCCCCCCACACCCCTGGGAACTACACGGCGCTTATCTCTTTATCCTTCTTTTCTCTTTGCGACCCTCACGGAGCAGAGGAACGACCACCTGGTCCCCTTGCAGCAAGACTGCGTCAAAGCATTCATAGGCGCTTGCAAACGTAGTTTCTGTAACAATTTGTTTTACAAGATGATGTTACCTCCCTCAAGCACAACCTCGTATCAGTCGTCTATTACGACATGCCTGAGGGAGTAGGTGGCATGTCTTTCTTTGTTTCCTTCGGGGGGAGGGGGGGGGGAGCTTATCTCTTTATTCTTCTTTCTCCCTTCAGCTCCGCAAGAATCATAGATCATCAACAAACTTATGCCAAGTCTTCCTGTCACGTGCCATTTGCTCAAGGTCTCTCCATGTCTTCCTTCATCCTATTCGTGTCTGTCTCCAGTTCTCTTCTCCCTGTGTTCTTCTTATCTGATCAACTTTTCATCATCATCATTATGATCATAATGATCATCAGGTGCCATCTCCGCAACAAAGGTTTGGCCTGCAATGGATCTATAACGTCTTCTGTCTCTTGTCTTGAAAGTGCACTCTGACAGAATCTTTCCTGTCCACCTTTTGACGTTATCTTCCCACTTATAGCGCTATTTTCCTCTTGCACGTTTGCCTTCAACTCTGCCTTCTATTATGGTTTTATGCAAGGTGTTATGTCTTTTGACATGGCAGAACTATTTTAACTGCCTATCCTTGATCGCCTTCATTAATTCTCTCTTCATACCTGGGTTTTCTAGGACCTCCTTATTTGTTTTCTTCTGTATCCATAAGATACGCCCCATTCTTTTATATATCCACATCTCAAGAGACTCAATTCCTTCCTCCAATTGAAATATTTCCTTGTCCATGTTTCTACACCACACAGTAATGACGAATATATGTAACACTTGATGATTCTCAGTTTTAATTTGTGTAGTTAGTTGTTTAGATGTGCCTCTTTATAGCGTACGATAATTATATTAATATTTAATAATAATATTGTAAAGACTTACCCTGTGAGTAGACCAGGCTGCACAGTGCCGATAATAATACACATATCTAGGGAGAAAAGAACATGGGCGTATCAGAAAGTGGGTAACTAGAGAGAAAATAATAGTATCTCATGTGAAACTAAAGTTCATTAAAAAAATCACTTCTTATTTTCAAAGAGTTACATTCTCATTTGTATCTATTGGATAAACAAGAGACTTAATGCGTGGGGGCATATCAGGAGTAGTCCTTTTTATCACCACTAGATAAGCAAAATGCTATAGTATACAGAGGTAGCAGTGAACCTCTGTGAGGCTAATTACACCCACTATGACTCTTGAAATAATCCACACACGTCCAGGGATTCCCCGTGTGGTGAAACATGCTGAGAACCCAGCATTGCACACGAAGCTTGGGGGAGTCACTTGTGCCCTAGACGTAACTCTGGCTTTTACCTGGCATGCAGGAGAATCTCACCACTATGGCTCCAGTGCTAGGCAGGGGAAGCTGAGAAGTTGCTCTTTGTAGGACGTGACGATTCCTTGGGAGAGCTCAGAACCAGAGCACAGTATTTTGTTTCTGCATATATGGAGAGGCCCCCCCCCCCCCTTGGATGGCGGGGAATGCACAGTGGGCCACGCGCTTCTTACTCCTAGCTTGAGACCAGATGTGATAATATTTTTAATGCAAACCAAGCTGGTGAAACTGGAGCTCATGACTTCAACTCAACACGTTTCGGAATGGCAGAAAAGCTACAGGAAAAGCCTAGATCTACAGTGTAGATAATACCAAGGAGTCTTCAACTTGGTATTGGCTGCAAAAGAGCTAGAAGCTCAGCAGCCCTAGTTAAACAACAACAACAAACAACAACAACAAATAACAACAACAAATAACAACAACAAACAACAACAACAAATAACAACAACAAACAACAACAACAAACAACAGCAACTACAACACACAACAACAACAAACAACAACAAAACAACAACAACAACAAACAACAACAACAAAACAATAACAACAAACAACTACAAACAACTACAACTACAAACAACTACAAACAACACAAGAAACTAAAATCAACATAATGATCAGAAAATAGTGTTTGATTAATAAGTTCTTTTTTTTTTTAATTTCCCGAAACAAAACAAAATTAACAAAAAACATCTAAAATGCCCAGTAATGACGTTGTTAAACAAAAGGGAGAGAGAGAGAGAGAGAGAGAGAGAGAGAGAGAGAGAGAGAGAGAGAGAGAGAGAAGGGAGAGGGAGAGAGAGCAACATTGTCGCTTGCTATGAGGTATTGCGTTCAACTGACGGGATTTTACGTTCTGCTGTAATATTAACATTACGGTACACAAGGTTTTCTTCATTAAATTGACAGTTAATTCTCTTTATTTTGACGTTTGTTTTATATCATTGAATTAGGCAGCAATGAAGAAATAAACACTTAAAAATAGAACGTAGCAGTATTTACACCTGTAAGTGTGAGAACATCAGTAATGTTGACAAACGAACGAATGAAAACTTTATTTCAGCTGGGTAAAGAAATAGGCATTACTGCTTTTTTTTACATTTCAGCCATGTTATAATTTGTCTTAAAGTTAAAAAAAATAAAAATAAGATTTTTGTGTCGTTTTGGTGAGGCGTGCCCCGTTTAACCTAGACACAAAGTTCGTCGGTTATATTAGGGCGCATGTTCAAATATAAAAGACCACGTATAAATTTGGGTTTGAATTCTCAAAAGTGTTTTCAAATTAAAACATTCTTAACTTCAAAAGACTTCAATTCTTAACTTAAATAGACTTTAATTCTTAACTTCAACAGACTTTAATTCTTAACTTGAACAGACTTTAATTCTTAACTTCAACAGACTTTAATTCTTAACTTGAACAGACTTTAATTCTTAACTTCAAGAGACTTCAATTCCTAACTTAAACAGAATTTAATTGTTAACTTCAACGGACTTCAATTCTTAACTTCAACAGACTTTAGTTCTTAACTTCAACAGACTGTAATTCTTAACTTGAATACAATTCAATTCTTGACTTCAATCCTTATCTTCAATTCTGAACTTAAATTTCTAACGTAAATTCGTAACTTCAATAGACTTTAATTCTTAACGTCATTTTCTCACGCCAATTCTTAACTTCAATTCTTAACATCAATTCTTAACTTTAATAGACTTCAGTTATTAAATTAAATTCTTAATTTACGTCTACGATATTATTTACATCACTAGTAACATTGAAAACATCAGTAACACATCCGTTATATCACTAGTAACATTGAAAACATCAGTAACACATCCGTTACATCACTAGTAACATTGAAAACATCAGTAACACATCCGTTACATCAAAGGTAAAAGGTAAAGGTAGGCCATAGCAGATACGGCCGGAGGGGAGTGAAGTGTTATAAACTTCCCCATACTAGTCTTGCATTTTTTTAAAAATGAGGTTGGGGCGACCAGTACCCTTCCTTGCTGCCTTTACCGACCCTAACTCAGAAATAGAGTCAGATACCTATTTACAGCTGGGCAGACTGGAGCATGACACCACCAAGTTTCGAACACGGAACCCAGTAACTTCGCTCAGTAGCCACTCTGCCGCTCAAAGTTGAGTACGTCATAAGTATCGCTGACAACATTAGTAAATATGTATTACGTTTGTTACTTCAGTAAAGCTGACAAAAATAGGACCGGCAACTCTTGGGTATGCCGTTCAAGGCCACTAATATCAGATCTTGCATGGTGCTGGCAAACCTCAACATGTGAAACAAATTGTTACAAAAACTACCGTCGTATAGAGAATGTGAATTATTGCAACAGGCTTCCTGTAAGGGGACCGCCTCCAGGGTCGGCTACAAACTTCATAAGGAAGGCAAAGAAAAAATTATTGAACAGACAATGCTATCTGAACTAAAGACCAATTCTTAACTTAATCCTCATGATGTAAAACTAACTACCACAGGAAGCTTCGCCACAACAGCACGTGCATGTTTAGCGCAGGCGTCCTGCAAGAGGAGCATCTACATGGTTGTCTCCATGCTTCATAATCGTTGAAAAGGAAAAAAATAACGAAGATAATGCGCAGGATAAAAGTGCGTGGCAGCCATCACTTGTTGTCAAGAAACGTAACGCTGAGAGATATTCTGTAACGGTTCATTTTACAATTGTAACTGATTTTTCTACCTAAATATACAAACAATTATTTTCTCAAACTAGATCTCCGGAAATGTGTGTTTCTAAATTAGATGTCCGCAACTCCTGAACTGCCTACCGTTTAGAATACCACTAACAGAAATTCTGAGGTCATGTGATCTACGCTCAGTAAATATAACCAAACATTAAATAAAAAAACAACAACAAATGTTTCTTACCTGCGAAACTGTGGTCGCCATGTTAGTACTCATAAGTATGTGAAGACTTCTTGACTTCTGAAGTACGCACCAATATGGCTGCTGGATTTAAAACTTTGGAGTAGATACAAGTTATGTAGTAAGACTCGCTGTTTGAAAGTAGACGATTATGTGTCTTGCTGTTTCTCCTTCTTGTCGCCTGGCTTGTTATGTCTGACTTTTCACGTCGCTAGATAATCTCACTGTCGTATTTTCTTACTGTTACTTATTAGTGGTGTAACCTTTTCTTGATGTTGAAGTTTCCCTCGTGTTTCATCTATTCTAGAAACCGTCTCTTTCAGTAGCTGTAGATTCTTATTGCTGTCGTTCTCGTTGCTGTAAGTTATTGTTCTCGCCAGGGGTTGATTGCTGTCAGTCCGTCAGATTTCACCAGGTTTTATAGTACCAGATGCCACGTGACATATCCTTGCCCCTCCCGCCACTCCACCAGCGTAAAAACATTTTGAGCTGGTACGAGAACGTAATGTTTGTGACATGAGAATCTCCCACCCCCCTTTTTTTTTCTCTATACCTTTACTTCAGGTTTCACATTCTTCTAAGTACCTGTTCCCCCCTCGCACTGTTCTCCGTATGTCATCTCTACCATCAACAGGATCAAAGTTATCTGCAGGTGCGAGCAAACGCAGCATATTAAAAATAAAATTAAAAAAAATACGGCAATAAATCATCTTGTCATCATCTAATTATGTATTCTTTTCTCTTTTCTGTTTTGTTTTTCTCTGTCCGTTGTATGTTGATGTTTTGACAATAAGACGATACCAAAAAACACGACCGAATAATTGCGACAGCAGAATTGTGTCTTATTGGAAAATTCTTTGAATTTTCTGGCCAAACACTACCACCAAACAAGAGCTGCTATCTTGGAGGCACCAAGACGACATGAGCACCATCCTAGCGGGTAAAAAGGTAGTCCCATTCCAGATACTGCCGAAGCGGGAGTGAAGTGTTAGAAACTTCACTATAATAGGTCCAGCATCTTGAGATGAGGTGATCCTTCTTCGCGGGTAGACGCTGGAACTGGATTGGCCACATTCTCATAAGAGACTCGGACACCATCACCAGAACTACCATGCTATGGACTCGCAGAAGGCAAGCGAAAGCGAGGCCGGCCGAAAGCGCCCTGTTGGAGGACTTTCGAGACCGAGATGATAAGCATGAACCAGAGCTGGGGTCACCACACGAAGAATGGCTGTTGACCGAGCAAAGTGGAGACAATTTATTGTTGTCCTACAAGCCAGCCGCAACCAGACGTGATGATCACTGATTGCTTTGTCAGTCATCCACCAAGCACCAAAGAAGCACAAGAAGATAGTCACGTGTACTTCCCGTGGGTCTCTTTACGAGACAAAGAAGATATAAGACTAGTGCTACCTCAGGCATGTCGTACAAGGCAACAAATATGAGGTTGTGCACGGAGCAGGCAACCTCACTATATAAAACCTATTGTTACCAAAACCACTGCTTCTTCCTGAAAGTAGACCAACTGTCATGGTGGCTCCATGATCCATTATGGACAAACAGGAAAGTGATGATGATAGTAAACAATATTGTAGGAACGGACAGTGATGATGATAGTAATTAAAGATTGGATTAACGGACAGTGATGATGATAGTAATAAACATTGGATTAACGGACAGTGATGATGATAGTAATAAAAGATTGGAGGAATGGACAGTGATGATGATAGTAATAAAGATTGGATTAACGGACAGTGATGATGATAGTAATAAAGATTGGATTAACGTACAGTGATGATGATAGTAATAAAGATTGGATTAACGGACAGTGATGATGATAGTAATAAAGATTGGAGGAACGGACAGTGATATAAACAACCAGAATACAAAAGTCAAGAGGAGTCTTCATGGCATTGGGAACAGCTGAGTGAAAAGGCTCTTGAGTATAAGAGTGAGATCTATCTTTGTTTCATAGATTTGGAAAAGGCGTTTGACAGGGTCCCCTGGAGCAAACTTTGGGACTGTTTGGCAAGGAAGAACATTCCAGCACCTCTGATTCATGCTATACAGAGCTTCTACAAGTCTTGCAGAAATTATGTGAGGACAGCAAACCATAAGTCAGAAGAGTTCAGGACCACCACTGGTGTAAGACAAGGTGATATCCTGTCTCCTTATCTTTTCATACTCCTCATGGACGATGTCATCAAGGCATGTAAGGAGAAAACAAGAAAGTATTCAGTGGGGTACTGGAAGATGAGACAGGTATGTATTTCAGAGCTGGCATTTGCTGATTATGTTGCCCTGATTGCTAAATCAGAGGCACATCTCCAATCCAACCGGCATGTCTGGAAGGAAGAGCTGGAGAAGAGAGGGATGGTCATAAGCAGCTCTAAAACAAAATCCATGGTGATATCACGAGAAGAAAGATGACATCAGATTAAGCTAGGCGAACAGGTCCTGGAGCAGGTCGACCACTTTAAATACCTCGGAGCTATTATAGACCGAAAGGGAGGCATCAAAGAAGAGTCGGCCACTCGAAAAGCAGCAGCTATATGGACTTAAGTCAATAACTTTCCTTTTAAAGCTGTAGAGAATTGATAGAAATGATATTATTTGAACAACATTACACACAACTTGACCATAATAACGTGTAGGGACAACGCATTAGGATTTATGGTTAATCTATAACGCGACGCACTAAAGACGATTTATCAATGGAAACGTACGGTTACGTATGATTCAACCACTACGGATTATAACGTCTTCGTTGTTCTCTATGTTTCAGAGCCATACAATGAGACTAAATGTGTGGGTTGAGAGACTATTATATATGAGGTGGACTCGATATATTTTAATACCGATTCAAGTCACTATGCAATGAAAGCTTCTCTTATCATCTCATATTATAATGTTTGGTGGAAAAGGTTGGTAGGGACTTATGGTCATTTTCGGGTTCACACGGGAACTTGTCAAATACATTGTCTCAACTTTAGTTTAGGAAGCACTTTGTGCCGGTAAAAAATGTGAAATTCAAAAATTCCTCTTCTTGCCATTATGAGAAACTCGTGTTATACATATTTACTGAAGTGTATTGAGGGTAGCAATCATTTATTTATCCCATATAAAATATTACTGCATATTTCTACAACAGCAACAAACAACAGAAATAGTTTTTACCGGAATTTAAAATATGTTATTATTTACCTCTTTGCTACATAAATGGTACAAAGAAAATTATATAATTAACTATTTATTTTTTTTAAAATTATGGTTAGTTTTTCTACACTCATTACTCCCCTTGTAATAAAAATTACATCCCTTAGATAAAATGCATAATGGTATCTTAACGTTTAAAAGTGCCGAAATAACAATACGGTGGTAGTGGAACATTGATAAGAGTTCCCGATGTCAATGTCTGGTTGTGTAGCGAATACAGAAAGTTAGTTAGAAGTCAGTGTCTTTACGTGCTTGTTGCATATGTGGAAACTGACTTTTGTGCCCCCCCCCCCCCCCCCCCCCGCCCCTCCCGCCAACCACCTCAACTTCCTTTCTTTTTCTCCAATGCGTATGGAATCAATACTTGCCGAGTTTATATATGTAACCCGCCAAGCAGTGCAAGGGAGGTAACTATTAATCATTAATGTGACTGCCATAATAAAAAAATAGCCTATATGTGTTGCAAGAAAGTGCTAATAATTATCTCACTACTGGATTAAACTAATATTGAATCCAGTATTGCGCCGGGCGGCCCCCCCCCCCCCCGGTCCCCCCGTTGCGTGAGGTTTTTATTGGCTCTAAGATCAGTATAGTACTGACAATTACAGAAATAGAATTTCTGCAGAAAATGGTGAAGTCCCAGTGTCTGAGAGAACTACTGGTATCACAAATTAGTTACGGCTGTGAATGATCTGATCTCGAAAAATCAGTAGAGAGGAGACAGTCATAAAATGCCACCTAGCTGTGTAACTAGCTGTGAAACAAGGAAACAGATTTTACTTAACAATGATAAAATTGACAAGTCGTTCAAATACAATTTCCTTATTATTTATTTAGTATATAGACTATCTACTCTTGTGCTGAAGGATGAATGTTGAAAAAATGAAATGCAATGGAGTT
Source organism: Oreohelix idahoensis (assembly GCA_024509875.1). Lineage (NCBI taxonomy): Eukaryota > Metazoa > Mollusca > Gastropoda > Stylommatophora > Oreohelicidae > Oreohelix > Oreohelix idahoensis. Next base: position 171,655 of record JAMPIV010016250.1, read on the forward strand.
GTAAGTTTACAAATGATTTACATATATATATATATAGGAGCCGCGGTAGCATAGTGGTTAGTGCACTGGCTTCCTAGCGCAGTGGTCTATGGTTCGATCCCCAGATGAGGCGGAAAAATTTTTAGGCCACAAACGGCTCCTGGGTCGACCCAGCCCCAAATGGGTACCAGAGCTACTCTGGGAAGGTTAAGGCGGCCGGCGTGATGCCGACCACATCACCCCTAGTGTGCCGACGGTCAAGATAATATGGGCCTAACACCATATTCCCAATATGCCTCAATGGGAGGCGTGTAACATTTGTATATTACAAGTCTTCCAATTATAGGAACAAAACTGTTACTCAATTATAGTAAATGTATCAGCTGTGCTGTTAATTAAGTGTATAACATTTATCAGCTAAGCTGTTATTCTTGTCTCTGTCTACGCTAAATCTCTTTTTCGTCATAGACCGTTAATATCTCAAAATTGCCGACGGAAATGGTACTAATGTGTACTCATCTCTTAAAGGTTCTGTCCTTCTTAGTTTCTTGCACACAACACCCGCTGATGATCGTTTCTTTAGCCCAAGCAGGACTGAGGGGGACTAAAGATGTAGCTTCAGGTTCAATCACTGTGCTCCTGCGAAGTTCCAGGCAGCTGGATTGACTCGAACATACGACCTCAGGTTGGATGACACGAATAAAACCTGTAACAAGTTAAAATAGGGGCTAATTTCTGTCCTCAAGCCCACCTATTTCTATTGTATATGAGATGAGCGTGTCTCAGGTGTCTGCATGTAGGATGAATGACAACATAGCTCAGTATGAGTTAGCAATAGCGAGACAAGACAGGTGTCTACTTGCAAAACATTCTTTCTGATAAATTAATAACTGAATATATCCAATAATATAAATTCAATACATGAATACATCCAATAATATAAATTCAATACATGAATACATCCAATAATCTGTACACCTAGGTGTGATACAGCCATTTCCTTCCCCCTATGAGACGAGGACTGTTTGGTTATATTTCAGGTGGGAGTAGATTGAAGTTATATGAGACAATAGGTTGAAGTTATATGAGTCCTAACAAGGACTGTTTTGGTTGTATTTCAGGTAGGAGTTATATGAAACAATAGATTGGAGTTATATGAGGCAATAGATTGAGTCCTAACAAGGACTGTTTTGGTTATATTTCAGTTGGCTTTCGTCTTCATCAATTATATAAGGAAATACAATCATTATACCTAATTCCCCAAGATACAATCAGTAACGTGATACATTCATAGGGAAACTCTTTATATTAAATATATACAGGGGTAGGTAGTATAAATGACACACAATACATACAAACATTAGATATCTGCTGTAGGCCTATTTTCCTACAAGTATAGTACGTATACTTACTCTCTAAGATTTTTTTTCAAGCCAGAGTCTTGACTAGTGAAGTAAGAGTTCCCGGTCACGCAGTTAAGCAATAAATCAAGGTTGACAGCTTTCTCTTCCCACAGTCGGTCGCTCTGGCAGGCTTCGTGTTGGTGTGTGATTTTTTAAAATAAACTCGCTCGTATATATATAGGTAGATGCAGGAACGTTTACTGCTAAAGGAACGCTTTTTATAGGTTCTCGGCGTGGCAAGCTGATTGGCTATATGCGGTTCCGTACCATCCGCCGTACAATCCGTGACCGAGACGAGTCCCAAGAAAACAGGGATTATGCCTAATTTTATTCTGTTTTCCGCCATATTGGGAGACAAGATGGCGTCGAGTTCCGAAAAACAGGGCTTATGGCTAATTTTATTCTGTCTCAGAGACTGGTGAACGTTGCTCGTTGATTGGCTGGGCGATTAACAAAGAAGTGGGTTTACACTTTGCAACACCCCCTTCCCTCCTCCAACCCCAATATTAAAAAAAGAACAAAAAGCAACCACAGATGAAGTTCGAAAGATGTGTGCAAGAGAGTCATGAGTAGTCTCTTATAACCTAGTCGGTTATACGGGACGCGCCTTGCCAAAACGAGGCAAAACCTTATTTTTAAAAAAAAAAATCAACAAATGCCAGCTCTGAAATACAGACCTGTCTCAACTTCCAGTACCCCATTGAATACTTTCTTGTTCTCTCCTTACATGCCTTTCACAATTGCCTCAGGCTGGCGGAATTGTGGATTTTAAAGGTGCAACCAAGGTGGAATTGGTTCATTTTCTGTACAAGACAACAGGAGGTGAAGTCACTTGAGAGTTAGGACCCAGGTGGGCCCGCCTCCCTTAGAGTGTAAAGGAGAGTGTTGCCCTGATTGCTAAATCATAGGCACATCTCCAATCCAACCTGCAAGTCTGGAAGGAAGAGCTGGAGAAGAGAGGGATGGTCATAAGCAGCTCTAAAACAAAATCCATGGTGATATCACGAGAAGAAAGAAGACATCAGATTAAGCTGGGAGAACAAGACCTGGAGCAGGTCGACCACTTTAAATACCTCGGAGCTATTATAGACCGAAAGGGAGGCATCAAAGAAGAGTTGGCCACTCGTAAAACAGCAGCTGGGAGACTTTTTCAGGCCATAAATCGAGGATTCCTCAGCAAGAGAGAGGTTGGTAAGAAAGCGAAGATGGCTGTATACTGCTCCACCTAAGTCCCAGTCTTGACACATGGATGCGAGTCATGGGCAATGACTACAACCCACAAAAGCCAGATCCAAACCAAGCATGGGAAACAAAGCGCCAGGGATCCAGACCTCCAGGAAGACCCAGAGTCCGCTGGGAGGACAACATTAGACAAACTTTGAAGGACCGAGGACTAAAATGGAACCAGGCCAGGAGGAAGACAGCCGATAGGATACTCTGGCACTCTCTCTTCCAAACCTCTATACCTCACAGTAGAAGGGGAACGACTAAGTAAGTAAGATGATGATAGTAATAAAGATTGGAGGAACGGACAGTGATGATGATAGTAATAAAGATTGGAGGAACGGACAGTGATGATGATAGTAATAAAGATTGGATTAGCGTACAGTGATGATGATAGTAATAAAGATTGGATTAACGGACAGTGATGATGATAGTAATAAAGATTGGATTAACGGACAGTGTTGATGCTAGTAATAGAGATTGGAGGAACGGACAGTGATGATGATAATAATAAGGATTGGATTAATGGACAGTGATGATGATAGTAATAAAGATTGGATTAACGTACAGTGATGATGCTAGTAATAAAGATTGGAGGAACGGACAGTGATGATGCTAGTAATAAAGATTGGAGGAACGGACAGTGATGATGATAATAATAAGGATGGGATTAACGTACAGTGATGATGCTAGTAATAAAGATTGGAGGAACGTACAGTGATGCTGATAGTAATAAAGATTGGAGGAACGGACAGTGATGATGATAGTAATAAAGATTGGAGGAACGGACAGTGATATAAATAACCAAACTACAAAAGTCAAGAGAAGCTTTCATGGCATTGGGAACTGTACGGAACATAAATAAAAAATCTTGACCAACACAAGAACCAGAATCGTGAACTCAAATTTGTCTTAAGTTTTATTGTATGATTCTGAAGCATTGAGAACAACAAGAACAAAGTTACAGACTGTCATAAATGGGTGTTTGTGGAGAATAACAGGATTGACGTGGCATGATAAGATTTTAATAATGTGGAACGGGTGACAAGATTCAAACAAGTGGTAGTGGAACAAGAGATGACACGAACCAAACAAGTGGTAGTGGAACAAGAGATGACACAAACCAAACAAGTGGTAGTGGAACAAGAGATGACACGAACCAAACAAGTGGTAGTGGAACAAGAGATGACACGAACCAAACAAGTGGTAGTGGAACAAGAGATGACACGAACCAAAACAGTCACGTGGTAGTGGAACAAGAGATGACACGAACCAAACAAGTGGTAGTGGAACAAGAGATGACACGAACCAAACAAGTGGTAGTGGAACAAGAGATGACACGAACCAAACAAGTGGTAGTGGAACAAGAGATGACAAGAACCAAACAAGTGGTAGTGGAACAAGAGATGACACGAACCAAACAAGTGGTAGTGGAACAAGAGATGACACGAACCAAACAAGTGGTAGTGGAACAAGAGATGACACGAACCAAACAAGTGGTAGTGGAACAAGAGATGACACGAACCAAACAAGTGGTAGTGGAACAAGAGATGACACGAACCAAACAAGTGGTAGTGGAACAAGAGATGACACGAACCAAACAAGTGGTAGGGGAACAAGAGATGACACGAACCAAACAAGTGGTAGTGGAACAAGAGATGACACGAACCAAACAAGTGGTAGTGGAACAAGAGATGACACGAACCAAACAAGTGATAGTGGAACAAGAGATGACACGAACCAAACAAGTGGTAGTGGAACAAGAGATGACACGAACCAAACAAGTGGTAGTGGAACAAGAGATGAGAAGAAGACACTGGAGTTGCGCCGGACACACACTAAGGAAACCTGTTCAAAGCGTACTAAGGTAGTTCGTGTTCTGGATTCCCCAGGGTAAGAGAGGTTTGGATTGAAAGAAGAACACATAGACAGGGAACTAGAGGTACACATGATAGAGGTAAAGAGTTTGTTTCCAATACACAATGAGTTGAGGGTGTTTCAAATACCTAATGAGAAGAGGATGTCTCAAATACCTAAAGAGTCGACGGTGTCTCAAATACCTTATGAGTAGAGGGTGTCTCAAATACCTAAAGAGTCGACGGTGTCTCAAATACCTAATGAGTAGAGGGTGTCTCAAATACCTGATGAGTAGAGGGTGTCTCAAATACCTAATGAGTAGAGGGTGTCTCAAATACCGAAAGAGTACAGGGTGTCCCAAATGCCTAATGAGTAGAGGGTGTCTCAAATACCTAAAGAGTACAGGGCATCTCAAATACCTAATGAGTAGAGGGTATCTCAAATACCATATGAGCACAGGGCATCGCAAATACCTAAAGAGTTGAGGGCATCTCAAATGCTTAACGAGTACAGGGCATCTCAAATACCTAATGATTAGAGGGAGTTTTAAATACCTAAAGAGTACTGGGTGTCTCAAATATCTAATGAGTAGACATCTCAAACACCTAATGATTAGAGGACATCTCAAACATCTAATGATTAGAGGGCATCTCAAACGCATAATGATTAGAGGTCATCTCAAACACCTAATGATTAGAAGGCATCTCAAACACATAATGATTAGAGGGTATCTCAAACACCTAATGATTAGAGGGCTTCTCAAACACATAATAATTAGAGGGCATCTCAAACACCTACTGATTAGAGGGCATCTCAAACACATAATGATTAGAGGGCATCTCAAACACCTAATGATTAGAGGGCATCTCAAACATATAATGATTAGAGGGCATCTCAAACACCTAATGATTAGAGGGCATCTCAAACACATAATGATTATAGGGCATCTCAAACACCTAATTATTAGAGGGCATCTCAAACACATAATAATTAGAGAGCATCTCAAACACCTAATGATTAGAGGGCATCTCAAACACATAATGATTAGAGGGCATCTCAAACACCTAATGATTAGAGGGCATCTCAAACACCTAATGATTAGAGGGCATCTCAAACACCTAATAATTAGAAGGCATCTCAAACACCTACTGATTAGAGGTCATCTCAAACACATAATAATTAGAGGGCATCTCAAACACCTAATGATTAAAGGGCATCTCAAACACCTTATGATTAGAGGGAATCTCAAACACCTAATGATTAGAGGTCATCTCAAACACATAATAATTAGAGGGCATCTCAAACACCTAATGATTAGAGGGCATCTCAAACACCTAATGATTAGAGGGCATCTCAAACACCTAATGATTAGAGGGCATCTCAAACACCTAATGATTAGAGGGCATCTCAAACACATAATGATTAGAGGGCATCTCAAACACCTAATGATTAGAGGGCATCTCAAACACCTAATGATTAGAGGGCATCTCAAACACCTAATAATTAGAGGGCATCTCAAACACCTACTGATTAGAGGTAATCTCAAACACATAATAATTAGAGGGCATCACAAACACCTAATGATTAGAGGGCATCTCAAACACCTAATGATTAGAGGGCATCTCAAACACCTAATGATTAGAGAGCATCTCAAACACATAACGAGTACAAAAGGTGGTGGTTTCATATCAGATACTACCGTAGGAGAGGGAAATGTTAGAAACTTCACCATACTGAGCCCAGCATCGAGAGGTGGAGTGACCAGTTCCCTTCCTCGCTGCCTTTTCCTTCCCTAACTCAATGTCAAATACCCATTTACAGCTGGGTAGACTAGAACGAGTCGACACCGTGATTCGAACACGGCATCTTTGCCGCGAGATAGCAGCTCTCTAACCACTCTGTCAATTGGACGCTCTAAAGAATATAGGGCATCTCAAACACCTAATGATTAGGGAGCGTCTCTAATACCTAATGATTAGAGGGCGTCTCAAATACATAAAAAGTACAGGGTGTCTCAAATACCTTATGAGTAGTTAGTGTCTCAAATATCTAATGGTTAGAGGGCGTCTAAAATACTCAAAGAGTACAGGGTGTCTCAAATACCTAATGAGTAGAGAGCGTCTCAAATACCTAATGAGTACAGGGCATCTCAAATACCTAATGAGTAGAGGGCATTTCAAATACCTAATGAGTACAGGGCACCTCAAATATCTAATGAGTAGAGGGCGTATTATATACATAATGAGTTTAGGGCAATTCAAATACAATTAATAGACGGTGACTAAAACAACACAATGAGTAGACAAAAATACTCTACAGTACACAAACTCAGGATCTTTGTTTCAACATTCTGAAATGCGAGTTTTTTCATGAAAAAAGGAAAGTCTGCCAAATGTCTATTTTAGCCCGAAATCTACGTCCTGTCTAAACCTGAGTGGTTACACAACTTAAGACAACAAATTGTACTTTCTCTTCTGTCCTGGACCTGTCCACGCACACGCTATGCTGGTTTGATTTTCTACGTGAACATCAACAAAGTGTGGTTAATGGATGTGTTTTCTTGTCCGGGAAACATTCCACGTTGTCAGCCTTGTCACTGGAAAAGTAAACTTTTATCTGAGCGGGTGGGGGGAGCAAGATATTTAAGTTTAGTTGGAGGGACAGATTTATTTGGTGTGTTTTTGTAGAAAATTTCAGGATTATATTCATATAGATGCAGTCACGTTTATAACAGAACGCAAGGCATTTTATATTTGCGTATGCAACACTTGTGTGTTAACTGGGGAGCAAAGAATGGTAACACTGCAATCTGTCATGCATGTCGTAAAAAGCTGCTAAGGAGAGTTGAGCGCGGTGGTTGGTTGGGGGCGGCCACCGCATCCTGAAGAAATTTTCAGACAGAAAAAAAAATGTAGACACATTGAGCTGAAGGCATAGGACAGAAAAACTTAGCATACGTTTGTTGAAGAGTTATGGTCCTTGAGGAGTTGACGTGTGATGATGATGATGATGATGGTATGCGATCTAATATAAGCGGCGGAACTTGTGCCTGGGTGGAACGCAGCACGCTTCGCCGAAAGAAGAAAAAATTTCTGTTAGAAAAAAAATATTCATATGGATTAACTGTGTTCACCCAGAGTCCGCTGGGAGGACAACATTAGACAATCTTTGAAGGACCGAGGACTAGAATGGAACCAGGCCAGGAGGAAGACAGCCGATAGGATAGTCTGGCGCTCTCTCTTTTAAACCTCTACACCTCACGGTAGAAGGGAAACGACTAAGTAAGTAAGTTAATTGTGTTCGTGGTGTGCTGATTTTGGTTTTAATATTTATTATGTTGTTGATAAAAAAGTGAGGAGGATGTCTTAAAAGAAGGATGTGGACACCTGAAGCCTATTTATCACATTAAAAGGAAACAATCCACTTTCTTCGGGATTGTAATGAGGAGAAGACAGCTGGAATATATCGTGACAACAAGAATGATTGAAGGAAACAAAGGTAAACAACGACAAAGAGAGAAGACACTGAACAGCTTGACATTAAAGCATTGACAGAAGTCAACAATCGAATTGATAAGCTACACTAGGGCCACGTGGTTGTGGAGAGACATGGTCGCCTGCCCCATCTTGTTGGGTCAATGCAGAAGAAAAAGTAGAAGAAGAAGGAGATGTGATGTATGTTGCTGATACAAAGAGTAATTAGGATGCCCTGAAAGAAGACATTGCGAAAACGGATGTTTATTGTTCACGTTACAAGGCAGCAATATTCATGTTTTGAGCACGTTTGAGAAGAAAACGAAGAAAACAGCTGGATTATTTTGTGACAACAGGAAAAAACCGAGGACAAAGATGTAGAGCACGACATGCAAAGAAGATAATGGACAGCTTGACATCAACAACAGACTTGATCAACGGTACTGGGCAGAGGAGGTTGTGGTTGAACCATGAACATCTCCTGTAGCTGGTATGTGCAGAAGAAGAAAAAGGTAATGATGATGAAGGAGGATGAGAAGGAAGAGAAAAAGAAGAAGAATGTCACGAAATAAGTTCGTTCTTTTTTTCTGGTCTTCACTCCTCTCCGGCAGTATTACTTTGCCATTCCTTTTAGGTGCCAATTCTTCCTAGTAATCGTTATTTTCGTTTGAATCGTTCAAGGTTTTCTTATCACATCTTGTCACATTTCTCACCAATCTCTCTCTTATGGTTATTTTCTCCATTGTTATCGGCGACGCGTAGCGAAAGAGCGAACTTGCTACATTGACTCTTCGCTTATCGCCAGCTCCAGACGGAGTAAGAGTCTACACTAAGCGACAATCCTGTTGTTAACCCACACTTTTTTCTGTCAAGATACACGAAACCATGTTGTCGCATGATAAGGTGCTACGTTATAAACATGACCTGCCCAAATACACGGTCGATGACAATCTTGATAAAGATTAAGACACGGACAGTGATTTAATTCTTCTAACAGATGGACTTTCTTGTGATAAACAATGACAAGAAAATAACGTCTTGGAGGAGATTATATTGTTAGATCTGTGAAATTGTGAGTTTGTAAACGTGACAGGCGAAACGGAAGAAGCAAGACCATATATGGTTATTGTCGTGGTTGAGTAAAGTGTAGAGTATTTGTCGAGTTGGACAATAGTAGCGAAATCGACAAGGGATAGTGGACTGACAGAGGTATAGATTACACACACAGAAAGGTGTAAATAGGAGATGGACTTGAGACAACCTGGAAGAAGATTTACCAAAATGATCTCTCTCTCCAAGCCTCAACTCACTTATGTCTGTCTAAGCACCTCCTGCTCTCTCTCTCTTTTCTCTTATCAAACATAGAGATTATAGTAAAGAGCTAAACAAGTTAATTATGGATGAAAAGGGTCGGGAACAGCGCATTAATAAATGTGTAAACTTTATTAAAGAAGAAAAGCATGGAATTAATGCATATCATCATACACAGCATAAATTTACATCAATAATCAAATATTCATCAATAGTCATCAATAATCATATATAGTCATCAAATCATCAATAGTCATCAAATACGCAAATTACACCAACAAACACACACACAGACCACCGACATGAACCTGTAGAACACAGAGAGATAAATAATCGAGTGGCAGTCCTTCCGTTTTCGGGGACCAGATGGAATAGCTTCAGTAAGTGGTATTTTTCGTACATATCCTCCATCGGTGATGGAATTAACCTGAATAAAATCACTGTATAGGCGCTATCGTTGGTGACTCCCCCCCCCCCCAATGGCGCGAGTTGGGCTGGAAGACTCTATTTACCTCCTGTTTACCAAAATGAATAAACTGTGTGTCAGTCCTTCCGCTTTCGGGGACCAGATGAAATAGTCCAGACAGTGTCTCATATGTAGATCCTTCGTGAGGGACTAAGCCTACAAAACTGTCCTTGTTGGTACTAAACGTTGGTGACTCTCCCCTACTGTCGCGAGGTGGGCTGGGGGACGCTGTTTATCTCCTGCTGACCAACTGAATGAACTTAGCGACAGCCTGTCCGCTTTCGGGGACCAATGGAATAGCTCCAGTAAGTGGTTTTTTCGTATATATCCGCCATCGGTGATGGAATTAACCTGAATAAAATCACTGTATAGGCGCTATCGTTGGTGACTCCCCCCCCCCCCCCTACTGGCGCGAGTGGGGCTGGAACTCTGTCCATAGATGGCTGCTCATACGTGCGAGGTTTTAAGTATCCAGAAAATACACCAGAAGAAGTCACTTGAGGACAAAGAGTCCCAGGCGTGCTTATCCGGCGCTAGGCTCTGCTTGGCTGTAAATCCTGTTTAAACTGGTTTGGCTGTGGTTTGCTGAGTGCCCCGTTTAGGCACAAAAAGGTGGATGATATGGAATTCTGCTATCGGCATGCTGGGCGGTTTTGATATTCTGGAAGCCGCAATGCTCTGGCTGGTAATCCAATAGGCGAGTAGAGAACTACTACTACATTTGATGATTCCAGATTTAGCGTTGGCTCCGTTGCACTGCGTGAGCTTAACTTGGCGTTGACAAAAGGGGTTTTGATTCAGGAACGGGGTTGACGATTCGTGACGCTAGCGGTATTCAGAAAACCCTCTAGATCGAAGAGAATATTTCGTTCTTCGCCTGACTGGAATCTGCTCTAGCGATTCGGTCTCCCTGAAACTGAGACCCAAAAAAAACCTTTTACCTCAAGCAAATAATAAATCACACTAACTTTATACAGAAAGTTTCGCTCCACTATGGGATTAAATTTATTGTAGTTATTGCTATGATAATTTAGGGCTGTTTTTAACCATAACTCCTGTTCCTTAAAAATATCAATTATCAACACGCGCCCACATAGTCTTAATATCTTTTGCACCCCCAGGTACCTGTCAGTAACTGTTCTGACAGCAACAATCTACTCCTCTTCTCCCAAACTCAACATACAGGAAACCTAACCTGTAGTTACAGTTAAATGAATATGCTTATTCATCTTACAACATTAAATGAATTTACATAAACAGATTACAGCATTTGACATTACACAAATAAATCGTATGTCCCCTTGGGGAAATATATTAGCATTCCACAAAATGAGTACATAGACAAGGCAATGTTCTTGCTATAATAATACAGTTGTGGCTAAATCATAAGATATAATTATATCTATGCCTGGTGACTGCTTTCTGTGAAAGTTATAGACTAGTGCCTAGCCACACAAGTAAGCATAAAATGATCCTCCCTTGCCACTAAAAATATCTATCAAAAAGGAATAAGTGACTATCTCCTATAATCCAGAGTTATTGCCTGCATCTCACTATTCAGTTTTAAAGTGAACAATCCACACCTGACATTATCTTACAGAAATGACAGTTAATTTTGCTGACTCTTAACCCAATGTTAAGCATTCGTGGACTGATTCTACGCCTAATATCTGTTATTGTAAGTTTAACATTTAACCCATGATAAACCGTAACAGTTTAAGCACCACTTAATAGGCCGTAGACAGCGCTACCTTATCACTGAATAAATTACTAGGAGAAGTCCTAGGAGAAGTCCTCAGAAATAAATTCACTTTCTTAACAGATATATAAAAGCTAACATGAATCTAATATAATAATTATAAGATATGTCAACTCACCCCGAAAATGACTAGAACATAGGCAAACACATTCTAGTACTGTGTTAAAGTTTGCCTTATCTCATGATGGTCATCTACGGGCCAGGAATATGTCACGAATGTCTTTGTCTATTAAACCCATCACTCTTATAGATTACAAAGGACGCTCCCCCCGGACACCTGGCCTGCATATTTCTACAGAAGTTCGGCGAAAGACGTAATCTAGAGTAAGACAAAAGAAATCGTGCGAAAGTTCCCCAGGTAGAGAAATGCATAACATTATGCTCTATTTTGTCTAAGGGGCGAAAACCCAAAGACTGACCGCGGGTTTGTCTCCCCCTGTTTCCAGGATGCATAATATTATGATCCGAAGCAGCGTTCTGGAAGCCAAACACAGGGACCCTTTCGCTCGTGATCAATTTCTTTAAACGTAAGAGATATTCCCCTGGTCAGACCAGGTGCGGCTTAGATACTATTATCGTTCGCTGACCGCTACAGGCCGGAACGTAACCAAACCTCGGGTGGGGTTTGAGAAGGTGAAAACGTTTGGCCACGAAGGTAGAAAATGAAAGAAAAAGAAAATACAAAATGACGAGGAAAACCAGGACATTTAAAAAGTAATCAAATTATGGACAAGATGGTAAAATAGATTATCGGTCACGTGACAAATGCCCCCCCCCCCCTTTTAAAGTTCGAGGAATACGGACAAAAATGACAGTAATTTATCTTTTCCATCGATGTCCGTTACATGTCGTAAGAACCTTCTATAATCATAACCAAAATCGTATCCAATTTCTGTCAGTACTGTATGACTAGCTCCGAGTTCATTTCTTTTCTTCCCTCTGTCTAATAGACGTTCAGCGAATGGGATTTTGCGAGGCCAGTGGGCACTGACGCCTTTCGTTTCTGTGTGAAGCTGATCTTGGTTCCACCATTCGCTGTGCCTCTTTATGGTCCGGAAAATTATCCGCACCTGTTGTGGTTTTCGGCCCTGCCTGAACTCACTGGCCACTGCGTAGATAATCCGCCTGTTATACTTACTTACTTAGTCGTTCCCCTTCTACCGTGAGGTGTAGAGGTTTGGAAGAGAGAGCGCCAGACCATTCTATCAGCTGTCTTCTTCCTGGCCTGGCTCCATTCTAGTCCTCGGTCCTTCCAAGATTGTCTAATGTTGTCCTCCCAGCGGACTCTGGGTCGTCCTGGAGGTCTGGATCCCTGGCTCTTTGTTTCCCATGCTTGTCTTGGTAGCCGATCTTCTCCCATTCTGCAGACATGGCCAAACCATCTTAGTTGGGACTGTTCTATTTGGGTCTGCAGCGGATGGGATTTTAGGCCTTGACGGATCGTCTGGTTGCGGACCATGTCTCTTCTTGTTACTTCAACCACTTTCCTCAGATACCTCATTTCTGAGGTTTGGATCTGGCTTTTGTGGGTTGTAGTCATTGCCCACGACTCGCATCCATATGTCAAGACTGGGACATAGGTGGAGCGGTATACAGCCATCTTCGTTTTCTTACCAACCTCTTTCTTGCTGAGGAATCCACGATTTATGGCCTGAAAAAGTCTCCCAGCCGCTGCTTTTCGAGTGGCCAACTCTTCTTTGATGCCTCCCTTTCGGTCTATAATAGCTCTGAGATATTTAAAGTGGTCGACCTGCTCCAGGACCTGTTCTCCCAACTTAATCTGATGTTTTCTTTCTTCTCGTGATATCACCATGGATTTTGTTTTAGAGCTGCTTATGACCATCCCTCTCTTCTCCAGCTCTTCCTTCTAGACTTGCAGGTTGGATTGGAGATGTGCCTCTGATTTAGCAATCAGGGCAACATCATCAGCAAATGCCAGCTCCGAAATATAGACCTGTCTCATCTTCCAGTACCCCACTGAATACTTTCTTGTTCTCTCCTTACATGCCTTGATGACATCGTCCATAAGGAGTATGAAGAGGTAAGGTGATAGGATATCACCTTGTCTTACACCAGTGGTGGTCCTGAACTCTTCTGACTTATGGTTTGCTGTCCTCACATAATTTCTGCAAGACTTGTAGAAGCTCTGTATAGCATGAATCAGAGGTGCTGGAATATTCTTCCTTGCCAAACAGTCCCAAAGTTTGCTCCAGGGGACCCTGTCAAACGCCTTTTTCCAGATCTATGAAACAAAGATGGATCTCACTCTTATACTCAAGGGCCTTTTCACTCAGCTGTCTGAGTGTGAAGATTAGGTCTTGAGTACTTCGGTTTGCTCGGAATCCGCACTGGACCTCATCCAATTGTGGCTCAGCTAGGCGTCGGAGTCTCTGCTCTAGGATTCTTCCGCCTGTTATGTGCAGTGTAATCATTGATGGGCTCAGGCTGCTTATGTATATATTTACCTGTCACGGGCGTGGCCTTGAATAACCCTCTATAGCTGCAGTCTATCGGAATTTTCCGCGCGCGTGTAACCCTAGTTGGCAAATAAAGCCGTTCGTTGGCCGAAGAAATGCTAGCATTTTTCTTCTGCCTCTCCACACCTACTCCCCTGTTTCGGTGGGAGCATTGATCAATCTTCAGACCTGTGCCCTCTAAAGGTGGATCTGGAGCTTTCCTTGCCTTGCCAGTCACAACTCTGGCTTGGTCAACGGAAATGATCAAGTTGCTCTGTAATGGCCTGGCGGAGGCGACTACTGTGCTGTCCATCAGTGGGGTTGCGACCACTGGAATAATGCGATTTGAATGAGAGAACTCAGCTGCCTGAAGCAGAGAGTAATCTATCGCATTCTGGGGTTCTACTAAATCATAACAGATCTCCGTAGCTTCTATCCGTAGAGAAAGATAGGTAATGTCTGCGAGTTGCAGAGTTTGTTGAGTCGCTTTACCGGTACTAGCATGACGTGAGCCAAGGCTCTCAACAATGGCTCCTTGTACAGTAGTAAGGCAGCTTTTCTCACTGTCTTCTGCCCTGAGAAGTGTGAGAGACTCAAATGGAATACCAGGGATCCCTTCGCATGGAACCCTGTGTCCATCATAAACGTCAACTTTGCCCTCCCCTGAGGAAGTTACTGGTGTCAGTTGAACTTTGTCCTGTAATGCGAGATCCACTTCCTGGTTGATAGGCCCCGCAGACTGCATGCAAAAGACTGGACGGTTTGAGATCCCGTTAGATCGCGAAGTGCCCGAGAAAAAACTCTCGGTGTGTTTTTCCAAAGTTCCTTGGAACGGTTTGGAAACTTTAACCCTTTTAACAGGCGACTTATTCTTGCACCTTTTAAGCTCAGGGTGATAAGAGGAGCGGCACCTCCTTTCTACGATCGTTGAGTTGGAGGGATGCGCCTCTGCATATGGTTTTTCGCTGTCCGACCGGGAATCTTGCGAAATATAACGTGATAGGGTGTGGCTCCCTTTTCTCGACGTCACGTGTCGGTTAGGTGCTGCTCGGTCTGGAGCGTGAGAGGCTCGGGGTTCGCCGCTTGCCAGACGGGAACAATCTGTATTACAATGCTTGTTAGCACCTCTCTCACCTTTGTGCAGTTTCCATGCCTGGGAACGTTGCGTAATTTTCCCCGTGGCCTTAGGTCTGCTATCCCGACGTAAATTCTTTCCTTGTTTGGGCTTCGGATCCAAGTCCAAAGGAAAGTCAATTTTCTGGAGTTGGGGGTTCGGTTTTAGCAGGCAAGTTTTCTTTCATGGGCGCAAGGTTTGCAGGGGCGTTGACCGTTAAGGGCACAGTAGAAGGGGAAGTAGAGTGAGTACATTTAGTATCTGTTTCCACCCTCCGAATTTGGCTATCCATGTTATCCATTCTGATTTGGTGTAGCCTGTCCCATTCTAGGCTTTCTCTGTCCCTTTCTTGTCGCTCCATTTCCAATTGCTTGTCCCGTTCTTGTCTTTGCTTTTCCCTTTGCTTCTCATCTTCTATCACTTCTACATACTGTCGGGTGAATGCTTCACTCTCCCCAGTTTGTTTACAGGACCATGCCAAGATTAAACGGCTGTCAAACCAATTGTCTACCTCGTATTGATCCTGCAGGCTTACTGCAAATTCTAGAAAGGGCTGGATTTCGCTATCCTTGTACTCCATGTACTTAGCTACCTCGAGGGCAATCCTATTCACTTTATCTAGATCGGCCATTATATCAGGGTGAGCAAACACTATAGAAGAATAGAACCTAGAGATCTTAGTTACCTAGTGCACTAGGTGCTGATTAACTTAATAATTAATAAAATCTAGGCTAGCCTGGGAACTTTAAAAAAACAAGAAAGTTTGTAGCTACTCTGATCGCGACAAGCAAAACCCCCAAAAACTCCAAAAATGTAAGTGATGTAAAACTTATTACTATCACTTCACCCCAGTTCTGTCAGTACTAAGCTATTGAGAGGATTGGTTACTATCATCCGAATGAACACCCTCCCTTGGTACAAATGCAAGCTAGTAACTGACTATCTGTAGCTTCTTATCTCAGATTAAAGAGCTACTCCTGAAAAAAATTTTACCAGCTGTCTCATATGTAGCATGAACAATTAATGTAACTTAATATTTATGATTGCTGTGGAGAAAAAAACGCTGTTCCGACTTCCACCCAAAAGAAATAGTTCGTTATGTCTAGGGGAAAGAAATTCCTATAATCTGCCGAACACTAAACTCTAAGAATCAAGATAGAATCTTGTGAGAGATTCATCCTCGGATCGAGCACATATTAAATGTCGTACTAGATGGGTTCTAGAATCTCGGACGGGCTCTCATTAATTGTCGTGGTTGAGTAAAGTGTAGAGTATTTCTCGAGTTGGACAATAGTAGCGAAATCGACAAGGGATAGTGGACTGAGAGAGGTATAGATTACACACACAGAAAGGTGTAAATAGGAGATGGACTTGAGACAACCTGGAAGAAGATTTACCAAAATGATCTCTCTCTCCAAGCCTCAACTCACTTATGTCTGTCTAAGCACCTCCTGCTCTCTCTCTTTTCTCTTATCAAACATAGAGATTATAGCAAAGAGCTAAACAAGTTAATTATGGATGAAAAGGGTCGGGAACAGCGCATTAATAAATGTGTAAACTTTATTAAAGAAGAAAAGCATGGAATTAATGCATATCATCATACACAGCATAAATTTACATCAATAATCAAATATTCATCAATAGTCATCAATAATCATATATAGTCATCAAATCATCAATAGTCATCAAATACGCAAATTACACCAACAAACACACACACAGACCACCGACATGAACCTGTAGAACACAGAGAGATAAATAATCGAGTGGCAGTCCTTCCGTTTTCGGGGACCAGATGGAATAGCTCCAGTAAGTGGTTTTTTATTATATATCCTCCATCGGTGATGGAATTAACCTGAATAAAATCACTGTATAGGCGCTATCGTTGGTGACTCCCCCCCTACTGGCGCGAGTTGGGCTGGAAGACTCTATTTACCTCCTGTTTACCAAAATGAATAAACTGCGTGTCAGTCCTTCCGCTTTCGGGGACCAGATGAAATAGTCCAGACAGTGTCTCATATGTAGATCCTTCGTGAGGGACTAAGCCTACAAAACTGTCCTTGTTGGTACTAAACGTTTGTGACTCTCCCCTACTGACGTGAGGTGGGCTGGGGGACGCTGTTTATCTCCGGCTGACCAACTGAATGAACTTAGCGACAGCCTGTCCGCTTTCGGGGACCAAAGGAATAGCTCCAGTAAGTGGTTTTTTCGTATATATCCGCCATCGGTGATGGAATTAACCTGAATAAAATCACTGTATAGGCGCTATCGTTGGTGACTCCCCCCCCCTACTGGCGCGAGTGGGGCTGGAACTCTGTCCATAGATGGCTGCTCATACGTGCGAGGTTTTAAGTATCCAGAAAATACACCAGAATAAGTCACTTGAGGACAAAGAGTCCCAGGCGCGCTTATCCGGCGCTAGGCTCTGCTTGGCTGTAAATCCTGTTTAAACTGGTTTGGCTGTGGTTTGCTGAGTGCCCCGTTTAGACACAAAAAGGTGGGTGATATGGAATTCTGCTATCGGCATGCTGGGCGGTTTTGATATTCTGGAAGCCGCAATGCTCTGGCTGGTAATCCAATAGGCGAGTAGAGAACTACTACTACATTTGATGATTCCAGATTTAGCGTTGGCTCCGTTGCATTGCGTGAGCTTAACTTGGCGTTGACAAAAGGGGTTTTGATTCAGGAACGGGGTTGACGATTCATGACGCTAGCGGTATTCAGAAAACCCTCTAGATCGAAGAGAATATTTCGTTCTTCGCCTGACTGGAATCTGCTCTAGCGATTCGGTCTCCCTGAAACTGAGACCCCAAAAAAAAACCTTTTACCTCAAGCAAATAATAAATCACACTAACTTTATACAGAAAGTTTCGCTCCACTATGGGATTAAATTTATTGTAGTTATTGCTATGATAGTTTAGGGCTGTCTTTAACCACGTCTCCTGTTCCTTAAAAATATCAATTATCAACACGCGGCCGCATATTCTTAATATCTTTTGCACCCCCAGGTACCTGTCAGTAACTGTTCTGACAGCAACAATCTACTCCTCTTCTCCCAAACTCAACATACAGGAAACCTAACCTGTAGTTACAGTTAAATGAATATGCTTATTCATCTTACAACATTAAATGAATTTACATAAACAGATTACAGCATTTGACATTACACAAATAAATCGTATGTCCCCTTGGGGAAATATATTAGCATTCCACAAAATGAGTACATAGACAAGGCAATGTTCTTGCTATAATAATACAGTTGTAATAAATCATAAGATATAATTATATCTATGCCTGGTGACTGCTTTCTGTGAAAGTTATAGACTAGTGCCTAGCCACACAAGTAAGCATAAAATGATCCTCCCTTGCCACTAGAAATATCTATCAAAAAGGAATAAGTGACTATCTCCTATAATCCAGAGTTATTGCCTGCATCTCACTATTCAGTTTTAAAGTGAACAATCCACACCTGACATTATCTTACAGAAATGACAGTTAATTTTGCTGACTCTTAACCCAATGGTAAGCATTCGTGGACTGATTCTACGCCTAATATCTGTTATTGTAAGTTTAACATTTAACCCATGATAAACCGTAACAGTTTAAGCACCACTTAATAGGCCGTAGACAGCGCTACCTTATCACTGAATAAATTACTAGGAGAAGTCCTCAGAAATAAATTCACTTTCCTAACAGATATATAAAAGCTAACATGAATCTAATATAATAATTATAAGATATGTCAACTCACCCCGAAAATGACTAGAACATAGGCAAACACATTCTAGTACTGTGTTAAAGTTTGCCTTATCTCATGATGGTCATCTACGGGCCAGGAATATGTCACGAATGTCTTTGTCTATTAAACCCATCACTCTTATAGATTACAAAGGACGCTCCCTCCGGACACCTGGCCTGCATATTTCTACAGAAGTTCGGCGAAAGACGTAATCTAGAGTAAGACAAAAGAAATCGTGCGAAAGTTCCCCAGGTAGAGAAATGCATAACATTATGCTCTATCTTGTCTAAGGGGCGAAAACCCAAAGACTGACCGCGGGTTTGTCTCCCCCTGTTTCCAGGATGCATAATATTATGATCCGAAGCAGCGTTCTGGAAGCCAAACACAGGGACCCTTTCGCTCGTGATCAAAGGCTTTAAACGTAAGAGATATTCCCCTGGTCAGACCAGGTGCGGCTTAGATAATATTATCGTTCGCTGACCGCTACAGGCCGGAACGTAACCAAACCTCGGGTGGGGTTTGAGAAGGTGAAAAATTTTGGCCACGAAGGTAGAAAATGAAAGAAAAAGAAAATACAAAATGACGAGGAAAACCAGGACATTTAAAAAGTAATCAAATTATGGACAAGATGGTAAAATAGATTATCGGTCACGTGACAGTTATGAAGTTTGAAAATCACATCTTATGTTGTCATGTAGTGATGTTCCACATAAGAGGATGGTAGTGGGAGAATACATCCCAACCAAAAGCAGACACATATGTAATTGGTTTGGCATTTGAGATGCTAAGATTGCTCCTGATTGGATCTCTCCTCAAAGTAGCAACCTGGGTGCTTTGGCGGAAATTTTCGCTCATACGCTACAGCGTTATAAGTCTACTTTACTGTCTTCTAATTTCTTAAAGAAGGAATCATAGACGGCCTGAAGCACGGAATATTAGGACCCAAATATAGGACAGGCCATAGGACTGGACGTGAATTCTAAGATTAGAAGAGAGTAACCCCAGAGATACCACTTTGCGCCCTGTTCTAGGATCCTATTTTAAGTGATCCAAGTTATACACCCAACTCACCTAAAGAAAGACGGCATCTTAAATAGATGCCTGACTATACTGCTCCTTCGCAAAAAGTCTGTGTTCGTCCGAAAAACGCTGGGTCATTTGTACTATGTACCTTTTATCATTTTATATTAGCATTTTGACATGTATAATGTGATTGTGGATGTACAGTGGCAAATTTTGCTGGCAATCTCATCACTGCAAATAACTTGATACAAATACCACCACTGTAGGAGCTAGTGACTGCTTCGTGCAGGTTTCCTTATAAGGGACCAACAGCAGAGAGGGCCCTAGGCTCTATTGAGAGCAGGGAGTGATGTTTATATCACGGTATACATATTTATTATACAAACACTTTAGTAAATTTCATATATATATATATATATATATATATATATATATATATATATATATATATATATATATATATATATATATATATATATATGTATATGTATATATATATATATATATATATATATATATATATATATATATATATATATATATATATATATATATATATATATTTCTGTTACCGTTTTGAGCTGTCCAAACACACTTGTATCCGTCTCACTGGGGTTAAAATAAACGCTTAGGGAGAGTAAACAATCCGAGGAATAGGAAGTGGTTGATGGAAGCAGAGGTCGCCTGATTCTCATGTCAGGAGATCCAATTCTCAAAAGAGGCATTTGTTTTTCTCTTAATTTGTGGTACAAGTTGCCAGGAGTCGACGTTAGACACCAACATCAGACGGGTCTTGAAGACTCTTGACGACCTAAGCAGTTTCCTCGGCTTTGTGAAGAGACGTGCTGCTGCCACATTATGTGACTATTGAAGAGAAGTACAGCCCAATGCAGCTGTGAGAATCAACATCGGCTGAAGCAGAAGCCAATAGACTGCACACCGGAAGCTGAGCAGCGTAACAGCGCAACCAATGGACATTTTCAATATTTTCATAGTTGCACCACAATTTAAATCACCTGATGCTGATAAATATTCTTGCTTCATTTTTATAACCAGTTTTATTTATTTTACATTGTTAATCCCATAAGTGGTCATTAAACCCGTTTATTTGTAACTTTAAAGCTATAGTTGGAGTAATAACTCTTGAGTGAATTCTATGCCTGCGCCCGAATGAATCGTACAGTTTTAAATATATAAACATAGATAACTATTTGACTAATAGTTGCTGAATCACCTTCAGCTGGGGGCTCAGAATATATGAGCGTAAATATACCACCTCATAGAATGAGGCGGTGGAATACTAAAGTTCATGACAGCTTAGATAATCTTAGTTGTTGTGCCTGCTTTTCTTTAAAATTCAGCAAGGCTCCATTAATTAGAAGCACCATTCTTCAATTTTTATCTTTGCCAAGAGTAATCTTGCTTGAAGTTGATACCTTTAAAACCCCTCATTATTATAATCAAAATATATATACGTTCATAAGTTCAGCCCTTTTTGGACCACTACATCTGAGCAGGAAGGCAATACCGCCACAAAGAAGAAGATCAAGGAGACCAAGAAGAACAAGCAATGGAACACGAAATGAGAAGAAGACACTGGGGATGGATAGGACACACATTATGAAAACCTACTGATATCGTTACCAGACAATCCCTGTTGTGGAGAAAGGCAGATGGGATTTAAGACGCGTCAACAATGAGGAATGCAGTCAGCGACCCAGAGCTGACCAAGACCCTACTCTACCTCCAAGTGGTGGTCCTGGAAACAGGCTGCATCACTGCAGTCTAACTGAGTGAGTAGGGATCGAAGAGTGAAGGCTAACCCGGTGCCAAGTATGCCGTGCTGAAATCGGGTGTTTCGGCCGAAAGGCGCAAATATCGCAGCTTCGCTGTAAACGGTGACACAACGCAACCAACTTCCTTTTCAGGACAAACGAAGAAGCAGAAGAAGAAGAGAGGTAGAGGAAGGCCAAAGAACAAGTGGACAAGAGAACTGGAGACAGTCAATTAGGAGATGAAGAAAACATGGAAAGACCTTGAGCTGATGGCACGTGACAGGAAGACTTGGCACATGTTGTTGAAGGCCTATGCTCCTATGGGAGTTGAAAAAAAAAATCATATTATGAACCTGAAGACTGAAGTATTGTTTCGGAATAAGCAAGAAGTCACAAAAGGAGATTGAAAATGTGACTAAACAGTCTTCTTCTTTCTTCTTTGATCCATAACCGCCAACCGCCAAAGCAGTCAGCGGCCATCACGCCTGGTGGCGTCTTGTAGGGCAGCAACAAATTGATTCCACTTTTCTCGGTCGGCGGCCATCCTTCGTAAAGTGCCCCAACTGTAGTTCATTCTTTGCATCTCAGCTTCCACAGTTCTCCGCCAAGTTGTTTTTGGTCGGCCTCTCTTTCGCTTTCCCTCGGGGATCTATAGCATAGCTGTTCTTGTGATGGTATCAGGATCCCTTCTGAGGACGTGGCCAACCCAACTCCAGCGTCTGCCAGCTATGATGGTGTGCATGTCCTCCTGGTTACTCCGAATAAGTAGTTCTTGGTTGCTGATGGTGTTTGGCCATAAAATTAGGAGAATTTTCCTTACGCAGGTTATGTGGAAGGAGGACAGTTTCGACATTTCCTTCTCTGTTACTCTCCAACATTCCGCACCATAGAGAAGCACAGAAAGCACACAGCTCTCATACAGTCTTAATTTGGTGTTTGTGCTGTACTGGGAAGCAGTGGCGTATTCTCTATGTGTGCTGTGCGTGCTGCGCACACCTATGCGCGAAGGAAAATAAAAATTTAATTTATTATTCTATAAAATATTTCTCCTCTAAGTTCTGCTTTCGGACCGCAGGCATCAGGATAACGGATTTTCCCGCATAGAATCTACGAGTACATCTAGTTTCAGTTTCACAGAAGCGTTTTATAGTGCAGTTTTTATTGGTTGTAGCAATCGCCCGAAGTTTCTCGGGTAATTCCGTCACAATGCGTGCTGGACCGTTCGGATTCACGTCTAAAGACTGGTTTGTGTGAACCGGGGTCAAGGGCAGATACGTCAATACAATGCGAACATGCGTGCGGTGGCCTAGCAGCTCTTGAGTTGTAAAAATCGGCTGTGTCCGTCCAGTGTTTTTTGTGATTAATTTTTGTTAGTTGCCGGGAATACAGATTATTACAGTGACAGTGAGTTTCAAGTTGTAAGTTAATTAGTATTTCGGAGATAATTGACATATACCCCTAAAAACTATCGTTGCGTAATTGAATATAGATGGTTTTTAAATTAAGACGGGAAGAAGTTAAATAGTAGGCGTACATATTCATTTTAAGTAGCAGCACGCCTAGCTCGCATTGCCAGGATACGCCACTGCTGGGAAGACTTCCAAATGTTGTTGAGAACAGCAAAGGCTGTTCTCGCTTTATTCATTCTGTTGTTAATGTCCTTGCTTGTTCCGCCGTCAGGTGTTACTATGCATCCTAGGTAAGTAAATGTGTCTGTCTGTTCTAACTTCTGGTTCCTTACTGTTATTGGCTCAAGATTGCCCACATTTAGTGTCATGACCTCTGTCTTCTTCAGATTGATGTTCAGGCCAACCTGCTGGCCATACTTATTCAGTCTATCGGTTTTGTCTTGAATGTGTTGATGTGAATGCGCGAGCAGTGCAATATCATCTGCATATTCCAGGTCTTCCAGTGTAGAAAAGAGGAATTAGATGGACAAAGTTTTCTACACTGGAAGACTAAACAGTGGATTGCTGTATTGGAGTGAATTAACGCAATCGTTTTCATCAACAAAGTCTAATAACGCATACACAGTTACATTCAAATAAACAGCAATACAAACAGGCACAAAAACACATACACATTTATTCGTATACACACATTCTTCCATGATGGAAATAGCAGTCGTTTTTAGTGCTTCTACCTCAGCTTTAAAATTGTTTGAGAATTTTCCAGTGGCCATTGAGATACGTACTTCTTGTCCATTATTTAATTTTGTGAATACACCTCCATCTCTATTTCTTATAGCTTTTCATGCTGATCAATCTGTGTGTGTGTGAGTGTATATACGTGCTCTACATTTATTTGAATGCTTTTTGTCATGACTTCTGGTATTCTGTCAATCATCTCTTGGAACCGTGTTCTCTTTCATGGTGGGAATGTGATGCTAGTCGTTATGGGTTCTGTTTTTGTCTGTGCAAGGTCCATAGACAAGCAACTGAGAGATGAACAAGCAGGCTTTCGACAAAACAGATCCTGTACAGACCAGATAGCCACTTTGAGAATAATAGTTGAAAAAAGTCTGGAATGGAATTCATCACTATACATCGGATCTGTGGACTACGAAAAGACATTTGACAGTGTAGACTGAGAATCACGTTGGAAATTGATGAGGTATTATGGAGATCCCCTGAAGATCACTAATTTAATAAAGAAAACATACTAAGGCATGACATGCAGAGTTCTTCACGAAGGACAGCTTACAGAACCGTTTGGGATAAGAACAGAAGTGCGACAGGGATGCCTCTTGTCTCCATTTCTTTTCTTACTAGCAATAGACTGGGTTATGAGATCATTGACAACACACAACAGAAATGGAATCCAGTGGACTCTGACTAAGCAGTTGAATGATCTGGATTTTGCTGATGACTTGGCTCTTCTGTCCACAACCGTAATCAGATGCAGGACAAAATGAAAACACTCGATGAAAGGTAACAGCAATTGGGTCTGAAAATAGACAGTGAAAAGACAAAAATAATGAGAATAAATGCAGATAATGATAACAGGTTTGAACTTGAAGAAACACCGATACATGATGTAGAATCGTACACATATCTTGGCAGCAATATAGATAAGGTTGGAGGGACGGACAGTGATATCAAACTAAGAATACAAAAAGCAAGAGGAGCTTTCATTGCATTTGGGAAATATATGGAGATCAAGAGAAATCGGATCCAACACGAAAATAAGAATCTTCAACTCAAATGTGGTCAGTCCTTTTGTATGGCTCTGAGACTTGGAGAACAACAAAGACAACAACCAAAAAGCTACAGACTTTCATAAATGGGTGCTTGCGTAGAATAGAGCGATTAAAATGGTATGACAAGGTTACCAACGTGGAACTGATGACAAGAACTAGACAAGTGCCAGTTAAACAAGAGATTAGACGAAAACGCTGGCGATGGATAGGACACACACTGAAGAAACCTGTTGATAGCATTACAAAGCACTCCTTGTTCTGGAACCCCCAGGGCAAGAGAGGCAGAGGTAGACCAAGAAGCACATGGAGAAGAGAGCTGGAAACATATGTGTTAAAGATGAGAAGAACGTGGAAAAAAACTTGAGATGATGGCACGTGACATGAGGACTTGGCATGTGTTTGTTGAAGGCCTATGCTCCTTTGGAAGATGGGGGTTATGAATGAATGAAGGTCTGGTACATTGGGGGCAAGAAACTGTATGATGACGAGAGAAACCAGCTTTATAAGAAAGATAGATGTGGTTATTTGAGAGCGACCGACGAAGAAGAAAGACTTCACACACTTTCACTCTTGTATTCTCATACAGACATATGCAGAGACGAAGACAGTTAGAAATGTAAAGGAGAAGGCTTATGTTAATGAGTAAATTTTCTGGGACACGTTTTGGACAGCTTGTGTCTCGCCCTTACCTGGAAATCATAAATTATTATGTTGTTGTTGTTTACGTGCAGTGTGGATTTTGTTGACGACAGGTGTGGCTGGTATTTTGTTGGCGTTGATGGAAGTTTCTTGGTCGCGGCTGGTTCTGACAACAAATGTGTCTATATCCTGGTTGAGATGAATCTTAACATAATATGCCGACACGACGAAAGGCGTGTCTGATGAATGGCGTCACGAAAATTGTGTTTGCTTCTTGTGGTCTATTTAAACATTCTTCGTGCAGTTGGACAACGATCTACATAAACAACTGAACGATCCCAGGTCATATGGATGACCTTATCTTCCATCTAAGGCCGGTTCGGGGGTACTAAATAGGAAATCATGCGTTTTTTTTCTTCTTTTCTGTTTTCTGTTTCTTTCTATGCTTGCTGTGCAGCGTTGTGGGAAGCTTCCGAATAGCATTCTCTGGCGTTTCGTATTGCTGGTATAATGGTGTGTTATCTCCTCCAAAAAGTTTCAGCTACTCTGTCCATCGTTTTCATGCTTTTCCTTTTGGCTTCTTCTTCTTATTTTTCTTCTTCTTCTTCGTCTTCTTCTTCTTCTTCTTTTTCTTCTACTACTATTATTTATTCTTTTTCTTTTCCACCACCATCATCGTCATCATCCGTACCAGATTCTTCATTTTCTTTTTTTTCAAGTACCGCACTTCGTGGCATAGATGATCCTATCCCCAATACTATTTATCAATTCTGTTGTTCACTTCTTTCCATGCCATAATGTCAAACGTCCAGTATCTTTTCTGTTTGTTCTACACTATCTCTTTTGTTTGTTCTACACTATCTCTTCTGTTTGTTCTACACTATCTCTTTTTCCTTCAATATTTCCTGTTGTCATGGTAATGTTCCAGCTTTCCTCTTCTCATAACATGCCCAAGAAAGTGGATGGCTTCCTTCTATTGTTATAAACGTCCTTTGCGCACTTGGTTCTGTCAGGACATCCTCCAGACGCCTTGTATCTGCTCATGGCATTCTTAACACTCTTCTTCATAACCAGGGTTGGGGAGTCGGCTACCACATTTTCAGACTGCAATTCTCACTACGATTCCTGAAATTGTAGAAGTCCGAACTCCGACTACAGTTTTATTTTACTAGTCACACGGCATAAAATTCGGAGTCGGATTTTTTTATACCGAATCCACTAAAAAAATGACCGACTCCGCAACTCTGACTCCACAGCTCTGTTCAAAGCCTTGTCACTGTAGCCTCCAGGATTGTTCCTGCGCGTGTAATAATTGTCCACAATTCGCTTCTACATGTTAGTTTTGGCGCTATGTAACACTGGAGGTAACAAGATTGTACTGGAAGAAACACCAATACAAGATGTAGATTCATACATATTTATTGGTAGCAATGTAGATCTAGCTGGAGACATCGATCTCAAAATAGGGACGTAAAAGTCATGTAGGGGCTTACATTTCATTGGGAAATATATGAAAATAAAAAGAAATAAAGTTCTACACAAACAATCAGAATCTGTAGCTCTAATGTAGCAGTCTTATTGTGTGGTTCTGGAGCATGGAGAACAACAAAAACTAACAACCAAAACGTTAAAGACATTCATAAATGGGAGCCAGTATAGAACAGAGGAATTGAAATTGTACGACTAGATCACTAATGTGGAACTGATGACAAGATCACTCATGTGGAACTGATGACAAGATCACTACTCTGGAACTGATGACAAGATCACTAATGTGGAACTGATGACAAGATCACTAATGTAGAACTGATGACAAGATCACTAATGTGGAACTGAGGACAAGATCACTAATGTAGAACTGAGGACATAATCACTAGTGTGGAACTGATGACAAGATAACTCATGGGGAACTGATGACAAGATCACTAATGTGGAACTAATGACAAGATCACTAATGTGGAACTGATAACAAGATCACTAAGGTGGAACTGATGACAAGATCACTAATGTGGAACTGATGACAAGATCACTAATGTAGAACGGATGACAAGATCACTAATATGGAACTGATAACAAGATCACTAATGTGGAACTGATGACAAGATCACTAATGTGGAACTGATGACAAGATCATTAATGTGCAACTGATGACAAGATCACTAATATGGAATTGATGACCAGATCACTAATGTGCAACTGAGGACAAGATCACTAATGTGGAACTGAGGACAAGATCACAAATGTGGAACTGATGACATGATCACTAATGTGGAACTGAGGACATGATCACTAATGTGGAACTGATGACAAGAACACTATTGTGGAACTAAGGACATGATCATTAATGTGGAACTGATGACAAGAATCACTCATGTTCAACTGATGACAAGATCACTAATGGTAAACTGATGATAAGATCACTAATGTGGAACTGAAGACATGATCATTAATGTAGAACTGATGACAAGATCACTAATGTAGAACTGATGACAAGATCACAAATGTAGAACTGATGACAAGATCACTAATGTGGAACTGATGACAAGATCAAAAATGTGGAACTGAGGACATGATCATTAATGTAGAACTGATGACAAGATCACTAATGTGGAACTGATGACAAGATCACAAATGTAGAACTGATGACAAGATCACTAATGTGGAACTGAAAACATGATCATTAATGTGGAACTGATGACAAGATCACTAATGTGAAACTGAGGACATGATCATTAATGTGGAACTGAGGACAAGGTTACTAATGTGGAACTGATGTCATGATCACTAATGTGGAACTGATGACAAGATCACTAATGTAGAACTGATGTCAAGATCACTAATGTAAAACTGAGGACATGATCATTAATGTAGAACTGATGACAAGATCACTATTGTGGAACTGTTGACAAGATCACTTATGTAGAACTGATGACAAGATCACTAATGTGGAATTGAGGACAAGATCACTCATGTGGAACTGAGGACAAGATCTCTAATGTGGAACTGATGACAAGATCATTAATGTGGAACTGAGGACATGATCACTAATGTGGAACTGATGACAAGATCACTCATGTGGAACTGATGACAAGATCACTAATGTAGAACTGATGACAAGATCACTAATGTGGAACTGATGACAAGATCACTAATGTGGAACTGATGACAAAGTCACTCATGTGGAACTGATGACAAGATCACTAATGTGGAACTGATGACAGGATCACTAATGTGGAACTCATGACAAGATCACTAATGTAAAACTGATGACAAGATCACTATTGTGGAACTGATGACAAGATCACTCATGTAGAACTGATGTCAAGATCACTAATGTGGAACTGATGACAAGATCACTCATGTAGAACTGATGACAAGATTACTATTGTGGAACTGATGACAAGATCACTAATGTGGAACTGATGACAAGATGACTAATGTGGAACTGATGACAAGTTCACTAATGTGGAACTGATGACAAGATCACTAATGTGGAACCGATGACAAGATCACTAATGTGGAACTGAGGACAAGATCGCTAATGTGGAACTGAGGACATAATCACTAATGTGGAACTGATGATAAGATCACTCATGTGGAATTGATGACGAGATCACTTATGTGGAACTGATGACAAGATCACTAATGTGGAACTGATGACAAGATCACTCATGTGGAACTGATGACAAGATCACTAATGTGGAACTGATGACAAGATCATTAATGTAAAACTAATGACAAGATCACTAATGTGGAACTGATGACAAGATCTCTAATGTGAAACTGATGACAACATCACTAATGTGTAACAGATGACCCGATCACTAATGTGGAACTGATGATAAGATCTCTAATGTGGAACTGATGACAAGATCACTAATGTGAAACTGAGGACATGATCATTAATGTGGAACTGAGGACATGATCATTAATGTGGAACTGATGACGAGATCACTAATGTGGAACTGATGACAAGATCACTAATGTGGAACTAATGACAAGATCACTAGTGTGGAACTAAGGACAAGATCACTAATGTGGAGCTGATGACAAGATCACTAATGTGCAACTGATGACAAGATCACTAATGTGGAACTGATGACAAGATCACTAATGTGGAACTGATGACAAGATCACTAATGTTGAACTGATGACAAGATCACTCATGTTGAACTGAGGACAAGAAACAGACACGTGCCAGTGGAAGAGGGGATCAGAAAAAGACGATGGAAATGGATAAGACACACACTAATGAAACATGTTAACATATTTACAAGGCAGTCCTTATTCTGCAATCACCAGGGTAAGAATGTTAAAAGGAGACCAAAAAGACATGGACAAGGAAAATTGAGACTTACAAGAAAATGAGGAGAAAGACATTACACCAAAAAATTTGCCTCGTTTTTGGTGAGGCGCGCCCCCGTTCAACTTAGGCCCATTTGTCAGATGGTTATATTACGGCGCATGTTTAAATACAAAAGACCTTGTGGTCTTGTTTCTTCTTCTTCTGCGTTCGTCCTCAAACAGACGTTGGTTACGTTGTGTCGCCGTTTACAGCAAAGCTGCGATATTTGCGCCTTTTGGCCTGACACATCCGGTTTCAGCATGGCATTTTCGTGACCGAACTAGCCTTCCCACTTCGATCCATACTCTCTCGACCAGACTGCAGTGATGCAGCCTGTTTCCAGGACCACCGCTTCGAGGTGGAGTAGGGTCTTGGTCAACTCTGGTTCGCTGACCCTGACGCAAGCAGTCAAGCTATGGGTCACTGACTGCATTTATCACTGTTCGTGGTCTGGTTTGAATGGAAAGACATTGAGCTGAAGGCAGTGTGACAGGAGGACTTGGAATGTGTTTGTTCAAGGCCTTTGCTCCTTGGGGAGCTAGGAGGGTGATGAGGATTCATCTCTGAGGACAAAAACCCTTCAATAAATTCGTGTCTTCGTGTCCGGTGCCATTCTATAATGACCTTTCAACGCCTCATTCATATCTCTCTTCATATCTCTCTTCATATCTCTCTTCATATCTCTCTTCATATCTCTCTTCATACCTCTCTTCATACCTCTCTTCATATCTCTCTTTATATCTCTCTTCATATGTCTCTTCATATATCTCTTCATATCTCTCTTCATATCTCTCTTCATATCTCTCTTCATATCTCTCTGCATATATCTCTTCATTCTTCATATCTCTTTTCATATAACTCTTCATATCTCTCTTCATAGCTCTCTTCATATCTCTTCATATCTCTCTTTATATTTCTCTTCATATCTCTCTTCATATCTCTCTTCATATCTCTCTTCATTCTTCATATCTCTCTTCATATCTCTCTTCATATCTCTCTTCATATCTCTCTTCATATCTCTCTTCATATCTCTCTTCATTCTTCATATCTCTCTTCATATCTCTCTTCATATTTCTCTTTATATCTCTCTTCATATCTCTCTTCATATCTCTCTTCATATTTCTATTCATTCTTCATATCTCTCTTCATATCTCTCTTTATATCTCTCTTCATATCTCTTTTCATATCTCTCTTCATTCTTCATATCTCTCTTTATATCTCTCTTCATATCTCTCATAATTTTTCCTTCTCCTTACGTTTCAGGTCTCCCTCTGCCACACTGACCATGGGGATTCCAGAATAAGTACTGCCTTATACGTCTATCAACAAGTTTCCACTCCACTATGTTGCCGGAGCCCTAAAATAAATGAGTAAAGACACGTAACACTGTACCCCGGAACATATTCACCCGTCCTGTATAAAAATTTAAAACAGAAAATATCTTCTTCATATTTCGTATTGCCCCGTGGAGTTCCCGGGGTCTCTGATTGAGACAAAAAAGAAAAGGACTATGGTACCCTCAGGTATGTCGAACAAAACGACTAATATGAGACTGTGCTTGAGGCTGACCTTGACATAATTTGGAGCTGTCGTAGACCAGAATGGAGGCATCAATGAAAATTTGCTACCCGAAGAACAGCAGCTTGGAGACTTCACTACTGTTTTAGTCGTTCTTCTTCTACCCTGAGGCATAGAGGTTTGCCAGAGACAACGCCAAACTATCCTATCGGCTGTCTTCTTTCTGGTCTGGTGCCAATCTAGTCCTCGGTCCTTCAGAGATTGTCTAATATTGTCCTCCCAGCGAACCCTGGGTCGTCCTAGAGGTCTGGATCACTAGCTCTTAGTTTCTCATAGTTGTCGCGGTCGCCAATCTTTTTATCAGGGAGAATTTTTCAGGCCATAAATAGAGGATTCTTCAGTAAAAAAAGAAATCGGAAAGAAGACGAAGATGGCTGTATACCGCTCCACCTATGTTCCAGTTTTGACTAATGGCAACGAGTTATGGACAATGACTACAACCTATAGAGGCTAGCTCCAAACCTCAGAAATGAGGTATCTGAGGAAGGTGATTGAAGTAAGAGACATGGTCCGCAACCAGACGATACGTCATGGCCTCAAAACGCAGCCCCTGCAGACACGAGTGAAACAGTCCAAAATATGATGGTTTGGCCATGTCTGCAGAATAGAATAAGTTCAGCAACCACAAACAAATATGGGAAACCAAAAGCCAGGTATCCAGACTTTCAGACAGATCCAGAGTTCGCTGGGAGGACACCATTAGACAATCTCTGAAGGACCGAGACTACACCCCAGTGTAGAAGAGTAACAACTTAGTAGTAAGTAGATTTAAGCTGACACCCTCATAATAAAAAACCAATTGTTACATAAACCACAGCGGCAAGAGCATGCGAACGCTTGGTAGAGGCTTCTTGCAAGGTGATCAGCAGTAACGGCTCCATACATCGTAAGGGGGCGATAAGGAAAATGATAATAATAATAATGATATTTCACAGCCAGTAATTTTCCATTGCTATGGTTTGTCTTAATCAGAATAGCCACTTTGTGAGAATTACATTTAAAAACAGACAGGGAAAGAGAGAGAAGGGTTCACGGGAGAGGGTAATGTACTGTGATGGTAAGAAATTTCTTTAAAATGAGAATTATTTATGAATATGGTAATTAAGACAAAAAGCTGTCACTGCCTGACAAAAACCTTGTTTAGCTCTTAGCTTTGAGGTTTTGTTTTTAAGTACTTTGCTGGCAGGTGAAGGTTGTAAGGTCTGCATACAATTTTATTTATACCTTGTATAGTGCATGGTATCTCGTGTAGTGTATAGTGTATCGCGTAGTTTATGGTATGTCGTGTAGTGTATGGTATTTCGTGTAGTGTATGTTATATCGTGTAGTGTACTATGGTATGTCGTGTAGTGTATGGTATTTCGTGTAGTGTATGTTATATAGTGTAGTGTATGGTATGTCGTGTACTTTATGGTATATCGTGAAGTTTATGGTATTTCGTGTAGTTTATGGTATATCGTGTAGTTTAGGGTATGTCGTGTAGTGTATGGTATATCGTGTAGTGTATGGTATATCGTGTAGTGTATGGTATCTCATGTAGTGTATGGTATATCGTGTAGTGTATGCTTTGTCGTGTAGTGTATGCAGTCCTGGCCAAACCTTTGTAGTTAAGACTGTTCTACTTTCAGTATTTTCTGTTCTTACGATATATTCCAGATTTCTTCTTGTCATAACATGCCCAAAGAACCAGGACTACATATTTCTAACACGAGGAATAAGTTTCCTTTGCACATTGGCCTCTTTCAGAACATCCTCTTTACTCCTTTTTGTTGCCCATTGTATTTTTAATATTCTTCTGTAAAACCACATCTATGTTGCCTTTAGCAATTTTCTTACTTGTTTGCTAATTTAATTGTCTACGCCTCAACTGTCGTATGTTCGCACCGAACAGACGTATAGAAGTACGCAATTTTCGTGTACTCTTAATCCAATTTACATGCCAACTGTTTATTACGTTCTTATCAACAATATGTCGTTTTCTATACATTTTAGAACATCGCACTAATCAGTTACCTTCCTTGAGTAATAAACCACAATATGTAATGTTTTTGTATTTCGTATGTTAGTCAGGGGCGCACAAACCCCTGGATTATTTGTATGGACATAGCAATTTTAGTGTTAATAATATCTCTACCTCTTGCTCACTAATTTTGGGGACGCCTATGGCTAGCTGGGGTTCTGAAATTCTCATTTACATTTGCCCTTGAAATTTGTTTTTTTAATTACTGACGTGAATTAAATTGGGTTAGTTATTTTGCTTTTCTGGCCTGTTAAGAAAACACACACACAACCACATATTCACACGTGTCAAAGGTAGACCCAAATATGATTCATAATTTGGCAAATTCTGTTTACACGTGATTAATTTTTAGATTTTGTTGATTGCGAGTCCGAATTTGTTGATTGTGCGCCCGACTTTGTTGATTGTGAGTCTGACATTGTTGATTGTGAGTCCTCTACTTCCTAGATGACATC
Organism: Oreohelix idahoensis; assembly: GCA_024509875.1. Lineage (NCBI taxonomy): Eukaryota > Metazoa > Mollusca > Gastropoda > Stylommatophora > Oreohelicidae > Oreohelix > Oreohelix idahoensis. The sequence goes on from JAMPIV010016250.1 coordinate 205,470, forward strand.
TAGAGTTTATCCTCTTTTTTCTAGATGTTACTAGTCATTTTCCATATATTGAATTTTCTCAATGAAACGTTTATTTATAACCAACGATAAAACAATCACAATGGCTTTTAGGGAAAATACGGACAGCGCGCATTGGACCGTGAAATCTAAATTTTTCTTCGTACACACATCTAAATTAAACCCATTAAAGGAGCACACTTTTCATGGGGAAAGTTCAGTGTGTTGGAACTATTTGGTTACACGTTTACACAGGTGGATCCACAGATGGGGCAGTACATAATTGAGAAGTCAGTGTTGTAGGGTTCTTTTTTGTTCTTATATTTTCTTTCACTGCTGTAGGTTTCTTTACGTTCGTGAATGTTGAGAAGGTGGTGTGAATCTTCCCGTGTTGTGTTAGTGAGTGGTCTGTAAGGTTTCTTGTTGTTTGAGGATAGCTTCTCTTGACTTGATAGTGTGTTAGAAGGTGTTCTGTGAAACTAGGCAATGCCTACGATACTACAGACTGCACAACACATCTGGTACACCACACTTAGATAAAATGTTCTCGGACGTCTGGCATAGACGACTTCTACAGCTTATTTACGTAATACATGATATTTCATTATACTACACATTACAGTTCCGAAACAGCATACTTGTGGCCGTTGGTGATGGTTGTCTACGGTTTCATACTTCTCAAATTTTGTGATCGTATAGGGTTCGTATCTCTAACCTAAACAGTAGGCAGTGTGTTGTATGGTGAGATGTAGAAAAAAACTTCTTTCTCTCAAGACGACAACAGCTCATATACTAACAGTTGATGAATGATTTAGACAGTTGATGAAGAACTTCACGCTAGCAACAAAAAGCAATTAACGTTGAAACTTTATTTACAGAAATCAGCAAGGTTGAAATAAAAATGATATGCCCAACATTCCTCTTGAGGCAGGCATACTTGTACAGCAATATTCAATAGAAAAAAAATCTTCAGTGTCACTTTATCTTTCTCTCTTACTTCGATTTTCATACTGCCTCTAGAAGTTATAATGGTTACAGCTTGAGAACCACTGTTGTCAAATATTTTACTCTTTCTCTAATTCTTGATACGAAATCATTGTTCTTCTTGTTCTGATATATTTCTTCTGTTCTACTTGGCGTAACCTTAAGAATACTTGCCTAGCCGCCAGGGATGACGATTTACCAAGTTTATCTTCTGCTCACTAGCCTGTCTACTTGCATACTGTTCTTCACTTACTGGTTATATGACCCTGAAATGTTCAGCGTACCTGGGTTTTCGAAATACATACATTTTCTGTGACTGGGAACACTGACATCTTGTCCTCAGAATAAACAACAAAACTGTCATACACTGTGGCCAAAATAATGCGAGATAGGCGTCTAGACGATAATACACATTTCTGTCACCACAGAAGAAACCAAAATCATTTGGCATATCGTCTGTTGATAACTTTTACTTCACCGCCACTTCTAGATACTGTCTTTAACACGCAAGCAAACTTGGTTCTAAACGTTATGGCGTCTGGGATCTAACTGCTTTACTTTCTAACTTCGGTTTACCACTACAACTATTTCTGAACATTCTCGATCAACTTTGTCTCACAAACAGCTCACTTAAATATAAATTTCCCGTGCAAAGTCTGTCTCTTCGCTCAGGTAGCTGAGCTTCCCCCAAAAAACAAAACAAAACTTAACATTATAATTCTCATCCAAGGTGAGTCATACAAAATCACTGCAATCAAGGGACGTCAACACTACTTTTGTCCCCTTCCTTTTGTTTTGTCGATTATTTCCGTTAGACTGTAAATAATTTCAGTTAATTTTTCATCCTAAAACGTTACCCTCATAAAAAATAATTCTACTCGAATGTTCTCTTCACCACTAACGGTTACATACAATATACGTCGATTTTAACCAATATGGTCGTTTGGAACTTCAGAAATCCTGATGGTGATTTCTAGTAAGATAGTCATGAATTTCCGTGGATAGCACACGTAAGTCTGTCGTTGGTTTGGGTTTATTTGGTTTTAAGGACTATCTTCATTGCACATGGACTACTCCATCAGTGCTCCGCTCTCCTCCCTTAAAGTTCCCATGAAGATAATGTACTTCTTTTATATGTAACTGTTCTGTAACGAACGTACATGCTGCAATCGGCCATCACTGAGTGAGTTACACAGCTCTTTCCTTGAGCTTACATGTATCAATCAAACTCCAATAGAATGCTTACGCTGAGATATACATAATCAATAATTATTGCACATACATGAATAGATTGGCATGGGCAACACACACCCACAAACATTCAGAGGGCAGAACACATCCTGTTCGCTCAAAAGCGAAAATCTCACTGACTGTCCTTTTGTTCTACCAACGTCGTCAAAATAGGATATACGATCGTTGTGAACAGTCATTAACCCACGAATTCGTGAGCCGTCATGTCGTGACTGTTTATGAACACTCAAATGAGCCCTTCTCATTTGTGTTAAAACATCAAAAATCATCATCAACAATGGTATTTGAACTTGTATTCATTGTTGAGAGGGTGTTTCGAGGTGCAAAAACTTCGATACCAAAAAAACTCAAACTATACTTCACACCTCGAAACAGTCCTCAACAGTGGGCTTCTTTATAAGATACAACAATGTTTATAATGTTATTTTTCACTTACGTTGTCTTGGCCTTGTCCGTAGCATGAAAAATAATCGCATCCCCAAAGATATTTAGTACGGATAACTGGCAGAGTGGCAAAAGAAGAGCCAGATAATCGCAGCTGAAGTTCAAAGACGTGTGCAAGAGAGGCATGAAGGTACTGGACATACATCTAGTAACCTGGAGGATGAAGCTGCCGATTGTACCTAAGTGGCGATGCTTCGTACGACGCCACCTCAGACTGTGCGAAAAAAGCTCTCACAACAGACAGAAGAGAACGGAACACGCCGAAAGGAACACCAGGAACAAAAGCAGCTGAGGGCTATCACCTCAGCAGCGCATTCCCATAGTCAGTTGTGACTGAAGTGGGCTACTACTACTACTACTAAGGGTGCAATCTGACAACTGAGTATATACACTACCACAGATTTATGACCACCTTTCTCATAATTCTTTCTTTATCAGCCCCCGTCGGAGCACATGGGCCTCAGCAAAAACAGGGGCAGCCCTTCTATATTGCATGGATAAAGAGGAAGAAGATGAAAACGAAGAAAATAGAGAATAAACAAAAAGAAAGGCAAAAGCACCAAAATAAATAGTTAAAAAAGGCGAAAGAAGAATAGATGGAAGGAAAAAATAAAAGAAAAATAAGAAGGAAAAAGAAAATGACGATTAATAGAAAAAAAAGAAAAAGAAAGGTGCAAAGAAGAAGTAGGAAAAAAGAACACGAGGAGAGAAGGAGCATCGTTATTTGAGATGTCTATGTGAACCTGTATAATGGTTAGTAGTTTATTACACTCATTTTTTATTGTTTTAGTTATCTATAAGATCAAGATCTTTCTTACCACTTCTTCTGGGGTAGAGTTTCTTACGCTCTTTTGTTCAATGGGCCCCTTTGATTGAAGGATTGAAATGGTATGACAAGATCATTAATGTGAAACTGATAACATGAACCAGACAAGTGCCAGTGGAACAAAAGATGAGAAGAAGACGCTGGCGATGGACAGGACACACATTGAGGAAACCCTTTTCGATAGCATTAGTAGGCAGTCCTTGTTCTGAAATCCCAAGGATGAGAAAGGTAGAGGAAGACCAAGGATGAGAAAGGTAGAGGAAGACCAAGGATGAGAAAGGTAGCGGAAGACCAAGGATGAGAAAGGTAGAGGAATGTCAAGGATGAGAAAGGTAGAGGAAGGTCAAGGATGAGAAAGGTAGAGGAAGACCAAGGATGAGAAAGGTAGAGGAAGGTCAAGGATGAGAAAGGTAGAGGAAGGTCAAGGACCACACGGAGAGAGAAGAACTGGGGTCAACTGAAAGGGATGAACAAGGCATGGACAGACCTTGAGCTGATGACACAGGTCAAGGTGACCTGGCATAAGTTTGTTGAAGGTCAAGGCTCTATTTGGCAGAGCTGACAGGTGATGAATAAATGAATGAATATCATCATCATTACTTTCTCTTTCGTTTCCTAAATATCATGGAGCCACAACAGCAGTTGACTCCCTGGCAGGAAGGCTAATCTAAACTTTAGCATGCTCTTGCACAAGTGGTTTTTGTAGCAATGTGTTTACATAGTGTGACATAATTGTACGTTCTCTGTTCCTAGCATTCATGTTTATTATTGCGCAACGTTTAATTTTCTGTACTTAATTATTTTTTACACTCCCTTCCCACAATTCTAGTCATATCGGGACTCCAGCGACCATCTTTTGCTGATTAAGGTAATCAATTACTTCCGTTTGAACCCATATTGACAACTGAATCTGTGGAGTAAAATGTTGTAACACATTTCCGAACAGACCGTGTGCAGGAGCGACCGGATAATTGAATAAACAACCTTGGGATGGCCACAGTCGATTGTCTTATCAACAGATATTAGTTCTGTCTGACTGGTTTGTTGATTGTTGGCTAGACCGGATAAATGAGATAATTACTTCCGGAGAGACTTGACGGAAAAGAAGTATCCATCCTGAAAGAGATTACCTGTGGCAGATTGTAAAAGTCGAGAGTGTAAACATGATCGATAATAGACGGAAGCTTGCATACCATACGTCGAGAGAGGGCTTGTAAACAACACATATTTTTACGGATGTCACGCAGGAATTTACCATGATAAGTGGGGGAATATTCCCCACCAAAATATTCGCGAATTGCATGCTATTGGCTTGGCATCTGAGATGTAAAAATTCAACATTAGTGATTGGAGCCTTGTCATATAGAAGCAATATGGATGCGTGCTGAATGTTGCTATATACTCTAGCGCCTTTTGAGTACGGCACTATGAAATTCAATTCGTCAAGAAGACAGCCAGACAAACCAGAATAAGGAATAGGAGCAGGATTCCATTTTAAAGGACCGGACAACGTGTATGAGCATCTAGTGGGTTTACACAACAACAGCTCTACATTTATTAATACGGAAAGCCCGGAAACCTAGGAACCTGAACACTAAGTCATAGTGGGAGTCTATTGTAAAGTAACACCCCAGACCACGTGTAAGAGACATCTTAATCACGTAGCTTGAACTATTTCTCTGAGCCAGAAGTCGGTAGTCCCAAAGATATTTGGGGTGATTTGTAAATTTTATAATTTTAAATTTTGCATTTATGAACATGCGATAATTATTAGTGGATGTCCAAGACATACCAGGATGGTAACCTCAGCATATAGAATGACAGTTTCATGAACCAGCACTACAAGAGCTGGTGACTGCTTTATCCGGGCTTTTCTTATAGAACCAACAGAAGAGCTAGTCCCAAGTTCCATATGGAGCAAGGAGTGGATGATGACAGAACTGATGTACATACTTATTATAGTTACCTTTTCAAATATTGCAAATGTAAATATGTTCAATATAAATGCAATGGGTGTTTTCCGCTCACTGCGATTAACGTTAATGCTCAAAAAGTGCTGAGGCAGATGGGATGGTGGAATTAAAAGGGGGACATCTGATTTTATGTCGGGAAACCCAATAGCCAGGAGGGTATTTGTTTCTCTCTTTATTTTATGATACTTGTCGGTTGTACCAATTGGTGGTGCTAAATGTGGAACAAGTGAATGATTTAAGTGGCCTTCAGTCAAAGCTAGACACCTACAGCAGACGGTTCTTTACATACGCTGGACACACGATACTACGAGGGACGTGTTGCGGCCACCAGACTTGACCAATGACGAGTGTGTCCAGTCCATAACCTGCAAAGAACAAGCATCGGCTGGAGCAGAAACCAACCGACATCTTACTAGCAGCTAAGTACTCACTTACAGCTACCAAGTTAACTCTGTTTTTATTTAAATTCGAAAGAGAAAACGCAATATCTAGATTATCTCCCGTGGTGAAATTTTAAAGACTATCTAATTCACCCCACTCTTATTTATTTTACAAATTGATAACGATAATTGATTATTAAATTTGTAATCTGTAAAATATACAAATTTATACTTGATTTAATCATTGTCTTGAGTGAACTGCCCCCGTATGTCTCAGTCAGTTTAAATACCTAAAACAGTGCTATTAAAGTAATATTTAACTGAGTTAAATCAGTTGAGGGCTCATCAAAACGAGTTAAATCCTTACTCATAGAAGGTCTAAACGATATAAAGTTTACACGGCCTGGATCCTATCAGCCGTAGTACTTGATTTTTTACATTCCTATGAGGCTCCCTAGGATTGAAGCACCATTTTTCAATTCACATCTCTGCTAAGAGTAATCTTGAGCGAAAGGTAGACACCTTTGAAAACCCTCAGTAGATATTCTGAATTTTGGTCACTGTTGGATCATCACTGCAGAGCAAGGGGAGTAAATTCAGTGACACATGGTAATGTTGCCAGCCTTATGTAAATCTTATATTAATGACCTTAATAATTATAGATGGTGATGAACAATTTTAAAACTTATTTTAATTATTCCTCACTCGATTTGTGGGTCTGCCTCCTCTTTGTTCTGATTAAAAGAAGAAAAAAAAACATTTTTTTTTTCAATCCTTCTCTTATATTTCATCTAGTACAGACATACCTTGCTTTATTGTGCTTCGCTTTATTGCGCTTCGCAGATATTGCGCTTTAAAAAAATAAATTATTCACGTTTAATTATTAGAACGTGACTTCTTCCGATAGATTTTGGCTCTTCACACCAAAAAAATTACGATTCGCTGAAGGCTCAGATGAAGATAAGCATTTTTTTTTTTAAGCAATTGAATATTTTTAATTTTACAAAACACTGTTTTTTTTTTTTTATTTAAGACCTAGCGTTATTGCGCACTTAAAAGACAAAGTGTAAACAAGATTTTAGGCTTTTGTCTGCACCGGGAGGCCAAAAAATGGGTGTGACCCGCTTTATTGCGATATTCGCTTTATTGGCGTGGTCTGGGACCGAACCCGCAATATCTCCGAGGTATACCTGTGTTTCTTATAAACGAGGGATGCATCTTCTCATACGTCCATCCTTGCTAGTCTTACGTTTGGTGCCGAATTCCAGAATTTTAGCTTTTCTTGATTTGTCGGTTGTAGTGTCATTCTCTAATAGTTGATCGTTGATGGTAATTAGTATCGCTCATTCACCCATATCCAGTTATGGGTGCTCTCGAAGCTAGTCTGTCAGCTCTCTCATTGCCGTGTATCTTATCATTATCAGGACAGTAGAACCGGACCAGCTCCTGCGGGTTTGAGTTCTCTATTTATTTCTTGCTAAGGGTTAACATTTCTATCACCGCTATTACTTTTTTTTTGTGTTTTTTTTTTCTCTTTCTCAAAAATTGATTTTTGCTCAACATTTTTTTTTTCAACCTATTCATTGATCATCAGATCCGGTAATTATATTAAAGATCGACTGCAATGAATCCCCAACGTCTTCTATCTCTTGTCTTGATAGTGCACTCTGACAGACTCTTTCCTGTCCATCTCTTGTCTTGATAGTGCACTCTGACAGACTCTTTCCTGTCCATCTCTTGTCTTGATAGTGCACTCTGACAGACTCTTTCCTGTCCATCTCTTGTCTTGATAGTGCACTCTGACAGACTCTTTACTGTCCATCTCTTGATGTTATCTTCCCACTTATGGCGCTGTCTTTCTCTTGCTTGTTTTCCTTTTTTTTTTTTTTTTTTAAATATTGATGACAAAAAATATCCCGTTCAACCTCTGCTTGGTTATAATTAAGATATAAAGCGTGGCTAATTCAGTACAATAATTTTGTTTTCCGATGCCTAAATATCAACTTTTCCTTGCCTTATGGTTTTCAGCAATGTGTTATGTCTTTTTATGTGACTAAACTATTATATCGAACTGACTTTGTTCTCATCAATTAATTCTCTGCGGATTCCTAGTTTTTTAAAGGACTTCTTTATTTGGTTTCTTCTCTGTCCATGATTTGCGCCCAATTCTTTTATGTATCAAGGGACTCAAATCTTTCTTATAATTGCTTGTTTATTGTTTTTACTTCTAGCCCATAGAGTAAACAAAGAAGGGTCATAACTGATGACGTAATTTAGGTTATAAAAGGGATTCTAACTTTTTTAATGACGTATTCCAACTTTTTGGTGAGTCTGTAACTTCCTTCGCCAGCTTTTGGAACTGGTCTAGATCGCCAACCAGATAAAATCTATTTATTAGATATGTAGATCATTTTACACGGTAATAGCATACCCAATCCCTTACACTTTCTAGTTGATGACGGATAGTAGACAGGGGGTTATCATGTTGCCCGTGTATCTATCGACATTCTACTTCTTCGTACACTCTCAGACGTCTACTTGACTATTTTTAAAGAAAGCAGTGGTCACATCGATATGAAGCGTTTCGCATCGAGTTCGACTTTTTAAAAATTATTTTTTTTGTTTTTAATAAGGCATCAATGTTTGTCGGACGTTACTATGTTTTACAAAGATCGAAACAGGGTTGGGGTTAGGTTTGAGCTAGCTGTTTGACAAATCTCGAAACAGGGTTGGGGTTAGGTTATGGCTAACTGTTTGACAAAGCTCAAAACAGATTTGGGGTTTGGTTAAGACTGTTTGACAAGTCCGAAAGACAGTTGGGGTTAGGTTAAGGCTAGTTGTTTAGCAAATCTAGAAACAGGGTTGAGGTTTAATTTAGGCTAGTTGTTTAACAAATCTAGAAACATGTTTGAGGTTAGGTTCTGGCTAAATGTTTGACAAAGCTCAAAACAGGGTTGGGGTTAAGTTACGGCTAGTTGTTTAACAAATCTAGAAACAGGGTTGGGGTTTGGTTTAGGTTAGTTGTTTAACAAATCTAGAAACATGGTTGAGGTTAGGTTCTGACTAAATGTTTGACAAAGCTCAAAACAGGGTTGGGGTTTGGTTAAAACTGTTTGACAAGTCCGAAACAGAGTTTGGGTTAGGTTAAGGCTAGTTGTGTAACAAATCTAGAAACAGGGTTGAGGTTAAGTTAAGGCTAGTTGTTTAACAAATCTATAAACAGGGTTGAGGTTAAGTTAAGGATCGTTGTTTAACAAATCTAGAAACAGGGTTGAGGTTAAGTTACGGCTAGTTGTTTAACAAATCTAGAAAAGGGGTTGGGGTTAGGTTACGGCTTGTTGTTTAACAAATCTAGAAACAGGGTTGAGGTTAAGTTAAGGCTAGTTGTTTAACAAATCTAGAAACAGGGTTGAAGTTAAGTTAAGGCTAGTTGTTTATCAAATCCAGAAACAGGGTTGAAGTTATGTTAAGGCTAGTTGTTTAACAAATCAAGAAACAGGTTTGAGGGTAAGTTAAGGCTAGTTGTTTAACAAATCTAGAAACAGGGTTGAGGTTAAGTTAAGGCAAGTTGTTTAACAAATCTAGAAACAGAGTTGGGGTTAGGTTGCTGCTAGTTGTTTAACAAATCTAGAAACAGGGTTGAGGTTAAGTTAAGGCTAGCTGTAGCGTAAATAAAGAAAGCCACCCAGGAAACAACAAGCCTGGTGTAATCCCCGGGGAGTCTCTGATGAAACAAAGAAAGAATAGGACCATTACTCCCTCAGGCATGTCGTACAAGGCCACCAGCATGATGTTGGGCATGGGGGTTGGTAACCTCATAATCTAAAACAAATTATTACAGAACCCACCACTGCAAGATCACGTGATTGCCTGGAACATGCTTCCTGCAAGGGAGACTAGCTACAGCGGTGGGCCCCCATGCTCTGTACGGAGGTAACCGGAAAATGATGATGATGTCTCTGGCATTATAGGGTCAGTATGGCGGCGTCATGTCTACTATTCCCTACTTCGACGAATTTTCCACACACAGACGCTCAGATCTCAAGTGTTGATCAATCTCATCTAGTTGTTATTTGTTACCCGTCCCTCTGACCATCTTCACGCTGATCCGACTACAGCCTGTGTGAGCTGAAGAACATGAGTGCTTTTGGCGTGTATTAAGGAATTATCTGTCTGCTTGTTTAGTTTCAGAGGTACGTTCCTTCAACACATTTTCTCTTTTTGTTGTTGTTGTTGCTTGTAGTAATAGATCTACCGATAAGTAACAGAAACAGAAATAGGGTTGGGTTTAGGTTAAGGCAAGTTGTTTAATAAAGCTAGAAACAGTGTTGAGGTTACGTTAAGGTTAGTTGTTTAACAAAGCTAGAAAATGGGTTGAGGTTAGGTTAAGGCTAGTTGTTTAACAAAGCTAGAAACATGGTTGGGTTTAGGTTAAGGTTAGTTGTTTAACATAGCTAGAAACAGGGTTGAAGTTAGGTTAAAGCTAACTGTTTAACAGGGCTAGAAACTGGGTTGGGATTAGTTTAAGGATAGTTGTTTAACAAAGCTAGAAACAGGGTTGGGATTAGTTTAAGGCTAGTTGTTTAACAAAGCTAGAAACAGGGTTGGGGTTAAGTTAAAGCTAGCTGTTTGACAAAGCTAGAAACATGGTTGGGTTTAGGTTAATTCTAGTTGTTTAACAAAGCGAGAAACAAGGTTAGGTTTAGGTTAATTCTAGTTGTTTAACAAAGCTGCTACTTTTCGAGTGCCCAACTCTTCTTTGATGCCTCCCTTTCGGTCTATAATAGCTCCGAGGTATTTAAAGTGGTCGACCTGCTCCAGGTCCTGTTCTCCTAGCTTAATCTGATGTCTTCTTTCTTCTCGTGATATCACCATGGATTTTGTGTTAGAGCTGCTTATGACCATCCCTCTCTTCTCCAGCTCTTCCTTCCAGACTTGCAGGTTGGATTGAAGATGTGCCTATGATTTAGCATCAGGGCAACACTCTCCTTTACACTCTAAGGGGGGTGGGCCCACCTGGGTCATAACTCTCAAGTGTCTTCACCTCCTGTTGTCTTGTGCAGAAAATGAACCCATTCCACCTTGGTTGCACCTTTAAAATCCACAATTCCGCCAGCCTGAGGCAATTGTGAAAGGCACGTAAGGAGAGAACAAGAAAGTATTCAGCGAGGTGCTGGAAGATGAGACAGGTCTGTATTTCAGAGCTGGCATTTGCTGATTTTTTTTTTTTTTTTAATAAGGTTTTGCCTCGTTTTGGCAAGGCGCGTCCCGTATAACCGACTAGGTTATAAGAGACTACTCATGTCTCTTTTGCACACATCTTTCAAACTTCATCTGTGGTTGCCTTTTGGTCTTTTTTAATATTGGGGATGGAGGAGGGAGGGTAGGTTGTGGGGGGGGGGGGGGGTAGGGGCCACGGCGCAAGCCTGGATTCAATATTAGTTTAATCCAGATGTGAGATATTTAGCCCTTTCTTGCAACACATATAGGCTATTTTTTTATTATGGCATTCATATTAATGATTGTTAGTTACCTCCCTTGCACTGCTTGGCGAGTTACATATATAAACTCGGCAAGTATTGATTCCATACGCATTGGAGAAAAAGAAAGGAAGTTAAGGTGGTGGGGACAAAAGTCAGTTTCCACATATACAACAAGCACGTAAAGACACTTCTTTTAACTAACTTTCTGTATTCGCTACACAACCAGAGATTGACATTGGGAACTCTTATCAATGTTCCACTACCACCGTATTGTTATTTCCGTTACATTTAAACGTTGATACATTTATGCGATTTATCAAAGGGACGTAATTTTTATTACAAGGGGAGTAATATGGTCAGAAAAACTAGTCATAATTTAAAAAAAAATTAAATAGTTAGTTATATAATTTTCTTTGTAACCCTTATGTAGCAAAGAATAAAATGGCAATATATTGTAAATTCCGAAAAAATCTTTCTGTCGTTTGATGTTATTATAGAAATATGCAGTTATATTTTAGATAAGATAAATAAATGCACGCTAGGCTCAATACACGTCAGTAAATATGTATAACACGAGTTTCTCGTAATGCACATTTTTACAAATATTGGAATTTTGCATTTTTGACCGGCACAAAGTGCTGCCTAAACTAAAGTTGAGACGATCTGTTTGACAAGTCCTCTTGTGAGCCCGAAAATGACCATAAGTACCTACCAACCTTCTCCACCAAACATTATAGCATGAGGTGATAAGAGAAGCTTTCATTGCATGTGACTTGAATCGGCATTAAAATATATTGAGTCCACCTCATATATATATAATAGTCTCTCAACCCACACATTTAGTCTCATTGTATGGCTCTGAAACATAGAGAACAACGAAGACGTTATAATCCGCCGTGGTTGAATCACACGTAACCGTACGTTTCCATTGATAAATCGTCTTTAGTGCGTCGCGTTATAGACTAACCATAAATCCTAATGCCTTGTCCCTACACGTTATCATGGTCAAGTTTTGTGTAATGTTGATCAAATAATGTCAGTTCTACCAATTCTCTACAGCTTTAAAAGGAGAGTTAGTGACTTGAGTCCATATAGCCTGGAAGCGTGTTAACAGCATTGCTAGTCATTCGTTTCATTTAAAAAAAAAAAAAATTTGGCGAAGCGTGTCCCGTTCAACCTAGTCAGTTATATTAGTGCGCATGTTCAAATATAAGAGACCGTTAAGTCTGATGACGTTATACAGTAAAATAGAACCAGACCCAAACAATAGAGGCAGACAACAAAACATAGAGGCAACCCCTAAAATAGAAACTGACCCAAAAATAGAGGCAGACTTAAAAAAAAAACTGGTAGATCCAAAAAATAGGTGCAGACAAAAAAAAACGAACAGAGGCAGACATTAAAAATAGAGGCAGATATAAAAAAATAGAGGCAGATATACAGAAACAGAGACAAACACACAAAAATAGAGACAGACGAAAAAACATTTGGAAGGAGCAAACTCTAAATATCGACTCGTACGTCTAAGGTGAGAACACTATAAATGGTACGTGCTTCATCTTTGGACACCTTAAAGTAATAACAAACTCGAGTAATATTCCAATCTCTGTCTTATGTAATCAGAAAACTATGAACACGAAGTTACAATAATATACAGTCAGCAAAGTGAAGTGATTCATCAAGGCATGTAAGGAGAGACCAAGAAAGTATTCAGTGGGGTACTGGAAGATGAGACAGGTCTGTATTTCAGAGCTGGCATTTGCTGATGATGTTGCCCTGATTGCTAAATCATAGGCACATCTCCAATCCAACCTGCAAGTCTGGAAGGAAGAGCTGGGGAAGAGAGGGATGGTCATCAGCAGCTCTAAAACAAAATCCATAGTGATATCACGAGAAGAAAGTAGACATCAGATTAAGCTGGAGCAGGTCGACCACTTTAAATATCTCGGAGCTATTATAGACCGAAAGGGAGGCATCAAAGAAGAATTGGCCACTCAAAAAGCAGCAACTGGGAGACTTTTTCAGGCCATAAATCGAAGATTCCTCAGCAAGAGAGAGGTTGGTAAGAAAACAAGATGGCTGTATACCGCTCCACCTATGTCCCAGTCTTGACATATGGATGCGAGTCATGGGCAATGACTACAACCCACAAAAGTCAGATCCAAACCTCAGAAATGAGGTATTTGAGGAAGGTGGTTGAAGTAACAAGAAGAGACATGGTCCGCAACCAGACGATAAGTCAAGGCCTAAAATCCCACCCCTGTAGACCTAAGTAGAACAGTCCCAATAAAAATGGTTTGGCCATGTCTGCAGAATGGGAGAAGATCGGCTACCACGACAAGCATGGAAAACAAAGAGCCATGAATGCAGACCCCCAGGAAGACCCAGAGTCCGCTGGGAGGACAACATTAGACTTTGAAGGACCGAGGACTAGAATGGAACTAGGCCAGGAGGAAGACAGCCGATAGGATAGTCTGGCGCTCTCTCTTCCAAACCTCTACACCTCACGGTAGAAGGGGAACTACTAAGTAAGTAAGTTTAACAAAGCTAGAAACAGAGTTGGGGGTTACGTTAAGGCTAGTTGTTTAACAAAGCTAGAAACATAACAGTAACAGAAACAGTAAGAAACGAGACGCAACCCGCCATAAGATAACGGGGAACTAATTATGTTGTGCACTTTCTGATACATTCACTGAATGTTTGTAAGTCAAAATTGTCATGAAATATGGTCAATACCCTCAAAACAAAACGGAAATTCCTGTGCAGGGGCGTACTTTAAGTATTTGGCACCAGTGGTCAATACGCTACAAAACAAAACGGAAATTCCTGTGCAGGGGCGTACTTTAAGTATTTGGCACCTGCGGCGGATAATTCTATTGGCTCCGCTCATAAAACACACAGACAAATATGTTAAGCTTGCAAGTGCATTTTAAACAGTTCAGAACTGTCATATTAGTGTTTGATTGCACCCCCTCCTGGTTGTTGCAACTGGTTCAGTGTGCTCTTCTTTATCGGCATTGAATTTAGTTTTCACGGTGCAATGCGCGCCTTTGAAGTATTTTCCCGATACACTGGTGTGAACGCTTCATTGTTCGCAACAGCATGTTTGTCTAAGACATTTGGTAATATGGGAATGACTAAAATAACACACGCGGCTATAAATAATACATTCATTCATTCATTCATTGCTCTTTTTTCGAAGCGTCCGATGGACAGAGTTGTTAAAGCACTTGTCTCTCGTGGCAAAAGTGCCGGGTTTGATTCACGGCGTCGATACACTCCAGTCTACCCATCTGTAAATGGGTACCTGACTGTGCTGTTGAGTTAAAGAAGAAAATGGCAACGAGCAAGGAAACTGATCACCCCCACCTCTCAATGCTGGACCTAGTTTAGAGTAATCTCGAACATTTCACTTCACTGCGGCAGTATCAGCTATTGGACCAAAATAATTACTCTTCCTTTCCTTTCGGAACATAGGAGTACAACAAATTCACCCCAAAACTTCATATTCTGTTAAATTCAGCGAAGTCTTTTCACACATGTGTTTGATCCATTCTTATCGTTGTTATACTTTAATCGTTCAAAATTTTCTTATCACATCTTGTCACACCTATCAGCCACCCCTCTCTCCTGATTATTTTCTCCTTTGTTATCGGTGACGCTTAGCGAAGAAGTGAATTTACAACATTGATTTTTCGCTTATCGCTAGCTCCAGACGAAGTAAAAGTCTACACTGGCCGATTTTCTCGTTAACCCAGACTTTCTGCCTGCGGATGGTACATGCTACTAAGTTGCAGTATGACAAGATGCGAGCTCGCAAACAGGACATGATAAATTACACTGGAGATTTCACTGGGATGTAGGAAATGGCAATCTTGCTGACGATTAAGTCACAAACTGTGATGTAATACTTCCGGCAGATGGACTTTGTTGTGATAAACAATTACAGAGAAATAACATCTTGGAGGAGATTATAGTGATAGTTCTATGAGGTAGAGAGTTTGTAAACATTTGACAAGCAAAACGAAAGAAGCAAGACCTTATATGGTCATGAAAGTCAGGATGATGCATTTGTAAATGACATGTAAATAAAATATCTTATGATGTCCTGTTCTACAGATGAGGTAGTGGGAGAAACCCCTACCGATATCAGACACTAATTCATGGTTTTATTGACATGGAAGTGCTAAAATAAACTACTTCTGATTGGAGCTTTGTCCAACAAAACCACATTGAAGTATGAGCGAAAATGTTCCGTATAGTCTGTAACATTTTTAGACTGCTTCACTGCATTTCCATCTAGGCAAAAAGACATTTCAGACAGCCAGGATAACGAATAGAAACAGGATTTCAACATAAGGACTGAACCAAGTAGAGGATCTTCTGATATTAGAAGGAAAACTCGATTATAGTATTGGAAACCATGAGTCCTATGAACCAACATTCAGAACAACATTAGGATTTAATTAAAGTAATACCCGATCACATGTAAGACGGCCTCTTAAAACCAGTGGCTCGTCACTATTCACAAGCTTTTCGTGTGCAAGAAGTCTGTAAATTCATTCCCGATAATCGAGGTAAGTTGTAATATGTCCATTTTATCATTTCATATTTTTTGCATTTAACATGTGTAAATTGCTTGTGAATGTACAGGTTCATACAAGGCTGGCAACCTCATCATATAAAATGATTGGATTCATGAACCACCACTGCAAGAGCTGGTGATTGCTTCGTGCGGGTTTCCCTACAAGGTACCCACAAGCAGAGGTAACCCTTGGATCTATGTGAAGCAAAAGATGGATGCTGATGACATCATAGTAAAAACATTTAAAATATTAACATTTTAATAAGTTTATGTGTACATTTAAACATAATTAAAAATGCAATTATCGTTTTCTGCTGTCCAAACGCACTTTCATCCGACTCACTGGGTACAACATTAATTCCCAAGGAGGGTAAAGTTTCTGAGGAAGATGAAGTGATAGAATGGAAGCAGGGGGCGCCTGATTTTCATGTCTGGGGAACCTATGCTTAGAAGAGATATTTGTTTTCTCTTAATTTGTGGTATAAGTCTTCTCAAGTTGCCAGCAGTCTACGGTACACGCCTGTATCAGACGGGTCATGAAGATGCTTGCCTTGACAATTGGAGTGGTTAATCCTAGCATTTCCGCCAGGGACGTGCTACTGCCACAGAATTTAACGATTGACGGAACAATCAACAACGCCCTTGTGAACCAATAGTGACGGAACCCAACACCAACAACAAATCATCGTCAACATCTGGCTAGTTAAGTATTAGAGTCAGGCCCAGCAAAATATTTTTTTTAACGATAGCCACTTTAGTCACTGCCAGTAATGAAAACATCAGTGCTTCATTTTTTTCCCCTAAAGACTTCTATTTGTTCCTTTGTTAACTATAACTAATTATTAATTTGTTATCTGTAAATTCAAATTGATAGTTGATTTAATTCATTTTGAGTGAACTGCACCCGTATGACTCGGTTATGTTAAATACATAACCATCCAGAGCAATTAAAGTAATATTTTACTGAATCATTTCAGGCGTGCCCTCAGAAAAAAATGAGCTATTTTCTCTTATTGATTGATACTTTTGAATACCCTCATCATTATATAGTTTGGCCATTAATTGACCACTAATGCAAAGCAGGGGACACAAGCTCTTGACAATTCCTAAACCTAACCCTTACACTTGTACAGTATCTCGTAATCCTTTGTATTGGGCACTTTCGACCAGACGGTTCCCTATTCTTCATTCCAGCGGAGGAAACTAACTGACAGAACATCATGTTTAGTCCTTTTCGTTGTCCATTGTATTTTTAACATTCTTCTGTAAAACCACATCTATGTTGCCTCTAGTACTTTTCTTACTTGTTTACTAATTTAATTATCTACGCCTCAACTCTCGTATGTTCGCACCGAACAGACGTACTTAAGTACGCAACTTTCGTGTACTCTTAATCCAATTTACATGCCGTTTATTACGTTCTTAAACAACAATATGTCGTTTTCTATACATTTTAGAACATCGCACTAATCAGTTACTTTCCTTGAGTAATAAACAACAATATGTAATATTTTTGCATTTCGTATGTTAGTCAGGGGCGCACAAACCCCTGGATTATTTGTATGGACATAGCAATTTTAATGTTAATAAAACCTCTACCTCTTGCTCACTAATTTTGGGGACGCCTATGGCTGGCTGGGGTTCTGAAATTCTCATTTACATTTGCCCTTGAAATTTGCTTTTTTTAATTACTGACGTGAATTAAATTGGGTTAGTTATTCTGCTTTTCTGGCCTATTAAGAAAACACACACACAACCACATATTCACACGTGCCAAAGGTAGACCCAAATATGATTCAAAATTTCGCAAATTCTGTTTACATGTGATTAATTTTTAGATTTTGTTGATTTTGATTCCGACTTTGTTGATTGTTAGTCCTCTCCTACATAGATGACATCTAGAGTTTACCCTCTTTTTTTTCTATATGTTTCTTGTCATTTCCAATATAGTGAGTTTTTTCAATGAAACATTTATTTATAACCAACGATAAAACAATTCCAATGTCTTTTCGGGAAAATACGGACAGTGCGCATTGGACCGTGAAATCTAAATTCTTCTTCGTACACAAATCTAAATTGAACCCATTAAAGGAGCACACGTTTCATGGGGAATAGTTCAGTGTGTTGGAACTATTTGGACACACGTTTACACAGGTGGATCCACAGATGGGGGCAGTAAATAATGGCGAAGTGGGTGTTGCAGGGTTCTTTTTTTTCTTTATATTTTTTTTCCCTGCTGCAGTTTTCTTTACGTTCGTGAATGTTGAGAAGGTGGTGTGAATCTTCCCGTGTTGTTCTAGTGAGTAGTCTGTAAGGTTTCTTGTTGTTTGAGGATGGCTTCTCTTGACTTGATGGTGTGTTAGAAGGTGTTCTGTGAAACTAGGCAATGCCTACGATACTACAGACTGCACAACACATCTGGAACACCACACTTAGATAAAATGTTCTCGGACGCCTGGCATAGACGACTTCTACAATGTATTTACGTAATACATGATATTTCATTATACGACACATTACAGTTCCGAAACGGCATACTTGTGGCCGTTGGTGATGGTTGTCTACGGTTTCATACTTCTCAAATTTTGTGATCGTATAGGGTTCGTATCTCTACCCTAAACAGTAGGTAGTGTGTTGTATGGTGAGATGTAGAAAAAAACTTCTTTCTCTCAAGACGACAACAGCTCATATACTAACAGTTGATGAATGATTTCGACAGTTGATGAAGAACTTCACGCTAACAATAATAAGCAACTAACGTTGAAACTTTATTTATAGGAATCAGCAAGGTTGAAAAAATGATATTCCCAACCATCCTCATGAGGCAGGCATACTTGTACAGCAATATTCATTAGAAAAAAAATCTTCAGTGTCACTTTATCTTTCTCTCTTACTTCGATTTTCATACTGCCTCTAGAAGTTATAGCGGTTACAGCTTGAGAACCACTGTTGTCAAATATTTTACTTTTTAATCTAATTCTTGTTACGAAATCATTGTTCTTCTTGTTCTGATATATTTCTTCTGTTCTACTTGGCGTAACCTTAAGAATACTGGCCTGACCGCCAGGGATGAGGATTTACCAAGTTTATCTTCTGCCCACTAGCCTGTCTACTTGAATACTGTTCTTTACTTATTGGTTATATGACCCTAAAATGTTCAGCGTACCTGGGTTTTCGAAATACACACATTTTCTGTGACTGGGAACACTGACATCTTGTCCTCAGAATAAACAACAAAACTGTCATACACTGTGGCCAAAATAATGCGAGACAGGCGTCTAGACCAAAGGTTGTCAAACTTTTTTGGTCCGCAGCTCCCTTGACCTGTGCATAAATCACCGCAGCTCCTCTCTATACTACGAAGATCTAAATTTATTGATGGACCATGCTCATAATATCAAGCCCAACACTTTTCCCAAGCCACCGCGACGCCCTTAGCCGAGGGCCGCGACGCCCCTGGGATCCGCGACGCACAGTTTGAAAACTTCTGGTCTAGACGATAGTACAAATTTCTGTCAGCACAGAAGCAACCAAAATCATTTGGCATATCGTCCGTTGATAACTTCTACTTCTCCGCCACGTCTAAATACTGGCTTTAACTCTCAAGCAAACTTGGTTCTAAACGTTATCGCGTCTGGGATCTAACTGCTTTACTTTCAAACTTCGATTTACCACTACAACTATTTCTGAACATTCTCGATCAACTTTGTCTCACAAACAGCGCACCCAAATATAAATTTCCCATGCAAAGTTTGTCACTTCGCTCAGGTAGCTGAGCTTCCCTAAAAAACAAAACAAAAACTTAACATTATAATTCTCATCCAAGGTGAGTCACACAAAATCACTGCAATCAAGGGACGTCAACGCTACTTTTGTCCCCTTCCTTTAGTTGTGTCGATTATATCCGTTAGACTGTAAATAATTTCAGTTAATTTTTCATCCTAAAACGTTACCCTCATAAAAAATAATTCTACTCGAATATTTTCTCTTCACCCCTAACGGTTACATACAATATACGTCGATTTTAACCAATATGGTCGCTTGGAACTTCCGAAATCCTGTTGGTGATTTCTAGTAAGATAGTAATGAATTTCCGTGGATAGCACACGTAAGTCCGTCGTTGGTTTGGGTTTGTTTGGTTTTAAGGACTATCTTCATTGCACATGGACTACTCCAACAGTGCTCCGCACTCCTCTCTTAAAGATCCCACAAGGAGGATCTCAGCACAGTGCATGAACTCCGTAGCACCATCGAGAATTCTAATGTGTGCATATAGTAATCACACAAAGTTGACTTGTAAATAACGAACTGGCTACCTGAGCATCAGATCATGGGCGAATACCATCTCGTAGTTTATAGGACTGTCACTAGACATGTCCCACGCTATAAGAACCCGTGATTTCTATGAAGATAATGTACTTCTATTACATGTAACTGTTCTCTAACGAACGTACATACTGCAATCGGCCATTACTGAGTGAGCTACACAGCTCTTACCTTGAGCTTACATGTATCTATCAAACTCCAATAGAATTCTCATGCTGAGATATACATAATCAATAATTATTCCACATACATGAATAGAATGGCATGGGCAACACACTCAAACAAACATTCAGAGGGCAGAACACATCCTGTTTGCTCAAAAGCGAAAATCACACTGACTGTCCCTTTGTTCTACCAACGTCGTCAAAATAGGAAATACGATCGTTTTGAACAGTCATTAACCCACGAATTCGTGAGCCGTCATGTCGTGACTGTTTATGAACACTCAAATGAGCCCTTCTCATTTGTGTTAAAACATCAACAATCATCATCAACAATGGTATTTGAACTTGTATTCATTGTTGAGAGGGTGTTTCGAGGTACAAAAACTTCGATACAAAAAAAAAACCCAAACTATACTTCACACCTCGAAACAGTCCTCAAAGAGTGGGCTTCTTTATAAGATACAGCAATGTTTATAATGTTATTTTTTCACTTACGTCTTGGCCTTGTCCGTAGCATGGAAAAAAATCCATCGCCAAAGATATTTAGTACGGATAACTGGCAGAGTGGCAAAAGATTAGCCAGATAATCGCAGCTGAGGTTCAAAGATGTGTGCAAGAGAGGCATGAAGGTACTGGACATAAATCTAGCATTCTGGAGGATGAAGCTGCCGATTGCACATAAGTGGCGATGCTTCGTACAACGCCACCTTAGACTGGGCGAAAAGAAGCTCTCACAACAGGCAGAAGAGAACGGAACACGCCGAAAGGAACACCAGGAACAAAAGCAGCTGTGGGCTATCACCTCAGCGGCGCATTCCCATAGTCAGTTGTGACTGAAGTGGACTACTACTACTACTAAGGGTGCAATCTGACAACTGAGTATATACACTACCACAGATTTATGACGACCTTTCTTATATTCTTTATTTACCAGCCCCCGTCGGAGCACATGGGCCTCAGCAAAAACAGGGGCAGCCCTTCTATATTGCATGGATAAAGAGGAAGAAGATGAAAATAGAGAATAAACAAAAAAAAAAGGCAAAAGCACAAAATAAATAGTTAAAAAAGGCGAAAGAAGAATAGATGGAGGGAAAAAATAACAGAAAAAGAAGAAGGAAAAAGAAAATGACTATTAATAGAAGCAAAGGAACAAGAAAGGCGCGAAGAAGAAGTAGAAAAAAAACACGAGGAGAGAAGGAGCCTCGTTATTTGAGATGCCTATGTGAACCTGTATAATGGTTAGTAGTTTATTACACTCGTTTTTTTTTATTGTTTTAGTTATCTATAAGATCAAGATCTTTCTTACCACTTCTTCTGGGGTAGAGTTTCTTACGCTCTTTTGTGCAATAGGCCCCTTTGATTGAAGGATTGAAATGGTATGACAAGATCATTAATGTGAAACTGATAACATGAGCCAGACAAGTGCCAGTGGAACAAGAGATGAGAAGAAGACGCTGGCGATGGACAGGACACACATTGAAGAAACCCATTTCGATAGCATTAGTAGGCAGTCCTTGTTCTGAAATCCCAAGCATGAGAAAGGTAGAGGAAGGTCAAGGACTACACGGAGAGAGAAGAACTGGGGACAAAAGAAAGGGATGAACAAGGCATGGACAGACCTTGAGCTGATGGCACAGGACAAGGTGACCTGGCATAGGTTTGTTGAAGGTCAATGCTCTATTTGGCAGAGCTGACAGGTGATGAATAAATGAATGAATATCATCATCATTACTTTCTCTTTTGCTTCCTAAATATCATGGAGCCACAACAGCAGTTGACTCCCTGGCAGGAAACCTAATCAAAACTTTAGCATGCTCTTGCACAAGTGGTTTTTGTAGCAATGTGTTTACATAGTGTGACATAATTGTCCGTTCTCTTTTCCTAGCATTCATGTTTATTATTGCGCAACGTTTAATTTTATGTACTTAATCATTTTTTACACTCCCTTCCCACAATTCTAGTCAGATCGGGACTACAGCGACCATCTTTTGCTGATTACGGTAATCAATCACTTTCGTTTGAACCCATATTGACACCTGAATCTGTGGAGTGAAATGTTGTAACACATTTCCGAACAGACAGTGTGCAGGAGCGACCGGATTAGTGAGTAAACAACCTTCGGATGGCCACAGTCGATTATCTTATCAATTGATATTAGTTCTGTCTGACCAGTTTGTTGATTGTTGGCTAGACCGGACAAATGAGATAAATCTTCCCGGACAGACTTGCCAGAGAAGAAGGATCCATCTTGAAAGAGGTTACGTTTGATAGATTATGAAGTCTTGAGTGTAAACATAATCGATAATAGACGGTAGCTGGCATACCTTACATGGAGAGGTGACTTGTAAACAACACATTTTTTTGCGTAGAGGGAATATTCCCCACCAAAATATACGCGAAATGCATGTTATTGGCTTGGCATTTGAGATGTAAAAATTCAACACTTCTGATTGGAGCATTGTCATATAGAAGCAGTATGGATGCGTGCTGAATGTTGCCATATAATCGAGCGCCATTTGAATATGGCACTGTGAAATTCAATTCGTTAAGAAGACAGTCAAACAAACCAGAATAAGGAATAGAATCAGGATTCTATTTTAGAGGACCGGACAACGTGTTTGAGCATCTTGTGGGTTTACACAACGACAACTCTACATTTATTAATACGGAAAGCACAGAAACCTAAGCTCCTGAACAGTAAGTCATAGTGAGAGTTTATTGTAAAGTAACACACCAGACCACGTGTAAGAAACATCTTAATCAAGTTGCCATAACTATTTCTCTGAGCCAGAAGTCGGTATTTCCAAAGATATTTGGGGTGAGTTGTAAATTTTATAATTCTATATTTTGCATTTATGAACATGTGATAATTGTTAGTGGATGTCCAAGTCATACTTGGATGGCAACCTCAGCATATAGAATGATAGTTTCATGAACAACCACGGCAAGAGCTGTTGACTGCTTTATCCGGGTTTCTCATAGAGAACCAAAAGCAGAGGTAGTCCGAAGTTCCTTATGGAGCAGGAAGTGGATGATGACAGAACTGATGTACATACTTATTATAGTTACTTTTTAAACCAGTGCAAATGTAAATGTAAACATGTTCAATAAAAATGCAATGGATGTTTTCCGCTCACTGGGATTAACTTGAATGCTCAGATAGGGTAACGTTCTGAGGTAGATGGGATGGTGGAATGAAAAAAAGGGGGGGGAGACACCTGATTTTGTGTCAGGAACCCCAATACTCAGGAGGGTATTTGTTTTTCTCTTATTTCATGATTCTAGTCAGTGGTTCAATTAGTGGTGCTATCTGTGGAACAAAGGAATGGTATAAGTGGCCTTCAGTCAAAGTTAGTCAACTACAGCAGAGGGGTCTTTACAGACGCCAGACCATCTTCGCAATTACCCCACGATACTACGAGGGATATGTTTCGGCCACCAGACTTGACCAGTGACGAGAGTGACCAGTCCATAACCTGCAAAGAACAAGCATCGGCTGGAGCAGAAAGCAACCGGCATCTTACTGGCAGCTAAATACCCACTTAAAGCTACCAAGTGAACTCTGTTTTTATTGAAATTCGAAAGAGAAAACACACTTTCCAGATTACCCCCGGTTGTGAAATTTTAAAGACTCAGTCTAATTCACCCCACCTTTATTTATTTTACAAATTGTTAACGATAAGTGATTATTAAATATGTTATCAGTAAATATACAAATTATAGTTGATTTAATCAATTTTTGAGTGAATTGCCCCCGTATGTCTCAGTCAGTTTAAATACGTATAACAGAGCTATTAATATTTTACTGAGTTAAATCAGTTGGGGGCTCATCAAAACGAGCTAAATCCTTACTCATAGAAGATCTGGGAAGATATAAAGTTTACACGGCCTGGATCCTATCAGCAGTAGTACTTGATTTTTTTAAATTGCTATGAAGCTCCGTAGGATTGAAGCACCATTCTTCAATTCACATCTCTGCTAAGAGTAATCTTGAGCGAAAGGTAGACACCTTTGAAAACCCTCAGTAGATATTCTGAATTTTGGTCACTGTTGGACCATCACTGTAGAGAAGGGGAGTAAATTCAGTGACACATGGTAATGTTGCCAGTCTTATGTAAATCTTATATTAATGACCTTAATAATTAAAGATGATGATGAACAATTTTAAAACATATTTTAGTTATTCCTCACTCGATTTGTGGATCTGCCTCCTCTTTGTTCTCATTAAAAGAAGAAAAAAAAAATTTTTTTTTTCAATCGTTCTCTCACATTTCATCTAGTACAGGCATATCTTGCTTTATTGTGCTTCGCTTTATTGCGCTTCGCAGATATTGCGCTTTTAAAAAAATAAGTTATTCACGTTTAATTATTAGAACGTGCCTTCTTCTTCCGATAGATTTTGGCTCTCCACCAGCAACAAAATCGCGATTCGCTGAAGGCTCAGATGATGATGATTAGCGTTTTTTTTAAGCAATTAAGTATTTTTAGTTTTACAATACACTGTTTTGTTTTTTAAGACCTAGCGCTATTGCGCACTTAATAGACATAGTGTAAACAAGATTGTAGGCTTTTGTCTGCACTGGGAGGCCAGAAAATGGGTGTGACCCGCTTTATTGCGATATTCGCTTTATTGCGGTGGTCTGGATCCGAACCCGCAATATCTCCGAAGTATACCTGTGTTTCTTATTGTTTGTGTTATTGTAGTTAAGAACTGATATCATTGGGCAAACCCATAGATGTTCAGCTCCCTCATCAAATGTATGAATACGAATATTTCATGTAGCGCGTTGGTTGTATAAACGAGGGATGCATCCTCTAATACGTCCATCCTTGCTAGTCTTACGTTTGGTGCCGAATTCCAGAATTTTAGCTTTGTTGATTTGTCGGTTGTAGTGTCATTCTCTAATAGTTGATCGTTGATGGCAATTAGTATCGCTCATTCACCCATATCCAGTTATGGGTGCTCTCGAAGCTAGTCTGTCAGCTCTCTCATTGCCGTGTATCCTATCACTATCAGGACTGTAGAACCGGACCAGCTCCTGTGGGATTGAGTTCTCTATTTATTTCTTGCTAAGGGTTAACATTTCTATCACCGCTATTACTTTTTTTTTTTTAATTTCTCTTTCTCAAAACCTGATTTTTGCTCAACATTTTTTTTTAAACCTTTTCATTGATAAAATGACTGCTGAACATCTGCTTCAAAGTTGCCCCTTATATGTGGTACAGAGAAAGTGCATATGGCCGACGCCAGCTCCTTTCGTGGAAAAGCTTTACGGGGATTCAAATAGCCTCAAACTGACTACTGCTGTCTTTGAGAACATTCAAGTGGACGTCTGAGAGTGTACGAAGAAGAAGAAGAAGAAGATTCGGTAATTATATAAAAGATCGACTGCAATGAATCCCCAACGTCTTCCATCTCTTGTCTTGATTGTGCACTCTGACAGACTCTTTACTGTCCATCTCTTGTCTTGATGGTGCACTCTGACAGACTCTTTACTGTCCATCTCTTGATGTTATCTTCCCACTTATGGCGCTGTCTTCCTCTTGCTTGTTTTTTTTTTTTTAATATTGATGAAACAAATACCCCGTTCAACCTCTGCTTGGTTATAATTAAGATATAACGCGTGGCTAATTCAGTACAATAATTTTGTTTTCCGATACCTAAATATCAACTTTTCCTTGCCTTATGGTTTTCAGCAATGTGTTATGTCTTTTTATGTGACTAAACTATTATATCGGACTGACTTTGTTCTCATTAATTAATTCTCTGCTGATTCCTAGTTTTTCAAAGGACTTCTTTATTTGGTTTCTTCTCTGTCCATGATTTGCGCCCAATTCTTTTATGTATCAAGGGACTCAAATCTTTCTTATAATTGCTTGTTTATTGTTTTTACTTCTACCCCATAGAGTAAACAAAGAAGGGTCATAACTGATGACGTAATTTAATATGAAACAAATATAAAGGTATGTTATAAGGCACTCGTAGGAAATAAAGAAGTAGAACACTAGACAACAGAAAAACAACAGACATGAGTGGCTTACCCAGGATTTGAACTCTGGACCTTCCGTGCGACAACACCGCCTAGCTATGCAAGCGAATCACACTGTCCTCCCTGCCATCTACGCATTCCCAAAAAAGGATGTTTCAATGACAGGTCATTAGTGCGAACCTCTATACATAACTTCCGGTGCTGATTTTTTTTTTTTTTAAATAAGGTTTTGCCTCGTTTTGGCAAGGCGCGTCCCGTATAACCGACTAGGTTATAAGAGACTACTCATGTCTCTCTTGCACACATCTTTCAAACTTCATCTGTGGTTGCCTTTTGATTTTTTTTAATATTGGGGTTGGAGGAGGGAAGGGGGGGGGGGGGAGGCCACGGCGCAAGCCTGGATTCAATATTAGTTTAATCCAGTTGTGAGATATTTAGCACTTTCTTGCAACACATATAGGCTATTTTTTTTAATTATGGCAGTCACATTAATGATTGTTAGTTACCTCCCTTGCACTGCTTGGCGGGTTACATCTACAAACTCGGCAAGTATTGATTCCATACGCATTAGAGAAAAAGAAAGGAAGTTGGGGTGGTTTGGTGGGGGGGAACAAAAGTCAGTTTCCACATATACAACAAGCACGTAAAGACACTGACTTTTAAATAACTTTCTGTATTCGCTACACAACCAGACATTGACATTGGGAACTCTTATCAATGTACCACTACCACCGCATTGTTATTTCCCTCATACTTAAACGTTAAGATACATTTATGCTTTTTATCTGAAGGACGTAATTTTTATTACAAGGGGAGTAATATGTGCGGAAAAGCTAGTCATAACTTTAAACAAATTAAATAGTTAGTTACATAATTTTCTTTGTAACATCTATGTAGCAAAGAAGTAAATAACAGTATATTTTAAATTTTGAAAAAAATATTTTCTGTCGTTTGTTGCCTTTATAGAAATATGCAGTAATAATTTATACGGGATAAATAAATGCATGCTAGGCTCAATACACGTCAGTAAATATGTATAACACGAGTTTCTCTTAATTTACAAAAGCTTATCTTCCATATTTTGAATTTTTGACCGGCACAAAGTGCTGCCTAAACTAAAGTTGGGACGATGTGTTTGACAAGTCCCCCTGTGAGCCCGAAAATGACCATAAGTCCCTACCAACCTTCTCCACCAAACATTATAACATGAGGTGATAAGAGAAGATTTCATTGCATAGTGACTTGAATAGGCATTAAAATATATCGAGTCCACCTCATATATAATAGTCTCTCAACCCACACATTTAGTCTCATTGTATGGCTCTGAAACATAGAGAACAACGAAGACGTTATAATCCGCAGTGGTTGAATCACACGTAACCGTACGTTAACATTGATAAATCGTCTTTAGTGCGTCGCGTTATAGACTAACCATAAATCCTAATGCCTTGTCCCTACACTTTATCATGGTCAAGTTGTGTGTAATGTTGTTCAAATAATATCAGTTCTATCAATTCTCTACAGCTTTAAAAGGAGAGTTAGTGACTTGAGTCCATATAGCCTGGAAGCGAGTTAACAGCGTTGCTAGGCATTCGTTTCATTTTAAAAAAATAAAATTTGGCGAAGCGTGTCCCGTTCAGCCTAGTCAGTTATATTAGTACGCATGTCCAAATATAAGAGACCGTTAAGTCCGATGACGTTATACAGTAAAATAGAACCAGACCCAAACAATAGAGGCAGACAACAAAATATAGAGGCAACCCCTACAAAATAAACTGACCCAAAAATAGAGGCAGACATTTTAAAAAAAACTGGTAGATCCAAAAAAAGATGCAGACAAAAGAAAATAGAGGCAGACATAAAAATAGAGGGAGATATAAAAAAAATAGAGGCAGATATACAGAAACAGAGGCAGACACACAAAAATAGAGACAGACGTAAAAAAAAAACATTTGGAAGAAGCAAACTCTAAATATCGACTCATACGTCTAAGGTGAGAACACTATAAATGGTATTTTGCTTAATCTTTGGGCCACCTTAAGTAATAACCAAACTCGAGTTAATATTCCAATTCTGTCTTATGTATTGAGAAAAACTATGAACACGAAGTTACAATCTATACAGTCAGCGAAGTGAAGTGATTCCTCAAGGCTTGTAAGGAGAGAACAAGAAAGTATTCAGTGGGACAGAGATACAACGGTAAAATATCTCCAAAGATAACATTTAAGGATAAAAACATAATGCGTAGGCTGCGAATAGTACATGATCGCCTAGACCGCGGGTCATCATCCTCCATAATAATTGACTTGCTAGACAGGAGGGGAACGGCGGATCAAAAAGAAAAAAAATATGACTGGAAAGATTGCGTGAGACTAGAAAGGCTAAGGAGACGCAATTTTGGGGGAACGGAGAAAAGTCACGTTTCCCAAGTTGACATAAAAAGTAAGCAACTCGACAGAAGGGACCATAGATATAATACGCCACAGTCATTTATTGGACGCTTTTGCGCGATACCAAGCCCTTGATTTGAATTCAGCGGCTAAAACGCAGATGTTCGAAATATTACAAAATTTAAAAAGTACTTTGTTCTTAATATTAATGTTAGGAATATAAAAATTAGCTGGCCGGATGGCCTATTCTGAGCAGTGAACTAATATGTTCTTAATTTTACAGACGGATAGATAATATTGAAGATAATGACAAAAGACAGTGTTGTTCACATCATCGACAGACTGTATTGAATCTAAAAGTGTCGCTAATTGCACAAAAAAACACGACCTCGAAACGCAGGTGTTCAAATTACTTAGTATGGAGGAGAGGGTTTTTGGGTGGTAGCTGTGTCTAAATATAACTTTTAACGACAAAATTTTGGAGGGGAGAGAAAGGTTGGTTCAAAAATCAAGTACATTTTTGTAGAAAAAACACAAGTAGAGACGGACAGACTAACAGATAACCATCCATACTTGACTGAAGCATGACTGAAATGACTTTTATGGTAGGAAATTTGAATTTAAAATAAACCTAGGCAGTGATTGGCCACAGACAATCATATCATTAGCGCTCAGACGCGAAAGTGGGGCCATTCTTCAATAGTTGTTCAGTGATAGACACAGATTTTAAAGTGTGGTGATTTCCATATGAAAGAAAGTGTAATAAATTTAGGGACGCCATACTATAGCCAGCAGCTCAGCTGAGTTTTGCTAGCAATTCTGTGTTATTTATTCATAATCTGGTAAGATTGAAATTATTTCCTTATATATTTTGAATATTGTTTCATGTTCGAGTGATTTGATACTGCCATATCGAAATCTAGCCTTACAAACAAGTAGGGATTTGCTCTAGACCCCCGCCCTAGTCAGGGTCTAGGGACCAACAATGTACATAAACTCCAGCAAGGGTTAGGCAAGACAGATCAAGTGTTGAGAATAATGAAACATATTACCTATCCTCTTTTAGGGCAGAAAACTAATAAAATATTTTTCAGAATCTATAGTCTGGGAGGATCTATCTGATGTAAAACCACCATGGTAAATGTGCTGTTTGGTCAGAGAGATCTGACCTGTCTGTATGATGTGGTTGTTGTGTCAGTGTTGTGTCCAGACGTGGGTAGAGAATAGATTTTGACACATGGCCCATACTTTGATTGCAGAGCTGCGAGTTTCTGTTGTCAACAAAGCAGTGTCTATTCAGTTGGTGACTTTACTCGAGTGTATCTGTGCAGTACTTGTGACAGAGACCACCATTATTGCCCGCCAGCACGGAGAGGTGGGACCACCTGATTTCAGCACCAGAGCTACAACGACAAGATGAGTGAGCCTCTGGTCTGCTGGACATTCACCAAGCCCTTTAGTTACTAATACCCCATAAAAATTCCCACCATTTTCTGGACACTGTGTAGTCAATATAGACAGGTGTGATGAGGCCACCCCAACAGCACAAACATTAACTATCCTCCCAAGTAGATGACTACTAGAACATTTTAATAAAACTAACTAGTATAGTACATATATATGTACACTATTGCATTTATGATATAATATTCCATGCATTTCTTTCATAATCTCTAAATCCTTTTAAGTTCTGGTCAACCTAAAAAATTGATCCAGAACAAAATAAATGTAATATAATTTTATCAAAAAATTTTACACACGTGAGTTAGTTCAGTGTATTTTAACATTTATTAATATTATTAGTCTTGTTAAATATCTGTGGGTATATCTATAACCTATTACACCACACTACATCTCATAACCCTAGACACTTTACGTAGCCACATTCATTAAAAAAAAAATTAAGTGTGAGGTCGTAGTGGTAGCAAGAAAGGCCTTCTGACAATTCTCAACTACATTTTATCTCAGGAGCCTTCACAGCTGGCCTCATACAATTACATTTAGTAATATCACCATCATACAATACCATCAAACACCACTACATAAATTTGGGTCTTGTCCAGGGATAATTAGCCCAACAGTAATATTAGGATCTCCTGGTGGGAGAAATAAAAGTAGGGAAATAAATTGTAAAATTTCCTTTAAAATTAAAAGTGTCCCTGCAGATAAAAGTTGGTGAATCTTCACAGCCAGTAATAATTAATTAGTTAACTGGTTAGTTAGAATTGGTTAGACTATAGTCATAAGAAGTACTTAGTGTATTTACTGGTTAGAGATTTAGCTTGTATATTATTATATTGTCTAAAAAGTATGGCGGAGCTGGCAAAATTTAGATCAGCTGCTGTGCTCACCGCGAAGGAGATGGGAATGGATGGTCAAATTTTAATTCAATATGTAACGGCTGAATGTGATAAATATATTGAAAGGGAAGATAGAAAGGTAGCTGAAGAGAAGAGGTTACAAATTGAGGCTGATAGAGAAATTAAGAGGCTGCAGATTGAGGCAGAAGAAAAACGACAGCAAAGGGAGGCAGAAGAAAAAACGACAGCAAAGGGAGGCAGAAGAAAAAAGGTTGACTGCCGAAAGGGAGGCAGAAGAGAAAAAGGCCGAAAGGGAGGCAGAAGATAGAAGGTTGCAAAGGGAGCACGAATTACGACTAAGGGAGCTGGAATTACAAGGTCCGGCTCCTGAAAATGGTGCCAGCCCTTTTGCCTCAGATGCTACGCCCAGTCTGGGAGCCTCAAACTCAGCTATGGGGTTTCATTTAGACCATTTTGTTGAAAAAGACGATGACATAGAGGGGTACCTAGGACGTTTTGAGTTATTAGCTACTACATATGGGTTAGAGAGAGAGAGGTGGAGCTTAAAGCTATCACAGGGATTGAGAGGTACTTCTTATGAAGTATTTGCTAAAATGAACAGGGAAGACCAAGACAATTATGACATGTTAAAGCAGGCTTTGTTATTAAGGTACGAGAAGAATGGTGAATTTTATCGTAAGAAATTTAGAAATGCCAAACTGTTGTCTGGGGAGACATACCACCAATTCTCTGCTAGACTAGAAACCTATTTGGAGAAATGGACGGCTCTGGGGAAGACCCAAGATCTTAAAGAAATGATCATGATTGAGCAATTGAGAGAGTCCATGGCTCCAGACATGAGAAAATTTCTCATGGAACAAGGTGCAGAGAAGTTGGGGGAAATTTTAAATGTTGCTGAGAGGTATCAGGCAGCTCAGGCAGAGGTAAGTGGTGCTAAAAAGAAGCACATAGACAATTTTAAAGCTCCACAGCAATTTAATAAATTTGATACTAGAGAGCAGGGAAATAAAGGTAGGACAAACTTTGAGCGGCCAAGAAATGACTATCGCGACAGAAACTCACAGTTCAATGACCAAAAGTTCAATGAAAGAAAACCGTTGAACCAAGGAAAAAGATGGTGTAAATGGTGCAAGAAGGATAACCATAACACCGAATTTTGTAGAAGGAAACCTTCAAACATTGCTGCAATGAAGTCGGGGACGCAAAGATTAAAGGTTAATCCTAAGGGACAACAGGAACCTTATCACCCCCCAGTTTGTGAGGATGTTATTTGTAATGGGGTCACCATAAGGTGCCTTTATGATACAGGTTTGGATTATGATTCAGTTGTGAAGTCTAGCCTAGTGGACCCAAGTCAGTATACCACAGAAACAGTGGAAATACAAGGGGCGACTAAGGACATACCACTCATGACACTTCCCATCGCAAGGATAACGGTGAAAACTCGCTATGTGGAAGGAGAAATCAGAGCAGCAGTGATAGATGAACCAATCTACCCTCTGATATTGGGGTGTAGATACGTCTTCTTGGGGAATCCCGAGAAACCTGTGATCATGGCGACAGTGCAGACCAGGTCACAGAAGAAGGAGGAAGAAGGTGAACCTATAAATGCTCATCCAGAGGAGATGAGGAAGGCGCAGGCTGAGGATAGGACACTCAAGCCCTGTTTTAAAAAATTGCCCAAATGCCACACACCTCCGAGCAAGGGGGAATATTTCATGAAGAACAAACTTTTATACAGGAAGGCCGGAACTGGAACAAATGGTCACAACCAGCTGGTTCTTCCCACTTCATATAGAGATAAAGTGATGGAACTCGGGCATGCGATTCCCTTCAGTGGTCACATGGGGATCAGCGCCACAGGACAGCGTATAGCTTGTCATTACTTCTGGCCAGGGATAACGGAGGATATAAAAAGATATGTCAAATCCTGCNCAGAATGTCAAAGGGTAGCTCCAAAGCACTGGACTGCTCCTGCAACTCTAGGGGAAATGCCCATAGTGGGAACACCTTTTGAGAGGGTTGCAGTGGATATTGTAGGACCTCTCACTCGGACCAAGAGGAGGAACAGTTACATCCTTACTCTGGTGGACACTTGTTCTATGTGGGGAGAGGCGGTAGCCCTGCCATCAATTGATTCAAAACATGTAGCAGAGGCACTACTTACAATATTTACCCGATTAGGATTCCCGCATCAAATCTTGACGGATAATGGTTCTCAGTTCAAGGGGAAACTAACGGAAGAAGTTTTTAAGCTATTTCAAGCCAGGCACTTTCATTGTAGTCCGTACCATCCACAAGGGAACGGCCAGGTAGAGAGGTTCAATGGGACTCTCATTTCTATCCTGAGAAAGCTGGCACACGAAAAAACCGGATCTGTGGGATCAATTCCTGCCCGCCGCATTGTTTGCTTACCGGGAGGTACCACATAGTTCAACCGGGATGGCTCCCGCAACTCTGCTATTTGGGAGACCAATAAAAGGTCCTTTAGAAGCTTTATTAAGGACCTGGACAGATGAGAAGGCGGAAGAGACTGTTACCTCATCGTATCAATATGTGAACGAACTGACCACTCGTTTGAAAGCTGGATGGAAACTGGCAAATGATAATTTGAAACAAGCCAGGAAGAAACATGCAGCATATTTTAATAGGAAGGCAAAGGACAGGGAACTGGCAGTCGGAGAGAAGGTGCTGCTTCTACTACCCGGAAGCCAGAATAAATTACAAATTGGTTGGCAAGGTCCATATACGGTTCTAGAGAAGGTGTCTAGAACAAACTATAAAATTGACAAAAAGGGGAAGGAAAAAGTTTATCATGTAAACCTGTTAAAGAAGTATCTGGACAGACCACTCCAGGAAAGCACCCCCTTATTGACCTTGGCTATTGCAACCCAGATGCAAAAGGAACCACTCACCTCACATGAATACCCATTACATCCTTGTGAAACAGCAGCACAGGTAAAAGTCAGTAAGCACCTGACTAAAAACCAGAGGGAGAGAGTTCAACAGGTTCTGGAGGAACATACAGATGTATTAACAGATAAACCAGGCCATACAAATTTGCTACAGTATGACATGAAACTGGTAGACTCAAACCCAATCTGTATGAGAGCCTATTCTATTCCGTTCGCGAAGGAGAAGGCATTGAAGGAAGAAATAGAGTATTTGTTGAAGGAGGGGATTATTTCGCACAGTGAATCATCTTTTAGTTCTAGTGTCGTTTTGTTGAGAAAACCGTCTGGGGAACACAGACTGTGCATAGATTACAGGAAACTGAATGCTGTCACAGAAGGACAAGTGGATCCATTACCAGACACAAAACAGTTATTTGCCAGACTGAACAAGGCAAAATATTTTTCAAAAGTGGATCTTAGTAAAGGCTATTACCAGATCCCAGTGAAGCCTGAAGTGAGACCTTATTTGGCTTTTAGCACTTCGGATGGACATTATGAATTCAATATGCTACCATTCGGACTGAAAAATGCTCTGAGTGTGTTTTCAAGGATGATGCGCAAATTGTTGGATCCCCTGAATAACCCATGTATCACGAATTTCATGGATGATATTCTCGTCGCCACAGAGACATTTGAAGAACACATTGAAGCTCTGGAGATGTTGTTTGGTAGACTGCGGGAGGCGAATTTGACTGCTAGGCCAACAAAATGTTGTATTGGATGTAAAGAGTTGGAATTCTTGGGGCACACTGTATATCAGGGTAATATGACCCCTGATCCTAAGAATTTGGAAAAACTGCAGAGAGCACCTAGGCCGCAAACAAAAAAGGACGTGCGATCATTTGTGTCGTTATGCGGATTTTATCAGAAATACATCAAAAATTTTAACGCTATATGTGCTCCTCTGACTGATCTGACTCGCAAGGGACTTCCAGATAAAATTATTTGGACTGCACAATGTGAACTAGCGTTCCAAGAGTTAAAGGAAAAACTCACTAGCAAGCCTATTCTCAAACTGCCTGATTTGACACAGGACTTTGTCTTAAGAACCGATGCAAGTAATGTAGGACTCGGAGGGGCTTTGTTGCAAAGATCATCTTCACCTGATGGGGAACTGAAACCAGTCGCTTATGCAAGCCGCAAATTGAATAAGGCGGAACAAGGATACTCCACAAGCGAAAAAAGAATGTTTAGCATTAATCTGGGCAATAAAGAAGTTTCAAATCTATCTGTATGGTAGGACTTTTGTGGTGGAGACGGACCATCAGCCTCTCGTGTTCTTGTCTCAGGCTAAGCATGAAAACGCAAGATTGCTGAGGTGGTCTTTGTTGCTTCAACCTTATCAGTTTAGTATCCAATATATCCCAGGCAAATTGAATGTCGGTGCAGATTTCCTCAGTCGGCACCCCTGTGATCAAAATTAGAGTAGTGGCAGACGTGAGGAGTAATTTACCTATGTGTATCGCTGGTTTTGGAACTTGCCATAGGCATGTTTTCAAGTGGGGAGATGTGTAGTGAAATTGACAGAGATACAACGGTAAAATATCTCCAAAGATAACATTTAAGGATAAAAACATAATGCGTAGGCTGCGAATAGTACATGATCGCCTAGACCGCGGGTCATCATCCTCCATAATAATTGACTTGCTAGACAGGAGGGGAACGGCGGATCAAAAAGGAAAAAAATATGACTGGAAAGATTGCGTGAGACTAGAAAGGCTAAGGAGACGCAATTGGGGGGTAAACGGAGAAAAGTCACGTTTCCCAAGTTGACATAAAAAGTAAGCAACTCGACAGAAGGGACCATAGATATGTTACGCCACAGTCATTTATTGGACGCTTTTGCGCGATACCAAGCCCTTGATTTGAATTCAGCGGCTAAACGCAGATGTTAGGAATATTACAAAATTTAAAAAGTACTTTTTTCTTAATATTAATGTTAGGAATATAAAAATTAGCTGGCCGGATGGCCTATTCTGAGCAGTGAACTAATATGTTCTTAATTTTACAAACGGATAGATAATATTGAAGATAATGACAAAAGACGGTGTTGTTCACATCATCGACAGACTGTCTTGAATCTAAAAGTGTCGCTAATTGCACAAAAAACACGACCTCGAGACGCAAGTGTTCAAATCTACGTAGTATGGAAGAGAGGGTTTTTGGGTGGTAGCTGTGTCTAAATATAACTTTTAACGACAAAATTTTGGAGGGGAGAGAAAGGTTGGTTCAAAAATCAAGTACATTTTGTAGAAACACAAGTAGAGACGGACAGACTAACAGATAACCATCCATACTTGACTGAAGCATGACTGAAATGACTTTATGGTAGGAAATTTGAATTTAAAATAAACCTCGGCAGTGATTGGCCACAGACAATCATATCATTAGCGCTCAGACGCGAAAGTGGGGCCATTCTTCAATAGTTGTTCAGTGATAGACACAGATTTTAAAGTGTGGTGATTTCCATATGAAAGAAAGTGTAATAAATTTAGGGACGCCATACTATAGCCAGCAGCTCAGCTGAGTTTTGCTAGCAATTCTGTGTTATTTATTCATAATCTGGTAAGATTGAAATTATTTCCTTATATATTTTGAATATTGTTTCATGTTCGAGTGATTTGATACTGCCATATCGAAATCTAGCCTTACAAACAAGTAGGGATTTGCTCTAGACCCCCCGCCCTAGTCAGGGTCTAGGGACCAACAATGTACATAAACTCCAGCAAGGGTTAGGCAAGACAGATCAAGTGTTGGGAATAATGAAACATATTACCTATCCTCTTTTAGGGCAGACAACTAATAAATATTTTTCAGAATCTATAGTCTGGGAGGATCTATCTGATGTAAAACCACCATGGTAAATGTGCTGTTTGGTCAGAGAGATCTGACCTGTCTGTATGATGTGGTTGTTGTGTCAGTGTTGTGTCCAGACGTGGGTAGAGAATAGATTTTGACACATGGCCCATACTTTGATTGCAGAGCTGCGAGTTTCTGTTGTCAACAAAGCAGTGACTATTCAGTTGGTGACTTTACTCGAGTGTATCTGTGCAGTACTTGTGACAGAGACCACCATTATTGCCCGCCAGCACGGAGAGGTGGGACCATCAGTTTTCAGCACCAGAGCTACAACGACAAGATGAGTGAGCCTCTGGTCTGCTGGACTTTCACCAAAGCCCTTTAGTTACTAATACCCCCATAAAATTCCCACCATTTTCTGGACACTGTGTAGTCAATATAGACAGGTGTGATGAGGCCACCCCAACAGCACAAACATTAAATATCCTCCCAAGTAGATGACTACTAGAACATTTTAATAAAACTAACTAGTATAGTACATATATATGTACACTATTGCATTTATGATATAATATTCCATGCATTTCTTTCATAATCTCTAAATCCTTTTAAGTTCTGGTCAACCTAAAAAATTGATCCAGAACAAAATAAATGTAATATAATTTTATCAAAAATTTTACACACGTGAGTTAGTTCAGTGTATTTTAACATTTATTAATATTATTAGTCTTGTTAAATATCTGTGGGTATATCTATAACCTATTACACCACACTACATATCATAACCCTAGACACTTTACGTAGCCACATTCATTAAAAAAAATTAAGTGTGAGGTCGTAGTGGTAGCAAGAAAGGCCTTCTGACAATTCTCAACTACATTTTATCTCAGGAGCCTTCACAGCTGGCCT
This sequence comes from Oreohelix idahoensis, assembly GCA_024509875.1. Taxonomy (NCBI): domain Eukaryota; kingdom Metazoa; phylum Mollusca; class Gastropoda; order Stylommatophora; family Oreohelicidae; genus Oreohelix; species Oreohelix idahoensis. The sequence continues at coordinate 243,246 of JAMPIV010016250.1, forward strand.
CATACAATTACATTTAGTAATATCACCATCATACAATACCATCAAACACCACTACAGCCATAAATCGAAGATTCCTCAGCAAGAGAGAGGTTGTAAGAAAACGAAGATGGCTGTATACCGCTCCACCTATGACCCAGTCTTGACATATGGATGCGAGTCACGGGCAATGACTACAACCCACAAAAGCCAGATCCATACCTCAGAAATGAGGTATTTGAGGAAGGTGGTTGAAGTAACAAGAAGAGACATTGGTCCGCCACCAGACGATACGTCAAGGCCTAAAATCCCACCCCCTACAGACCAAAGTAGAACAGTCCCAACAAAAATGGTTTGGCTGTGTCTGCAGAATGGGAGAAGATCGGCTACCACGATAAGCATGGAAAACAAAGAGCCATGGATTCAGACCCCCATGACGACCAAGAGTCCGCTGGGAGGACAACATTAGACTTTGAAGGACCAAGGACTAGAATGGAACCAGGCCAGAAGGAAGACAGCCGATAGGATAGTCTGGCGCTCTCTCTTCCAAACCTCTATACCGCACGGTAGAAGGGGAACTACTAAGTAAGTACGTTTAGAAAAGCTAGAAACAGAGTTGGGGTTAGATTAAGGCTAGTTGTTTAACAAAGCTAGAAACATAACAGTAACAGAAACAGTAAGAAACGAGACGCAACCCGCCAAAAGATGATGGGGAACTAATTATGTTGTACACTTTCTGATACATTCACTGAATGTTTGTAAGTCAAAATTATCACGAAATGTGGTCAATACCCACAAAACAAAACGGAAATTCCTGTGCAGGGGCATACTTTAAGTATTTGGCACCTGCGGCGGATAATTCTATTGGCTCCGCTCATGAAACACGCAGACAAATATGTTAAGCTTGCAAGTGCATTTTAAACAGTTCAGAACTGTCATATTAGTGTTTGATTGCACCTCCTCCTGGCTGTCGCAACTAGTTCAGTGTGCTCTTCTTTATCGGCATTGAATTTAGTTTTCACGGTGCAATGCGCGCCTCTTAAGTATTTTCCCGATACACTGGTGTGACCGCTTCATAATGACTAAAATAACACACGCGGCTATAAATAACACATTCATTCATTCATTGCTCTTTTTTCGGAGCGTCCGATGGACAGAGTTGTTAAAGCACTTGTCTCTCGTGGCAAAGGTGCCGTGTTTGATTCACGGCGTCGATACGCTCCAGTCTACCCATCTGTAAATGGGTACCTGACTGTGCTGTTGAGTTAAAGAAGAAAATGGCAACGAGGAAGGAAACTGATCACCCCACCTCTCAATGCTGGACCTAGTTTAGAGTAATCTCGAACACTTCACTTCACGGAGGCAGTATCAGCTATTGGAACAAAATAATTACTCTTCCGCTCCTTTCGGAACATAGGAGTACAACAAACTCACCCCAAAATTTCATATTCTGTTAAAGTCAGCGAAGTCTTTTCACACACGTGTTTAATCCCTTGGATGTCTATCTTCAGTTCCTTTTTTCCATTGTGCAGAATCAATCAGTCAGTACCCATTAACTCTCCAAGAACCATAGCCTTCAACAAACACATGCCAAGTCCCTCCAATCACGTACCATCAGCTCAATTTCAGTCCATGTTTTCCTTATCATTTTTCACTTCTGTCTCCAGCTCTCTTTCCCTTGAGATTCCAGAACAAAGACCTGCCTTATACTGCCATCAACGGGTTTCCTCATTGTGTGTGAGAACTGAGGACAAGACACCGGTAAATATCACATGAACAAGAAAAGTGGAAAAGGTGCTGCAACAAGATAGGATGCATATAGAGGAAGCTGGCTGAATTGAAGCACAGTAGATTGTGTTCTTTGAAGTCACACAAATAAGTCCCCGACATCGTTAGAGTTAGGATTAAGGTTAGGGTTTAAGCTTAGGTTTAAGATTCCTGTGACAAGTCAAAACTTCGATCATTACATTTTTTTTAGACCTCCTGCATTTTTTTCCTGTGCCCTTTCTTTTTGGGTCTTTTCACTCGCTTCTTATCGTTGTTACACTTTCATCGTTCAAGATTTTCTTATCACATCTTGTCACACCTATCAGCCACCCCTCTCTCCTGATTATTTTCTCCTTTGTTATCGGTGACGCTTAGCGAAGGAGTGAATTTACAACATTGATTTTTCGCTTATCGCTAGCTTCACACGGAGTAAATGTCTACACTGGCCGATATTCTCGTTAACCCAGGCTTTCTGTCTGCGGATGGTACATGCTACTAAATTGCAGTATGACAAGATGCGAGCTCGCAAGCAAGACATGATAAATTACACTGCAGATCTCACTGGGATGTAGGAAATGACCATCTTGCTGAAGATTAAGGCACGAACTGTGATGTAATACTTCCGGCAGATGGACTTTGTTGTGATAAACAATTACAGAGAAATAACATCTTGAAGGAGATTATAGTGATAGTTCTATGAGGTAGAGAGTTTGTAAACATTTGACAAGCAAAACGAAAGAAGCAACACCTTATATGGTCATGAAAGACAGGATGATGCATTTGTAAATGGCATGTAAATGAAATATCTTATGATGTCTTGTAGAATGTTCTACAGATGAGGTAGTGGGGGATACCCCTACCGATATCAGACATTTTTTTTTTTTTTTTTTTTTTTTTTTTTTGCGTACGCCCGCAAATACTCGAGGCGAAATCTCAGGTTATTATTTTATTTTATTTTTATGTCTAACCTGACATTGATTTTACGTGAGTATCCCTTTATTTCTTGTACAGAGACAGGTGTCCCTCGCCATTCAGGCAAATACTCGCCGATTTCGGAGGTACCCATTGCAGCTGGGTCGGCTCAGGAGCCGCCAGTCCCTGGTCGACGACACTTCTTCAAATGTCCTCGCCAGGTCTCGAGTTAATCCAGTCCAAATCCCGGTCGACGAAAAATCCTCAAATGCCGTCGCCCGGGTTTGATCCTGTATCACCCGGTCGCCAGAGCGGTGTTGTAACCACTACGCTAGCGCGGCTCCCTATATATCAGACATAATTCATGGTTTTATTGACATGGAAGTGCTAAAATAAACTACTTCTGATTGGAGCTTTGTCCAACAAAACCACATTAAAGTATGAGCGAACATATTCCGTATAATCTGTAACTTGTTTAGACTGCTTCACTGCATTTTCACCTAGGCAAAAAGACATTTCAGACAGCCAGGATAACGAATAGAAACAGGTTTTCAACATAAGGACTGGATCAAGTAGAGGATCTTCTGATATTAGAAGGAAAACTCGATTATAGTATTGGAAACCATGAGTCCTATGAACCAACATTCAGAATAACATTAGGATTTAATTAAATTAATACCCGATCACATGTAAGACGGCCTCGTAAAACCAGAGGCTCGTAACTATACACAAGCTTATTGTGTGCAAGAAGTCTGTAAATTCATTCCCGATAATCGAGGTAAGTTGTAATATGTCCATTTTATCATTTTATATTTTTTGCATTTAACGTGTGTAATTGCGTGCCTTCTTCGGATAGATTCTGAATCTTCACCAGCAAAAAAGTTACGATTCGCTGAAGGCTCAGATGAAGATTAGCATTTTTTTTTAAGCAATTAAGCATTTTTAATTTAACAATACACTGTTTTGTTTTTTTAAGACCTAGCGCTATTGCACACTTAAAAGACAAAGTGTAAACAAGATTTTAGGCTTTTGTCTGCACCGGGAGGCCAAAAAATGGGTTTGACCCGCTTTATTGCGATATTCGCTTTATTGCAGTGGTCTGGGACCGAACCCGCAATATCTCCGAGGTATACCTGTGTTTCTTACTGTTTGTGTTATTGTAGTTAAGAACTAATATCATTGAGCAAACCCACAGATGTTCAGTCTCCCTCATCAAATGTATGAATACGAATATTTCATGTAGCGCGTTGGTCGTATAATCGAGGGATGCATCCTCTCATACGTCCATCCTTGCTAGTCTTACGTTTGGTGCCGAATTCCAGAATTTTAGCTTTGTTGATTTGTCGGTTGCAGTGTTATTCTCTAATAGTTGATCGTTGATGGTAATTAGTATCGCTCATTCACCCATATCCAGTTATGGCTGCTCTCGAAGCTAGTCTGTCAGCTCTCTCATTGCCGTGTATCCTATCATTACCAGGACGGTAGAACCGCACCAGTTCCTGCGGGTTTGAGTTCTCGATTTATTTCTTGTTGTGGATTAACATTTCTATCACCGCTTTTACTTTCTCTTTCTTTTTAATTTCTCTTTCTCAAAACCTAATTTTTGCTCAACATTTTTTTTCAACCTGTTCATTGATCATCAGAGTATGGAAGATCGACTGCAATGATTCTCCAACATTTTCTGTCTCTTGTCTTGATGGTGCACTCTGATAGTCTCTTTCCTGTCCATCTCTTGATGTTATCTTCCCACTTATAATTCTTCCTCTTTCTTCTTGTCTTTTTTTTTTCTTTTTTTAAATATTGATGACAAAAAATATCCCGTTCAACCTCTGCTTGGTTATAATTAAGATATAAAGCGTGGCTAATTCAGTACAATAATTTTGTTTTCCGATACCTAAATATCAACTTTCCCTTGCCTTATGGTTTTCAGCAATGTGTTATGTCTTTTTATGTGACTAAACTATTATATCGAACTGACTTTGTTCTCATTAATTAATTCTCTGCGGATTCCTAGTTTTTTAAAGGACTTCTTTATTTGGTTTCTTCTCTGTCCATGATTTGCGCCCAATTCTCCTATGTATCAAGGGACTCAAATCTTTCTCATAATTGCTTGTTTATTGTTTTTACTTCTACCCCATAGAGTAAACAAAGAAGGGTCATAACTGATGACGTAATTTAGGTTATAAAAGAGATTCTCACTTTTGTAATGACGTAATCCAACTTTTTCGTGAGTCTGTAACTTCCTTCGCCCACTTTTGGAGCTGGTCTAGATCGGCAACCAGATAAAATCTATTTGTTGGATATGTAGATCATTTTACACGGTAATAGCATACCCAATCCCTAACACTTTCTAGTTGATGACGGATAGTAGACAGGGGGTTATCATGTTGCTCGTGTATCTATCGATATTCTTCTTCGTACACTCTCAGACGTCTAGACTATTTTCAAAGAAAGCAGTGGTCACATCGATATGAAGCGTTTCGCATCAAGTTCGAATTTTAAAAAAATATTTTGTTATGTTTTTAATAAGGCATCAATGTTTGTCGGACTTTACTATGTTTTACAAAGATCGAAACAGGGTTGGGGTTAGGTTTGAGCTAGCTGTTTGACAAATCTCGAAAAAGGGTTGGGGTTAGGTGATGGCTAACTGTTTGACGAAGCTCACAACAGGGTTGGGGTTTGGTTAAAAATGTTTGACAAGTCCGAAACAGAGTTTAAGTTAGGTTAAGGGTAGATGTTTAACAAATCTAGAAACAGGGTTGGGGTTTGGTTTAAGCTAGTTGTTTAACAAATCTAGAAACTTGGTTGAGGTTAGGTTCTGGCTAAATGTTTGACAAAGCTCAGAACAGGGTTGGGGTTTGGTTAAAAATGTTTGACAAGTCCGAAACAGAGTGTAAGTTAGGTTAAGGGTAGTTGTTTAACAAATCTAGAAACAGGGTTGGGGTTTGATTTAGGCTAGTTGTTTAACAAATCTAGAAACATGGTAGAGGTTAGGTTCTGGCTAAATGTTTGACAAAGCTCAAAAGAAGGTTAGGGTTTGGTTAAAACTGTTTGACAAGTCCGAAACAGAGTTGGGGTTAGGTTAAGGCTAGTTGTTTAGCAAATCTAGAAACAGGGTTGGGGTTTGGTTTAGGCTGGTTGTTTAACAAATCTAGAAACAGGGTTGGGGTTTGGTTTAGGCTAGTTGTTTAACAAATCTAGAAACAGGGTTGAGGTTAAGTTAACGCTAGTTGCTTAGCAAATCTAGATACAGGGTTGGGGTTTGGTTTAGGCTAGTTGTTTAACAAATCTAGAAACAGGGTTGAGGCTAAGTTAAGGCTAGTTGTTTAACACAGCTAGAAACAGGGTTGAGGTTAAGTTAAGGCTAGTTGTTTAACAAATCTAGAAACAGGGTTGAGGTTAAATTAAGGCTAGCTGTTTAACAAATCTAGAAACAGGGTTGAGGTTAAGTTAAGGCTAGTTGTTAATCAAATCTAGAAACAAGGTTGGGGTTAGGTTATGGCTAACAAATCTAGAAACAGGGTTGAGGTTAAGTTAAGGCTAGTTGTTTAACTAATCTAGAAACAGGGTTGAGGTTAAGTTAAGGCTAGCTGTTTAACAAATCTAGAAACAGGGTTGAGGTTAAGTTAAGGCTAGTTGTTTAACAAATCTAGAAACTGGGTTGAGGTTAAGTTAGGGCTTGTTGTTTAACAAATCTAGAAACAGAGTTGAGGTTAAGTTAAGGCTAGCTGTAGCGTAAATAAAGAAAGCCGCTCGGGAAACAACAAGTCTGGTGTAGTCCCCGGGGGGTCTCTGGTGAAACAAAGAAAGAATAGGACCATTACTCCCTCAAGCATGTCGTACAAGGCCACTAGCATGAGGTTGTGCATGGGGTTGGTAACCTCATAATCTAAAACAAATTATTACAGAACCCACCACTACAAGATCACGTGATTGCCTGGAACATGCTTCCTGTAAGGAGACCAGCTACAGCGGTGGCTCCATGCTCTGTACGGAGGAAACCGGAAAATGATGATGATGTCTCTGGCATTATAGGGGCAGTATGGCGACGTCATGTCTACTGTGACAGACGAACTCATTGACCCTGAAGGGACCCTGAAGTGTTGGATGATATAGTACGACCTTCGTAGCGACCCCTTGGATAACATCAGTGCCCCCGAATATTGTAACTTTTCGTCAAACGGGATTTTTCTTTTCACCTGGACTCATTAGCTATGCAACCGTTCCACACAGAGGGCAAACACGTTTGCTGATTAATATGTGGACAGTTTATCTACCGTTTATTCTGGTCATCGCATTGATTTAATGAGAGATTAAATCACGCCCATGGACATCTCTTGAGCAATCATATGCAGTATTTTCATTAACTTGGCCCAGAGGGGGCGGCGCCAGAATCAAACAGATAGTAGCGACCACGATCAAAGACACAGACTGGGGGATTTCAGGAAAGACTAGCACCACGATCAAAGACAGTGGTGGTCCCCGAAACGAGCGACGCAAGCTCCTGCAGGTATTTCGCATCTCGGTGTTAAACATAGAATCGATCGCAGCAGCGAGCGGAGATACGAAGACGAGGGGCGGCATCTTTTTTTAGTCTGGCGGTCAGAACCCCAAAAGTGTCCTGAGATCTAAAAAGGTGTCAACAATTCACATGTCCCACTCATCTTACAATTAAGTTAGATATATACAGACCACGTAGAAATACACTTTATCACTCGTTGGCCAGACCTTTACAGAAGCACTAGCTATATTTGAAATCTTGTTATAGATTTTCCCCTGGATTTTTATATATAATTGCAGTGAATTCTATTTCTGTGCAAAACGGTAAAATATATATTGTGTAAAGTGATCAGTGGTCTAGTTCATTCATTCTATTTCACTGGATTTTGTGCTAATTTAAATCTATTAAATTAAACCATCTCAATAGTTCCAGCTGTAAATGTAATGATATATCTGCAATATTATTTCCAAAAGATAATAGAGGCTGTAATGCTTAAATTAACTTTTAAAGACGCGAAGGAATTTATAATTAATAAATTTAGTTAAGTCCTATATTTATAGATGTGTGTTTTAACCATTAGAACTCACGCAGTGTTTATTAAATACATAATTAAATACGCGAATATATATATATATATATATATATATATATATATATATATATATATATATATAATATATATATATATATATTTATATATATATATATATATATGTATATATATAAATATAAATAGTCTTAACGGGAAATTCATCGCGCTTTAGAACGTTATTTGATTTTTCGGTATATTACATGTCTTTTTCTTTTATATAGAGTGATCGTAACCTTTGCAATCCCAGCAATAAAGAAATCATCTTAAGAACTTCCAGACATATTGATGAAACATTTTTGAAATTTAATCTTGTGGCGATCCGATGCGACCTAGCTATCATAATTACATGAAAGAAAGCCTACCCAAGACTATTTAAAGAACAATCATCATATTAAAATTACAAATCTGTAAGATAAACTGGAAGTTGAACAGTGCCAGTAGCGATACTTTATTTACGGCCCTACTGTGAGAGAGTACATATTTTCCTGAACTGTGACGGCTTAAGTTTTTCTTCACTGGATTAATAAACTTACTCGTCAGTTACTATCATCACGCATTGAAGGAATTTTACCATAGCGGAAGATTAAAGAGACCACTTCATTTTCACCCTTGTGTCGAACTGTGTCAGTGCCATCCCATAGTCTCCTTTTTATATAATAAAACACAATATCTCTTAGGCTTCAAGTCCGGCGATAAGTGAGAATAGTTGCTATCAGCAAACCTCGCAACATCTGGGGCGGGACACGGAAGTACCAGACCTTGTCATAGATCAAGAGTGTAATTGCTGTTTATATAATTCTATTGGATTGTCTGATGCGGTAATCGGTAAGTGTGTGAATATATGAGTGTGGATCCTCACGCGCGTGTATAAATGACAGGAAATTTAATCTTTTTTTGTAACCATTTTGTTAACTTGCTTACCTGATAATATAATTTTCTGTATACCCTTCATTGTTCCTTTAAGTGGGATAGTTGATTATTTGTTAACTCTGTTTAAAAACCCCTCTTTTTTATTTGCTTAGTAAAGGGAAGAACAATTGGGAAGAACAGGATTCTTTCTACCACCCATACCTAATTTTGAAACACCTCTTTCAGAGTAATTAACTTCACTGTTAGGTTAACTTACCTATGTTCCTGATAACTATCTATCTTTGGACTGGGTTTATCTTTGTCTAATAAGCGGGACGGGCTTAGTCGATACCAATCTTCTTCACCCCCTCCCTACCTTGTTATTTGCAATTTTCTGTACTTATGATAATTTTTGCTGTAAACACGTGATTATTGTAGTGATTGCTTTTTTAACTTTAATAAACAACATAAACTTAATCGTTACTGTGTTGGACTACCCAAAGCCCAAAATTTCCCCTATTTGTTTAAGATAGTTGTATCCACGTCGTCTGTGTGTTTGAAGCACCAAATCGGTGTGAGAGCAGGTGTGTGTCTGGAAACTGGCAAATAATTGTTTGACCAGTAGAGCCTGAAGAGTAAATTGAGAGAAACGATTTGTCGTAAATAAGTCTGTCTTTACTCTCCTCCAGCACTCTGTGAAGCAACTATTTACTCTCTACATTTCTATCACTGAGCTTTTCACCATCATTCTACACTCTAAACCGAACTACTATTTCTAAGACTCTTTCTCTCAAAATAAATTTACGACATCTACTATTCCCTACTTCGACGCATTTTCCACACACAGACGCTCAGATCTCAAGTGTTGATCAATCTCATCTAGTTGTTATTTGTTACCCGTCCCTCTAATCATCTTCACGCTCATCCGACTACATCCTGTGTAAGCCGAGGACCATGAGTGCATTTGTCATGTATTCTGGAATTATCTGTCTGCTTGTTTAGTATCAGAGGAAAGTTCCTTCAACACATTTTCTCTTTTTGTTGTTGTTGTTGTTGTTGTTGCTTGTAGTAATAGAGCTACCGATAAGTAACAGAAACAGAAAAAGGGTTGGGTTTAGGTTAAGGCAAGTTGTTTAAAAAAGCTAGAAACAGTGTTGAGGTTACGTTAAGGCTAGTTGTTTAACAAAGCTAAAAACAGGGTTAAAGTTAGGTTAAGGCTAGTTGTTTAACAAAGCTAGAAACAGGGTTGGGTTTAGGTCAATTCTAGTTTTTTAACAAAGCGAGAAACAGGGTTGGGTTTAGGTTAATTCTAGTTGTTTAACAAAGCTGCTACTTTTCGAGTGGCCAACTCTTCTTTGATGCCTCCATTTCGGTCTATAATAGCTCCGAAGTATTTAAAGTGGTCGACCTGCTCCAGGTCCTGTTCTCCCAGCTTAATCTGATGTCTTCTTTCTTCTCATGATATCACCGTGGATTTTGTTTTAGAGCTGCTTATGACCATCCCTCGCTTCTCCAGCTCTTCCTTCCAGACTTTAAGGTTGGATTGGAGACGTGCCTATGATTTAGCTATCAGGGCAACACTCTCCTTTACACTCTAAGGGGGCAAGGCCTACCTGGGTCATAACTCTCAAGTGTCTTCACCTCCTGTTGTCTTGTGCAGAAAATGAACCCATTCCACCCTGGTTGCACCTTTAAAATCCACAATGCCGCCAGCCTGAGGCAATTGTGAAAGGCATGTAAGGAGAGAACAAGAAAGTATTCAGTGGGGTACTGGAAGATGAGACAGGTCTGTATTTCAGAGCTGGCATTTGCTTATTTTTTTTCCCACATATACAACAAGCACGTAAAGACACTGACTTTTAACTAACTTTCTGTATTCGCTGCACAACCAGACATTGATATTGGGAACTCTTATCAATGTTCCACTTCCACCGCATTGTTATTTCCGTCACACTTAAACGTTAAGATAAGTTTATTCTTTTTATATAAGGGATGTAACTTTTAATACAAAGGGAGTAATGTATGCGGAAAAGCTAGTCATAATTTTAAAAAATTAAATAGTTATTTATATATTTTTCTTTGTATTGCTTATGTAGCAAAGAAGGAAATAACAATATTTTTTAAATTCCTAAAGAAAAATGTTTCTGTTATTTGTTGCTATTATAGAAGTATGCAGTTATATTTTATATGGGATAAATAAATGCACGCTAGGTTAAAAACACGTCAGTAAATATGTATAACACGAGTTTCTCATAATGTACAGAGCCCAATCTATTGAAAATTTGAATTTTTGACCGGCACAAAGTTCTGCCGAAACTAAAGTTGAGAGAGACGATGTGTTTGACAAGTCCCCTTGTGAGCCCGAAAATGACCATAAGTCCCTACCAACCTTCTCCACCAAACATTATATACTGTTCAAAAAAAGAAACGCAACATTATGGCAGTGGTAATGGACACCAAATTTCAAACTTGTACCAAAATTTTATTTTACGGAATTAATGTTTCAATCTTGGCATGAAGAAACTTTTAGACTGTAACAATGAAATGATGTTCATTAAATTTGGTTTGGACTTTTATTCTTTGCGACTGAGGCCTCCGTTTCAGTAAGGTGTTTGGCCTCCTCTGGCCTTTATCAGAGAACGACATCTCCTTGATATGGATCCGATTAGCCATTGGATCTGTTGTTGTGGGATGGCTGCCCACTCTTCCCGCAGTGCAAGAGACAACTGTCAGAGATTGGCTGGAGTCACGTCTCGCTGGCGGAGTCGTCTGTCGAGTTCATCCCATAAGTGTTCTATGGGGTTCATGTCTGATGACATGGCTGGCCACGGAATGGTCTGGACGTTGTTGTCAGCGAGGAACTGGGTGGTGAGTTGTGCCACATGAGGTCGAGCGTTATCCTGCTGAAAAATCGACCCTCGTGCAACCAGAAGTGGAAGGACGTGAGGACGAAGAATTTCAGCGACGTATCGTTGGGCATTCAGGCGTCCTTCAATGTGCACCAGGTCACTTCTTCCCATGAAGTTGATCCCCCCCCCCCCCCACATCAGTACACCTCCACCGCCATGTGGAGGAGCCTCATAAACACTATTCTGGGCGTAGCGCTCATGGACTCTGTGGTAAACTCTTCTCCGTCTATCGTGTCGGTGGAGCACACAAAAATGATTCATCACTAAACCAAACCCGTCTCCAGTCATTCCCAACGGTCCATTGACGATGCTGGTTCGCCCACTGCAGCCGGTTCTCGCAATGCCGGTCCGTAAGAACAGGACCTCTGTAGGGTCTTCTAGCCCAAAGACCAGAGTCGTGCAGCCGAATCTGAAATTCAACGAGCTGCTGACATTGACTGGACTGTGGAGGACGCAGATGCAAGTCGATTCCTGAGGTGACGCAGCCGTATGAAGCGGTCTTCGGCAGGAGTTGTGACGCTGGGTCTTCCACTGCGCGGCCGGTCTGCCACTGAGCCAGGTTCTTGAAATCGCCTCCAAAGGCGACTAATGGTGCTTCTAACCACATTAAATTGTCTGGCCACTACACTTTGTGACTGTCCAGTCTGTAAACGTCCAATGATGATGAGTCGTTGTTCTGTAATGAGATGTGCCATGCTTGCGCATTGAATTTTCAACTGAACTTATTCGAGGAGCGCCAATCTTTTATAGGCATTCAATAATATGGTCAGAGAGTTTTGTGTTCTGTAAGTTTCACGGGATTCTCGTGAACCTGTCACGAGTTATTGTCAAAAATGTTGTTTTGACCTTGACCTCTTTCATGACCTCACGAATCATGAGGTGAGTACAATTCAGGTAACCACGAGAAGTTAATGACCAGGTGGACACAGTCGATAGGTTGACTGATGTCCAATCAGCGAATATCTTTTATAAAATTAACACCAAAAAAGTTGCGTTTCTTTTTTTGAACACTATAATATGGGGTGATAAGAGAAGCTTTCATTGCATAGTGACTTGAATCGGCGTTAAAATATATCGAGTCCACCTCATATATAATAGTCTCTCAACCCACAGATTTAGTCTCATTGTATGGCTCTGAAACATAGAGAACAACGAAGACGTTATAATCCGCAGTGGTTGAATCACACGTGACCGTACGTTAACATTGATAAGTCGTCTTTAGTGCGTCGCGTTATAGACTAACCATAAATCCTAATGCCTTGTCCCTACACGTTATCATGGTCAAGTTGTGTGAATGTTGTTCAAATAATATCAATTCTATCAATTCTCTACAGCTTTAAAAAGGGGAGCTAGTGATTTGAGTCCATATAGCCTGGAAGCGAGTTAACAGCATTGCTAGGAATTCTTTCCATTTAAAAAAAAAAAAAATTTGGCGAAGCGTGTCCCGTTCAACCTAGTCAGTTATATTAGTACGCATGTCCAAATATAAGAGACCGTTAAGTCCGATAACGTTATACAGTAAAATAGAACCAGACCCAAACAATAGAGGCAGACAACAAAATATAGAGGCAACCCCTACAAAATAAACTGACCCAAAAATAGAGGCAGACATTTAAAAAAAAACTGGTAGATCCAAAAAAGATGCAGACAAAAGAAAATAGAGGCAGACATAAAAATAGAGGCAGATATAAAAAAAATAGAGGCAGATATACAGAAACAGAGGCAGACACACAAAAATAGAGACAGACGTAAAAAAAAACATTTGGAAGAAGCAAACTCTAAATATCGACTCATACGTCTAAGGTGAGAACACTATAAATGGTATTTGCTTTATCTTTGGACACCTTAAAGTAATAACAAACTCGAGTAATATTCCAATCTCTGTCTTATGTATTGAGAAAACTATGAACACGAAGTTACAATAATATACAGTCAGCGAAGTGAAGTGATTCCTCAAGGCTTGTAAGGAGAGAACAAGAAAGTATTCAGTGGGGTACGGGAAGATGAGACAGGTCTGTATTTCACAGCTGACATTTGCTGATGATGTTGCCCTGATTGCTAAATCAGATGCACATCTCCAATCCAACCTGCAAGTCTGGAAGGAAGAGCTGGAGAAGAGAGGGATGGTCATAAGCAGCTCTAAAACAAAATCCATGGTGATATCACGAGAAGAAAGTAGACATCAGATTAAGCTGGGAGAATAGGTCCTGGAGCAGAATGACCACTTTAAATATCTCGGGGCTATTATAGACCGAAAGGGAGGCATCAAAGAAGAGTTGGCCACTCGAAAAGCAGCAGCTGGGAGACTTTTTAAGGCCATAAATCGAAGATTCCTCAGCAAGAGAGAGGTTGGTAAGAAAACGAAGATGGCTGTATACCGCTCCACCTATGTCCCAGTCTTGACATATGGATGCGAGTCATGGGCAATGACTACAACCCACAAAAGCCAGATCCATACCTCAGAAATGAGGTATTTGAGGAAGGTGGTTGAAGTAACAAGAAGAGACATTGGTCCGCAACCAGACGATACGTCAAGGCCTAAAATCCCACCCCCTACAGACCCAAGAAGAACAGTCCCAACAAAAATGGTTTGGCTATGTCTGCAGAATGGGAGAAGATCGGCTACCACGATAAGCATGGAAAACAAAGAGCCATGGATTCAGACCCCCATGACGACCAAGAGTCCGCTGGGAGGACAACATTAGACTTTGAAGGACCAAGGACTAGAATGGAACCAGGCCAGGAGGAAGACAGCCGATAGGATAGTCTGGAGCTCTCTCTTTTAAACCTCTATACCGCACGGTAGAAGGGGACCTACTAAGTAAGTACGTTTAGAAAAGCTAGAAACAGAGTTGGGGTTAGATTAAGGCTAGTTGTTTAACAAAGCTAGAAACATAACAGTAACAGAAACAGTAAGAAACGAGACGCAACCCGCCAAAAAATGATGGGGAACTAATTATGTTGTACACTTTCTGATACATTCACTGAATGTTTGTAAGTCAAAATTATCACGAAATGTGGTCAATACCCACAAAACAAAACGGAAATTCCTGTGCAGGGGCATACTTTAAGTATTTGGCACCTGCGGCGGATAATTCTATTGGCTCCGCTCATGAAACACGCAGACAAATATGTTAAGCTTGCAAGTGCATTTTAAACAATTCCGAACTGTCATATTAGTGTTTGATTGCACCCCCTCCTGGCTGTCGCAACTGGTTCAGTGTGCTCTTCTTTATCGGCATTGAATTTAGTTTTCACGGTGCAATGCGCGCCTCTTAAGTATTTCCCCGATACACTGGTGTGACCGCTTCATAATGACTAAAATAACACACGCGGCTATAAATAACACATTCATTCATTCATTGCTCTTTTTTCGGAGCGTCCGATTGACAGAGTTGTTAAAGTACTTGTCTCTCGTGGCAAAGGTGCCGGGTTTGATTCACGGCGTCGATACGCTCCAGTCTACCCATCTGTAAATGGGTACCTGACTGTGCTGTTGAGTTAAAGAAGAAAATGGCAACGATGAAGGAAACTGGTCACCCCACCTCTCAATGCTGGACCTAGTTTAGAATAATCTCGAACACTTCACTTCACTGCGGCAGTATCAGCTATTGGAAAAAAATAATTACTCTTCCGCTCCTTCCGGAACATAGGAGTACAACAAACTCACCCCAAAACTTCATATTCTGTTAAATTCAGCGAAGTCTTTTCACACATATGTTTAATCCCTTGGATGTCTATCTTCAGTTCCTTTTTTCCATTGTGCAGAATCAATCAGTCAATACCCATTAACTCTCCAAGAACCATAGCCTTCAACAAACACATGCCAAGTCCCTCCAATCACGTACCATCAGCTCAATTTCTTTCCATGTTTTCCTTATCATTTTCACTTCTGTCTCCAGCTCTCTTTCCCTTGAGATTCCAGAACAAAGACCTGCCTTATACTGCTATCAACGGGTTTCTTCATTGTGTGTGTCCTGTTCCTCGCCAACGTCTTCTTCTCATCTCTTGATCCACTGGCACTTGTAAGGTTCTTGTCATCAGTTCCACATCAACAGTCATTGTCATCAGTTATTGTTCAGAATAGAAGGATTGAAATGGTATGGTCTGATTACTAGTGAAGAACTGAGGACAAGACACCGGTAAATATCACATGAACAAGAAAAGTGGAAAAGGTGCTGGAACAAGATAAGATGCATATAGATGAAGCTGGCTGAATTGAAGCAAAGTAGGTCCTGTTCTTTGAAGTCACAGAAATAAGTCCCCGACGTCGTTAGAGTTAGGATTAATTTTAGGGTTTGGGCTTAGTTTTAAAATTCCTGTGACAAGTCAAAACTTCGATCATTACATTTTTTTCTGTGACCTCCTGCATTTTCTATCCTGTGTCCTTTCTTTTTGGGTCTTTTCACTCGCTTCTTATCGTTGTTACACTTTCATCGTTCAAGGTTTTCTTATCACATCTTGTCACACCTATCAGCCACCCCTCTCTCCTGATTATTTTCTCCTTTGTTATCGGTGACGCTTAGCGAAGGAGTGAATTTACAACATTGATTTTTCGCTTATCGCTAGCTCCACACGGAGTAAAAGTCTACACTGGCTGATATTCTCGTTAAACCAGACATTCTGTCTGCGGACGGTACATGCTACTAAGTTGCAGTATGACAAGATGCGAGCTCGCAAACAAGACATGATAAATTACACAGCAGATCTCACTGGGATGTTGGAAATGACCATCTTGCTGAAGATTAAGGTACGAACTGTGATGTAATACTTCCGGCAGATGGACTTTGTTGTGATAAATAATTACAGAGAAATAATATCTTGGAGGAGATTATAGTGATAGTTCTATGAGGTAGAGAGTTTGCAAACATTTGACAAGCAAAACGAAAGAAGCAACACCTTATATGGTCATGAAAGACAGGATGATGCATTTGTAAATGACATGTAAATAAAATATCTTATGATGTCATTGTAAAGGGCAATTTTTACTATCTTGCAATATAATACATTTATATTCTTATTATGTTCGCAAATATTTTGTAAGCAAAGTATTTCCTTTTTTAAGTGCTTAAGGAGAAGTCATTTTTGGGTTGCTTCCCTTGAAAATAGTTCTGTCATCTTCGATCGGACTCCGCAGACGACTCTAGGCCTACTGTGATTTATTCTGTGGCTGGGTAGGAATAGATTGTTCTTGCTTCAGTATATCTATGGCCTGAATTTATACGTAGTGTTTGTATGAGTAGGACGAGTCTGTCTTATATATGGATATCTTTGCATTTCTAAGTCGAACTAATTTGGTTGTCGCTAGAAAAGGTCAAAGGCTATGCAGCGGAAGTATCGCTAGCAAGGGGTGATCCATGGCTGTCATCCTGTGAGGATGCCGAGTTTTGTTGTAGCAGGCTTTTTGCCGAAATAGTGATCTATATATGGATGGGGAAAAGTGATAATCATTTAGACATGTTGTATGTACTTTACCCCAGTGTTTATTCTCTTTTGCCAAGGAATGGCAAAGTTATATTTCGCATAAAAAAGGTAAAACCACAATTTATTAT
This sequence comes from Oreohelix idahoensis, assembly GCA_024509875.1. Classification (NCBI taxonomy): domain Eukaryota; kingdom Metazoa; phylum Mollusca; class Gastropoda; order Stylommatophora; family Oreohelicidae; genus Oreohelix; species Oreohelix idahoensis. Next base: position 260,304 of record JAMPIV010016250.1, read on the forward strand.
GAACTTGGGCTTCGCCATCGTTGTTGATAAGCAGATGCACAGTGGTACTTTTAAAAAAAGAATATCCATTCAAAGGAAGAAGACATTCCTATGTATCAGCACTGGATTGTATGATATTATTCAATTACCTCTATGAGAGAAGCTATGAAGAAATGAGGACATTTAATGAATGACTAATTTTGGTCTATATTCTATAGTGAGTGAAGCTCACGAGAGAGAGAACAGCCATGTTGAAATTCATATACTTTGTATTTATCGAGTGAGAAAAAGGGATGCCTGTACTATCGCTCGATGAACCAAGAGATCACTGCTACATGTGAGAACCCATGTCTGGGATTCCTATATTATGAAATATATATATATTGAACTTTACGTGAAGGAATATTCGCTAGACGAGGTTAGGTCTAGGAGCCTTCCTATATATTGGTTATGGTCTGACGTGCCCAGTCAGCAAAGCCAGATGATTTACATGATGGAACGCTGAATGCTTATTTACGAATGCTCCATTATGATATTTGCCAAGCATGAATGCTAACTTAAGATGATATTCCTGTGATCAACATTATGCTGTCTATGTCGACATTTGTTCCTGTAACCATACACGTACTGTCCAAGTGTGCGTCCCATTAAATGTTGTTAAAAAAGACCACCGTAGTTCCAGTACTTCTTGAATTCGAACAGTGTGAGTATGAGTGATGTACTACCAACCTGTCAACTCTATCGAATCATTCTACCATTCGCGTACTGACATTCAGATACACACTCATTGTTTACACTCACATTCTTGTCGGAGCCTCATCACGTTCCAGGACAAGATGACCTGTATGACCAAAACTGTGCTGGGTTTGATGAGTTGACAATCGTTACACTTTACTACACCAGTCCCAACATCTACATTTATCCACTGGTGGACATTCACATCATTTAACAAATAAAGCATGATTCAACAACTAGTAGCCAGTATGAGTTAACAACTACACAAAGAGTTTAACAACTGGTGTGCCAGCTTCCTGGGTCAACCTGCACAGTGACCATATTGAGAAGTAAACTACTGAGACCAGACGTTCCTTGGGGTCTGTTACGACACACAAATACATCAGCAGTACAACTCTACAGTGATGTCAGCGTGACCTGTCCTGTCGAGAGTATGCAGTAACTAGGTCAGGGTTTGTTGACATTTGGTTCGTTGGACATTTGCCATACAACTGACAGTGTTACACAGCGAGCTTGGTTGAAACATAGAACATTACACATCAGGACGGGAGAATATTTGACAGTGTTTGCGAAAGAAAATGTTATTGAACTGAGAAGTCCTACATTGATTGTTATCATTCAAATCAACGATGGAGCTTCTATTTCTGTGTTGAATTTAAAATAATTAGACCAGAAGTATTTGTTTAATAAAGTACCACAGTACTGTACTATTAGGCAGTGTAACTGAGCCTTCATTCCAACACATTCTTTCTGCAACACTCTATTTACATCATATTGCCATACTATTTATGCATTTATGTATTTATGTTTAACTATTTATATGTGATATTTGTTTGTATCCAGCGGGTTGTTGTTTCGGTTGGGCGGTGTCACACAGCAGAGTATCCCACGTATTAGAGGGTCTGATGTGTGCGTTTCTATAGGTGCAATTTTCTTCATTGAAAATTTGCTGCGACAGCTGTTGCTATTAGTGTTAGCTGTGAAGTCTGTACTCATTGTTGTTTTTGTAATATTCCTCTGTTCTTTAGTTTGTTTTGATTTGTTTGTAATTTGTTGGTCTACCCTATTCTATCTTTCAGTTCTATTCTCAATTTATATTTATATACTGTGGCGTTATTTGTATTTGTTATCCTCTTGCGGTTTATCTTTTATTGTTTTTCCCATTTGATTTATTTCATTTCCGCAAATGTTTTCATGTTCTTCTGTATAACTGTTTTTGTTTTGTGCCTGATCGACATTACACTATTTAAAATATAGTTGATCATATAAATTGATGTACAAGAATCAACTGATACTCCACATCCCCTAACAACTCATCTCTCTTCCCCAATATATTATCCTCCCTC
>JAMPIV010016251.1:0-39063 GCA_024509875.1 Oreohelix idahoensis
AAAAAAAAAGAAGGTAAAGGTAGTCCCATAGCAGGTACTGCCATAGGGGGAGTGAAGTGTTTGAGACTTCACTATACTAGGTCCAGCATCGAGAGGTAGGTGTGACCAGTTCCCGCCATCTCTGCCTGTTCCTTCCCTAACTCAGGAGCACAGTCAGGAAACCATTTTTACAGCTGGGTAGACTTGAGCGTGGCGACTCCTGGAATCAAACCCGGCACCTTTGTTGCGAGAGACCAGTGCTCTCACCACTCTGTCAATCGGACACTCTTGAAAATGTTACATACAAATAATATAACTGGGAAGGCATGTGGGAGAATCATGGATAAGTTGTTGGATGAATACTGTTGTTGTTGCTGTGATATATGAGTACTAAGTTTGACATTTACATGATAAATAAAGGATGCAGAACCATATAAATACAACTTGGCAGCACTGTAGACAAAGTTAGAGGACAGACGATATCAAAACAAGAATCCAAAAGACAAAAGGAGCTTTCATTACAGTGGGAAATATATGGTCAATCAATCAATCAATACCTTTAGCTCCTCGAGGAGCATAGACCTTCAACAAACACATGCCAAGTCTTCCTGTCCTGTGCCATCCGCTCAAGTTCTTTCCATGTTTTCATCATTTTCACCTCTATATCCAGTTCTCTTCGTGTGTTTTTTGGTCAAAGATTATCTCAGTCTAACACAACAAGAGAGTCAAAGATTATCTCAGTCTAACACAGCAAGAGTCAAAGATTATCTCAGTCTAACACAACTCTCTTTCCCTGTGGATTCCAGAACAAGGACTGCCTTGTAATGCTATCAACAGGTTTCCTCAGTGTATGTCCTATCCATCGCCAGCATCTTCTTCTCAACTCTTGTTCCACTGGCGCTTGTCTGGTTCTTGTCATATATGGTAATCACCAGAAATCAAGTCCAACATAAAAACAGAATCCTCAACTCAAATGTCAAGTCAGTTCGTAGACAACAACAAAAAACTACAATGAAGAAGTTGGTCAAAAATGGGTGCTTGCATAGAAGAGAAGGACTGAAATGGTACGACACGGTCACCAATGTGGAATTGATGACAAGAACCAGATAAGAGCCAGTGGAACAAGAGATGAGAAGAAGAAGGTGTCGATGGACTTGGACACACATTTCTCTTCTTCTTCATCCCTTGCTCTCAAATAACCACATCTACCTCTCTTTTAAAGCTGGCAGTCCATCTCTGACCTCTCTCGTCTTACTTACTTAGTTGTTCCCCTTCTACCGTCAGGTGTAGAGGTTTGGAAGAGAGAGCACCAGGCTATCCTATCGGCTGTCTTCCTCCTGGCCTGGTTCCATTCTAGTCCTCGGTCTTTCAGAGATTGTCTAATGTTGTCCTCCCAGCGGACTCTGGGTCGTCCTGGGGGGTCTGGATCCTTGGCTCTTTGTTTCCCATGCTTGTCGTGGTAGCCGATCTTCTCCCATTCTGCAGACATGGCCAAACCATACCTCTCTCGTCACCATACAGTTTCTCTCTCAAACAGGGTTAGAGAAATCCATGCTGCCAGCCTGCTTCTCTCATGGAGATGACAGTTTTGGAGTATGCAGAGATGATGCCCGTAAGCCATTGATGGCAAACCATCTAGGGGGACTGAAGACGCAGCAACAGTCATAAATGCAGTCAGTGACCCATAGTTTGACTGCTTGCGTCAGGGTCAGCGAACCAGAGCTGACCAAGAACCTACTCCACCTCCAAGTGGTGGTCCTGGAAACAGGCTGCATCACTGCAGTCTGGCTGAGAGAGTAGGGATCGAAAAGGGAAGGCTAACCCGGTCTCAAAAATGCCATGCTGAAAACGGATGTGTCGGGCCAAAAGGCTCAAATATCGCAGCTTTGCTGTAAACGGCGACACAACATAACAAACGTCCTTTTCAGAACGAATGCAGAAAAAGAAGAAAAAAAACCCATCTAGGAGAAGGAAAACTCCTGCCTTGCAGGTAGGCTGGGGGACAGCCAGAGGCTAAGGAAAACAAACTGAAATCAGATGGGGGGGGGGGGGGGGGGGGGCAGAAAGTGCAGATATCGCAGCCGGTTACAAACTACCACGTATTTTTTCACTGAAAACACAATCACATACACATTGAGGAAACCTGTTGATAGCATGATCAGGCAGTCATTCTGGAATCCTCTGGTTAACAGAAGCAGAAGTAGACTGAAAAACATATGGAGAAGAGAACTGGAGACAGAAATGAAACATGATGATGATGACATGCAACAAGAGGACTTGGCAGGTGTTTGGTGAAGGCCTATGCTCCTTGTGGAGCTGAAGGGTTATGATTTCTGTTTTCTCTGTTCTGCCTCTATAGTTTGTTTCCTAGGTCTTTCTTTCTTATTTTTTTTCCCTGTTCATTTTTACGATCATGTTTGGGAGCTGCGCTGGTGTAATGGTTACCACACTGCAGGAGTAATCGTTCTGGATATTGAACCGGCGCAAGGATATTGCTCTTATATTTGTACTTATTTTTAGGGCCAGAAAATAGATTAATTTGCTTATTGTGTTTATGGCCTGAATTCATATGTATTACATATTATTAGTACAAGTAGAATCAGTCCTATATTGTATATTTTGGATGGGTAGGCGGGACTAGATTCTTGTTATTCCGGTCTAGCGGAAGTATGAGTTGTCTTGACAAGTCGTGATGAGTTCCGATGTACCGTGATAATGGCGGGTACGCACTTTTCAAAGGGCTGGTAGATTCTTAAGGAAATATGATTCATGAAGTGGTTTTCTTCTAAAGGAGATGGTATCTCTACTATAGTTTATGTTAGAGACTCTCCTAAGGTACGGTACAATGTATAATTCGGACTCCATGTATTGCCAGACCCTATTTTGATGATCTCATGTCGATTCGACCTAGATGGAACATTTTGCTTCGTATCGCTAGGGTCGTGTTTTGTATCGACGAAGATGACAGACTTTCCTGCAGCGGTTATGGCTACGTGAATTAACCTGATCACCGTAGAGCTGTATGGAAACATTTATGAAATCATTTATATACCCATTATAAATTAACTCTGGCTTATATTCTCCTTCCTATGAATGAGTGAACGACAACTCAGGGAGGCAGCCATGTTAGATTTCGGTCATCATATGTTTTGATCACTGCCAAGAGAACAGATTATTTATCCTATTATCGGACAGTGACAGGGAGATCTCAATCTTGCTAGAAACCCCCCCCCTTTCGTGGTTTCATAATATATACTACAAACTATGGACGTCAAGTAACTTTAGTTATTTACCGATCTGCCTTCACTGACGCGTTTAGTCAGATAGGGGGATGCGGCCATAATGTATCATGACATTGAACTTTTGATGTACTGCCCATTATTTCTGAATGTGTCATGACTTCAGATCTGCTATGTATACCTACAAATTGATATGTCAACATACCATGATGTACTCGTATGTCCCAGTGTGTACGTCTGAATAAATTGAGTAAACAAAGATTCCAGCAGTCTGCATTGGTGCCTTGTAGACACAAGTGTATGAGTGGTTATATTGGTCAGCACACGAACAGTACACCATTCGCGGTAATCACACTCTACACTTCTACTTCATACATACACCATCCTGCGTCGGTTGGAGTGACCAAGTTTAGGGCCTGCTTCCCCTGGAGCCTTTGCCTTCCCTAACTCAGGACTAGGGTGAGTTACCCATTTACAGCTGGGTAGACTGGAGCATGCCTGATCTCAACAACACACCACTCTTCCTTACAGAGCACACCGACTGACACTTTACAGAGTGGAAAGAAGAAAAGAAACTTTACAGTGGCGAGCCAGATTCCTGGGTCCAGCTTACGCAGTTTTGTGTTGAGAATCACAGTTTACAGCTGAAAGAACATTTGTTTGACCACATCAACACCAGTAGGACAGCTATACAGTCGATGTCAGCTTGACCTGTATTACCGATAGGATGCTGTATCTAGGTCAGCGCTTGTTGACAGTTTTTTCGCGGTACAGACAGTATTACACAGGACAGTGGTATCAAGTGTAGAAAATATCTGGAGCAGTATTGTTGACATTTCTCAACGTACAGAAGAATCACAGTGTTGTTGAACATAAAGTGCATAGTTCATCGTTGGATCTTCATATGCTCAACAGAGAAAAATTGACAGTGTAATAGTTTAAAATTAAATCTATTACTGAATAAAGTGGCAAGTTATTAGTATTAAAATAAACTGTGCCTGCTTTACAACACTATACCTGCAACACATTCCATTCATGACATAAATTATATTGTATGCTATATGCTATTTATGCTTACATGTTATTTGTTATGTATTAAATTAGTTTATGTTCTGTGTGACTAGTACAAGGTATGCCGAGTGACATTGGTCTGGTACTAGTATTCTATAGGTACACATTTTCTTAATTGGAAATTTGTTAGCAACAATTTGCTGCTATTTCTGTTAGTTGTGATGAGGTGTTCTTTTCTTCGTTGTTTTTGTTAATAATTTTGTGTTCCTTAGTTTTGTTTGATTTGTTTGTATAATTGTAGGTCTCATCTTTTCTATTTTTGATTTCTTTACACCCTTATGTTTATACACGGTGGCGTTATTTGTCTTGTTATCTTATTGCAGTTATCATCACGGATTCTGTGATCATTTTTTTTTTCATTTCTCCTATTTAATTTAATTTGATCTCTGCAAATGTTTTCAGATTGTCTTTTCTTATTTGTCCTTTGTAATGTCTTTAGTTGACATATGACGTATAGTGGTATACACTGATAGTATAGTACAGATCAGTACTTTATGATTGTTATTGTTATAAAACAAAATGTACAAGACCTTTGTAAGGCTTGTCTCCCAAAGTGATTGGAAAAGGGAAATATTTTTTTCCACAGGTACTCAAGTGATCTTTGATTACATTGAGGTATACAAGACCTTTGTAAGGCTTGTCTCCCACAGTATTTGAGATACAGTTATTGTTGTCCACAGGTACTCAAGTTATCATTGGTTATTATAAACCATACAAGTTTGGACTAAGACTAAGTCTATGGTATAGACTTGTCTCCCAGTAAAGTGAAATAGGGTAATTTATTTACTTTTTCAGGTTTCTGATTTAAGAAGACAATATGTCTACATTAGATTATTTTATTGCACAAGGAAAATCTCTTGATAAGACTGGAAAAGACTTAGAACAATGGGCTGTTGCTCAATATGACAAAGCATTAGCTGCAGAAGAGAAAAAAACTGCTGCTGCTGTTGAAGAAAGAAAAGCTGCTGCTGAGGAAAAAAAAGCTGCGGCTGAGGAGAGAAAACTTCAAATAGAAGAAAAAAAAGCTGCTGCAGAAGAAAGGAAAGCTCTAGCTGAAGAAAAAAGATTAGAAAAAGAAGCTGATACTGCTGCTGAACTTAAGAAATTGCAGATGCAAGTGGAGGAAAGGAGATTTGAGGCAGAACAGAAGAAATTAGAAGCTGATGCAGAACAGAAAAAATTAGAAGCTGCTGCTGCAGCTGAACAAAAAAAATTAGAAGCTGCTGCAGAACAGAAGAAATTAGAAGCTGCTGCAGAACAGAGAAGATTAGATAGAGAAGCTGAAGAGAGAAAAGCAATAAGAGAACATGAGTTTGAATTAGAGAAATTAAAATTGACATGTATGAGTAATGTTAATCAGGCATCTGGTGGTAATGGTAAACCCTTTGTGTACAAGGTCAAGGTACCAGCGTTTAACCCTACCAGTGATGACATAACATTTTGGCTTTCTAGATTTGAACGGGCTTGTCGATCTCATAATGTTGACAAATCACAGTATGTGAATCAGTTGTCTGAAAATCTAAAAGGGGAGTCCCTAAGTAAGTTATATTTTGTTGAAGAGGCCGACAAAGATAATTATGATGCTGTTAGGGCAGCTTTGATAAAGAGATATCAGCTGTCTGAAGAAGGTTATCGTCTTTTGTTTAAAACAATGAGACCTGAGGTAGGTGTAGAATTCTCAGATTTCATCTCAAAAGCACGAATTACACTTTCACGATGGATTGAATTATCCAAAACAGAGAAAACATTTGATGGTCTTACGGATTTATTGCTAAGAGACAAGGTCATGTCTTCTGTAAATAAATCATTCCTAGAGTTCTTACATGAGCGTAAACCTGGTACAATAAAGCAAATGGAAGAATATTGTGACCAGTATGCCACGGCACACCCTGACATGATTCTTAGTAACTCTAACATTAAAGAGAGTATGCCAGTTGCTTCGGCAACAGAATATAATCAGAATTACTCACACAAATTCCAAGGAGCTAAAAATAAATTTGATAAAAAGGTTAATTGGAATAAGTATCAAAACCAAGATAACCGCTCAAATCAGAGTTCTTCTTTGAAGAACTGGAATCGGGCTGATAGTCCTCGACACGCGAGGGGTACCCATAATGTTAGAAATTCTCGGAAAGGGAGTAGCTATAGGAACTACCCAAGTGCTTCATGGAGACAAAAAAAACCAATATTACAGGGATACTCAATATAACGAGCATGATGATTATGATCATGAATGTTATGATTCAAACCCAAATAGGGGTTATAACAGAGGCAATAATAATTATAGAGACAATTATAACCGAGGTAGATCACAACACAAAAGACATGGTAAATCTTATTACCAGGCTAACTCTGCACAACAGGAGTTCCACGACACCGATAATCAGAATAATGATAAAAAAGACTCCAACAGTGTAGCAAATTCCGCTTTCGATTTTGCTAGAGCATCTGAGTGTTCGCAATGCAAAACATTATTCGATCCAACCACAGTGTCTACTTTAAGCTGCGGTCACCCGCTTCCCGCTCTCCATGCGTCAATCGCGCATAATGGAAGGGGTGCTCTTGTCTTTAATAGGGGCCTAATAGATGGTACTCCGGTATCAATTCTTTTCGACTCGGGGTGCACTACCATTGGAGTGAGGCAATCACTCGTAAATCCTTCTCGAGCTACAGGCAATATAGTCAAATGTGTAACATTTGGTGGCACATTGGAGAAGTACTCCACTGCCATTATCAATATTGCTACGCCTTTCTTTACAGGAGAGGTGCAAGCATGTCTCTTGCCGAATCCGATCGCTGATCTTATCATCGGTCGCATTCACGGGGTGAAAGAATGCACTCCACAGCAAATTTCTAATTGGGAAAATGTTAATATGCAATCGGCTAATGCAGTAATCACTAGGGCTCAAGCTCTTAATATGCCACAATCTTCACATTCTGAAGATAATGATGCGCAGATCCAAGATGATCCCTTGGAGATTTCCCACGATTCCTTTATCAAACAGCAGGAAGATGATCCTACTCTAAAGAAATTCTTTACTCTGGGAAAAAAAGGTGATCCGAATAAGGATACAAATCGTAAATCTTGGATTACGTTGAAGAATGGCGTACTTGTACGTATGGTACAAGACTCCGCTAAGTCCATTCATTCTCAAATCCTTGTGCCTAAAAAATATGAGAGTTAAAATCTTACAGCACGCTCATGATTCGCAGTGTGCTGGACATATGGGTTTTTCCCGTACTAAAGCTAGAGTTCTTCAATCTTTCTTTTGGCCTGCTGTGAATAAGGACATACGAATCTATTGTCGATCTTGTAAAGTATGTCAAGAGATTAAATCCAGAGGTCCACGCCATGATGCACCTATTCAGGCTGCAGACATTCCCATTCGGCCATTTCAAAAAATGGCGATAGACATCATTGGTCCATTTAAGATAAAGTCTGCTAGAGGACACCAATTTATTTTGACGTGTGTTGATATGTGCACACGTTGGCCGGAGGCTGTTCCTCTAAAGAGCATAACTACTGCTGATGTCGCAGATGCTCTTTGGTTAATATTTTCTCGTCTGGGGTTTCCAGCAGAAATATTATCCGACCATGGTACCCAACTCATATCGGATACCATGTCTCAAGTAATGTCGACTCTGAAGATAGAGAGATCGCTGAGTAGTATTTATCATCCTATGTCCAATGGGATGGTGGAACGTTTGAATAGAACTCTGAAAAACCTACTAGGTAAGATAACAGAAGATCATCCTCAGGATTAGGATAGGGTTTTACCCGCGGCTCTCTTTGCATATAGAGAGGTCGCCAACGAACATACAGGATTTTCTCCCTTTGAACTTGTCTTTGGCGCGAAACCGCGAGGTCCTATGTCCTTACTTCATGATCTTATAACTGCTGATAATATTGTCGATGACACAAAATCCTCTTATGAATATGTCATCGCACTTAGACACAAGATTATTGAAGCATGCAAATTGGCAACTGCTTCTTCTGAATTTGCGAAACAGAAGGCAAGGGAATTTGCCAATAAAAAGAGATGTTTGCGTCAACTTTGTCCAGGTGACAAAGCATTTGTCTTGCTACCTTGTAGGGAAAATAGACTTCTCATTTCTTGGAAAGGTCCGTACGATATAATATCAAAAGTTTCCGATGTTGACTATATCGTCGATATTGACGGGAAGCGTAAAACCTTCCACATCAACATGCTCACGGAATTCCATGAACGTCCTGATTATTTACAACCTGTTTTCCAGGCAACGGACGATTTTCCAGTCCAACATGGACAGTACTCATCTCTGTCAGTAATACAGGATGAGGAAATGAGTTTCTCGGATGTAAATTTACCTTTTCCAATGATTCCTCTTCACTCTAATGAATCATGGAAAGATGTTGCAATTTCTCCAGAATTATCTCCAGGAGAGCAGAAACAAGTTTCTACTATGTTAGAACAATTTCAGGATGTCCTTACTGACATTCCTGGTCAAACTGATGTCATTCAACATGACATTATTCTTACTGACCATAGTCCTATAAGAGTCAGACCGTATCCTATCCCGATACATTTTCAAGCACAGGTAGAGAAAGAGTTAGATGAGATGATAGAGTTAAAAATTATTGAACCATCCACATCAGCATATTCTTCGCCGATGGTTATAGTACGGAAAAAAGACAATAACATACGTCTTTGCGTGGATTATCGCAAATTGAATCAAGTGACTAAATTTGATGCGGAACCTATGCCTTTACTAGAAGAGCTACTTACGAGACTATCGAATTCTCACTTCTTTACTAAACTCGATTTGTCTAAGGGATATTGGCAAGTTCCACTATCCGAACACGCCAAACCGTTTACTGCTTTTTCGACGCCTAGGGGTCTATTCCAATGGAATTTCATGCCTTTCGGTCTTATGAACGCCCCTGCAACATTTGTACGCATGATGCGTCGAATCCTATCTCATCGCTCAGATGTCATTGCGTATCTTGATGACATCTGTCTTTTCAGTGATACTTGGAACGATCACTATAATGGTATAAATGAACTATTGTCTATCTTACGCGAGCATAACCTGACAGCGAAACCATCGAAAGCATGTATTGGTTTTAGCGAAATATCTTTCTTAGGACACCGTGTTGGTCATGGGTTCCTAAAAACAGAAGACCATAATACAAGTAAGATACTTAACATTTCTATTCCTAAGACTAAAAAGCAAGTACGAAGTCTCTTAGGTCTAATACAATTTTATGGACGATTCATCCCGAATCTGTCCTCCATTATGTCACCTCTTTCTTCCTTGCTAAAGCCCAATCTTCTCTTCATTTTTTTTATTATTTACGGACATCGTTTTTTTTCTCATCCTCAATGCATGATCGCAAAGTCCCGGGAATTGTCACTGGGGGAAATTCTCCTAGTATTCAGTATTTCTCCTCGCTATTTTTAGATACGACGTCATTGTTGACCAATGACCTCGGTAGCTAGGAACCTGTTTTAATTTAAGACTGCTTAAGCTGATAAAACCAGTTTATGCCACTTTAGGAAGACCCCACGTGACTTTTAACGCTATTGATTGGAGCGTTTATTTGACGCTAATGTCACATGATGCACGCTATGGATCACGTGTCCAAGCGGAAATGTCCCGCTAAAAGTGCGCCAAACACGAGCAATCTTCACTTGCCCGGAACCCTTGAGACAGCTAGGTCTAACCCAATTATCGGCGAATTCTCGCATTAAAAGCACTGAAGCCACGTGTCTAATTGCGGGTTAGCGTCCATCTTTGAGTAGGTAAGTGAAATCTCGCTAGAATATAATGTGATGAAATGTGTAGTACATTGCAAAATCGACGCAAGATTGGTATGTTTACTTTATTCATATTTTTGTTTTACGATCACATCCAGCCACATGTGATCGGGTATATTTTATGATCCCACGGGATATGTACATGTTCATAATAATGTATAACGGGAATATATATATATATAGCTATTAATTTCCATATTATTTGATTATTTTCGACCCGACGTTTAGACTAACGGAAATTAATATTAACGATAATGTTGACCGACCGTGACATATATTCATTATAAATTATATGACGAGGCGACCAGACATGAAGTGTGTGATAATGTTGTCAGACAATTCTAAAAACACGGATGTCCAATTATTTGTTAAATTCATCATAATGACATGACGATTAGGCTAGAGGCACAGAACTAGAATACTGTTGCCGACATTTCTATGATAAATTTGGTGGGTTTAACTGACATTTATAATAATTCATCGGGTTAAGCTGACGATAAATCAGTCTAAAGAATTATAATACTGCCACTGGGGCAGAGTAATATAATAAAGGACAGACAGGAGAAACTTGAATTCAAGATTAGACTCTAGACATATGATGTTAGAGACTAAAATCTGAGGTGACAGGCAGAGGGACGGCTTAGGGAAAGACTGCTTTCTAAAGCTAGAAAATTAATGAAGCCGTCGTATTTGTCTTCAGTCTATGGTGGAGCCTTGCACGACAGTCCAATCTCAGCGCAGAATACGGAGTCGAGCACAGAGAAGGCAAATCCGAACCATTCAAGACCTACCGGGGCAACGTCAGGAGACCGGAGAACTAACCACACTTCACTATCAGCCGGGGGCTGAAAAGCTAAGTCCACGACAAAGGAAACTCACCTAATCAATGCCACAAAGTTTAGTCATCCATGATGAAAAACACGTGAAGTGTGAGACACATAATACATACAGCAGACACTAATTCCATCGACAATACTATCATTCACCATCTATTCACTTTATTGCAATAAACCAATTGGGTGTATATACTGTACCCCACGCTTTGTTCCTTCCATTAGATGTTGAATATTGTCTATGTTTATCTTCCTTTATAAGGGAGGGGGGGCTCGTAAAATATAATATAATTTAAAGAATAATAATAATAGATAACTGAGAAGGGGACGACGGTAGCGAGAGACCAAATATCTCCTTACAATCTTTTCCAGACCTGTCGAGTTAGGAGAATTTACCCTCTTCGTCACCCTTCGGAAGTGGGAAAACCCAGCAGGGATTCCTTGAGCCAAATCTTCCACATCAGATCTATTATTTCCTCTAAATAATTCTCTTATCCTTTAAACGCTACGTGACACTGGTGTCTCGGTCCGGGATTTGAACTTATGTATTTTATCATACCTCTGGGATAGTATCATCCATTCAGTCATTACAGTATACCATTTTAACACATGTATTTTCACACAGTGAGCTCTAGAAAGACAGAAAACATTTTTTCTAGAAATTCAGGCATTGATTGGTGAATCCCTTTATATATGTTGTGTTTAATTAAGTTAGTTCTTGATTTTGTATTTCATTGAATTACAGACCTTAAGTCTCCATAACTGTAGTAATTTCATTCTACAGCAGTCGGATAAATAATTAGTATTTACTTGTTGCTAGAAATACTATTGGAAGGTAGCACTAGCTTACTCAGTGTGGACTTTAACTGCAAAAGATGGCTGAAATAGTTAAGCTTAAGGCAGCACTAGGGGAGGCCGGTCGAGATCTAGGTTATAGTGGGGTGGACCTTGCAAATTATGTCAGTGTCGAGACTGATAAGTATTACGCTCGAGAAACAGCGAAAGCTGAAAGAGAAGAGCGAATAAAGTTAGCAGAAATAGATGAGAGGATAAAAGCTGTAGACGCTAGAGAAAGAAGCGAGAGAGATGAACGCGAGCATGCATTGAAGATGAAGCAGTTAGAGATGCAGGGACAAGCTCAAAGAGTTGAACCAGTAGCCGGTGCGACCGCATCTACCTCCTCAGGCAACCTATCGCCACGGTCAGATGATATGCCTTCCTTGCACGCAGGGGGCACCGGACCTTTGCCATCCTCACTCATGTCAACTTTGGGACCTTTGACGTTTCCATTTGAAGCTTTCTCGGAACAAGCCGACTCGATCGATAGGTATCTCGACAAATTTGAGAAGTTTGCCACCACGTTTGGTTTGGAGAAGAGCAAATGGAACCTGAAACTGTCGCAAGGGCTTAGAGGAACTGCTTATGACGTGTATAGCAAGCTTCCTCCAGGTTTACAGGATGACTACGACTCTTTGAAAAAGGCACTATTGGTTCGTTATGAGCTACATGCTGACGCCTATAGGAAGAGGTTCCGTAACTCTAGGAGGGAAGTCGGAGAGAACTTTGCTCAGTTTGCTGCGAGACTGGATTCCTACGTGGAGAAGTGGGGTGCCCTAGGGAATTTTACTCATGATTGGGAAGGCCTGAAGGAAATGGTCATGATCGAACAACTGAAGGACACCATGACTTCCGACATGAGAAGATTCCTGACAGAGAATGGGGCCAGCACTTTAGAATCCATAGTCCAGTTAGCGGAACGATATCAGGCAGCACTATCAGAGAATCCACCACCCAGACGGAAACAACCAGATTACGTACCTAGACAGACAGCTCAGTCACACATGGACCCCCAAGTGAAACCACCGTATACTAACTTCAAAAAGCCTGACAAGCCAGACTACAAGACTACTCAGAGATCTAATTTCCAGCAGCAGAGGCAAGGGGAAAAATGGTGTAAGCACTGTAGAACCATCACCCACAATACGCAGGAGTGCAACCGGAAAAAACCCACCTCATCATGCTGCCTGCTTACGTAAAAGTGCCGCAAGGGGAAATGGACCGGAAGAACCTCTGGACAAACCCCGACATCCCCCGGTCGTTGAGACAGTCCTCGTAAATGACCAAGAGGTGACCTGCCTTTATGATACAGGCCTTGCATTCGACGCAGTTGTCTGTGCATCCCTAGTCAAGCCTGACCAGATGACAGAAGACACTATAGAAATACAAGGACCTACTAAAAGTGCAGCACCTATGCGTTTGGCCATAGCCAAGATTAAGGTCAAATCAAAATATGTGACTGGGGAAATCCGTGCAGCGATCTTGGACGACCCTATTTATCCCTTGATCTTAGGGTGTAGGTATGTGTTCTTGGGAGAACCCATTCACCCTCTGGTTGGCGGCTGTCACCACTAGAGGACAGGCCAAACGGAATACGGAGTTGGAATCCCCACCCAACATCCTTCCTGAGGAATTAAAAAAGGCACAAACGGAGGATCAATCTCTAGCACCCTGCTACAAAAAACTACCGAGAGCGCACACTCCTCTCCAAAAGGGAGACTTCTACAAGAAAAATGGGCTGTTGCATCGGAAAGCAGGAAATGGAGGACAGGAACATGGGCAACTTGTGGTTCCATCAGCATACCGAGCCCAGGTCCTAGAAATGGGCCATGCCCTTCCGTTTAGTGGCCACATGGGCATAAGTGCCACGATTCAGCGTATTTCATGTCATTATTATTGGCCAGGTATCAACGCCGATATCCAGAGATATGTGAAATCATGCCCGCAGTGCCAGAGGACAGCGCCGAAACACTGGACGGCCCCAGCCACTCTGGGAGAAATGCCAATCTTGGGCACACCCTTCGAACGAGTAGCGGTGGATATTGTGGGTCCACTTACTCGTAGCAAAAAGAGAAACAGTTATATACTCACGTTAGTGGATTGTTGCTCCATGTGGGCAGAGGCAATTGCTATGCCCGCCTGTGATTCTAAGCATGTTGCTGAGGCTCTGCTCACCATATTTACTCGGCTAGGGTTTCCGTCACAGATCCTGACAGATAATGGTTCCCAATTCCGAGGAAAACTCACCGAGGAAGTGTTTAGGATATTTCAGGCCCGACATATCCACACCTCTCCCTACCACCCCCAGGCAAATGGCCAGGTGGAGCGGTTTAACGGGACCCTTATTTCCATCCTTCGGAAACTTGCGCAGGAAAAACCAGAGAGCTGGGATCAATACTTACCCGCAGCACTATTTGCTTACCGCGAAGTACCCCACAATTCTACTGGGATGCCTCCTGCCACATTGCTGTTTGGTAGACCTATAAAAGGACCTTTAGAGGCACTGTTACGTACTTGGACAGATGATAAAGCTGATGAGACGGTCACCTCTGCATCCCAATACGTGAAGGAGTTGACCCAACGCCTTAAAACAGGATGGGAACTGGCAAAGGAAAATGTACGCCGTGCCCGTCGTAAACATGCGCGTTACTACAACCGCACTGCGAAGGATAGGGAGCTAGAAGTAGGAGAACAGGTATTATTACTCCTGCCCAGTAGCAATAATAAATTGCAAATCGGGTGGAGAGGTCCATATAAAATTGTTGAGAAAATGTCGCGCACCAATTACAAGATTGCCATAAAGGGGAAGCAGAAAATTTACCACATAAACCTGCTGAAGCGATATTATGAAAGACCAGGTGCAGAACCAGCACATTTCCTGACACTGGCTATTGCGACGGAAACTGAGGCAGAACCCCTGACCTCCTGTGAATACCCTCTTCGTCAGTGCGAAACTCATCAAGATGTTCAGATTAGTTCAACTTTAACGGAGGATCAGCAGGCACGGGTTCAACAGTTGTTGAGAAAACACACTAGTACACTCACGGATAAACCTGGCATGACCAACCTGATAGAATTTGATATGAAGCTAACAGACCTCGCCCCGGTACGAGTTAAGAACTATCCTGTTCCTTATGCTAAAGCAAAGGCATTGAGTGAGGAAATCGAGTACCTGCTTAAGGAAAATATTATCTCAAAATCAGAGTCGCCTTATAGTGCGAGTGTAGTGTTGCTTAGAAAATCCACAGGAGAACATCGCCTCTGCATAGACTACCGAAGGCTCAACGCTGTAACGGAATTTCAAGCGGAGCCCTTACCGGATCAGAATCAGCTTTTCACCAAGCTGAGTAGAGCACGATACTTTTCGAAGATAGACCTTAGCAAAGGGTACTACCAGATCCCGGTAAAAGAGGAAATTCGACATATGTTAGCATTTAGTACTTCTGAAGGCCATTACGAGTTTAATGTATTGCCATTTGGGCTAAGCAACGCCCCAAGCGTCTTTACTCGTATGATGAGGAAGCTACTGGAACCCCTGAACCACCCTGGGATAAGTAATTTCATGGACGACATACTTATTGCCACGAACACCTTTGAGGAGCACCTGGACGCAGTTTCCCTACTCTTCGAAAGACTTAGAGAAACAGGACTCACCGCTCGCCCTACAAAATGTCAAATTGCCTGCGAGCAACTAGAATTCCTGGGACACACTATCTCGCATGGATGCATGTTCCCAGATGCGCGTAATATTGAGAAGTTACAGCGGGCCCCACGACCCCAGACTAAAAAGGATGTAAGGTCATTTGTGTCTCTATGTGGCTTCTACCAGAGATATATTAAAGATTTTAATACCCTGAGTGCGCCATTGACCGCATTAACCAAGAATGGGAACCCGGACAAAGTAACCTGGACAGCGGAGTGCGAAAATGCCTACACGCTGCTGAAGGAGAAACTCACAGCTAGGCCAATTCTGCGACTGCCTGACTTAACTCTGAACTTTACGCTGCGAACAGATGCTAGCAATATAGGGATAGGAGCCACTCTCCTGCAGCCTAGTGATAGACCTTCTGCAACTCTATTCCCCATCGCATATGCTAGTAGGAAATTGAACCCTGCTGAACAGAACTACTCTACCATCGAACGAGAATGTCTGTCGCTAATATGGGCTGTGCAGAAGTTTCAACCATATTTATACGGGAAAAAGTTCACGGTGCAGTGTGATCACCAACCGTTGATATTTCTTGCAGCGTCGAAGAACCTTAATGCCCGGCTTATGAGATGGTCACTACTGTTGCAGCCATATTCATTTCACATAGAATACATACCTGGGAAGAACAACGTAGGGGCAGATTTTTTGAGCAGACATCCGGACGCAACCGAGGAGATATGAGAAACTGGAAAAGAAGAGGAAGACAGGACAAGAGGAGTTGGACGGAACGTCAAACTTGAGGAGGGGCTTGTGTGACAACTTGCCCAATCTTCTCTTCATTTTTTTTATTATTTACGGACATCGTTTTTTTTCTCATCCTCAATGCATGATCGCAAAGTCCCGGGAATTGTCACTGGCGGAAATTCTCCTAGTATTCAGTATTTTCTCCTCGCTATTTTTAGATACGACGTCATTGTTGACCAATGACCTCGGTAGCTAGGAACCTGTTTTAATTTAAGACTGCTTAAGCTGATAAAACCAGTTTATGCCACTTTAGGAAGACCCCACGTGACTTTTAACGCTATTGATTGGAGCGTTTATTTGACGCTAATGTCACATGATGCACGCTATGGATCACGTGTCCAAGCGGAAATGTCCCGCTAAAAGTGCGCCAAACACGAGCAATCTTCACTTGCCCGGAACCCTTGAGACAGCTAGGTCTAACCCAATTATCGGCGAATTCTCGCATTAAAAGCACTGAAGCCACGTGTCTAATTGCGGGTTAGCGTCCATCTTTGAGTAGGTAAGTGAAATCTCGCTAGAATATAATGTGATGAAATGTGTAGTACATTGCAAAATCGACGCAAGATTGGTATGTTTACTTTATTCATATTTTTGTTTTACGATCACATCCAGCCACATGTGATCGGGTATATTTTATGATCCCACGGGATATGTACATGTTCATAATAATGTATAACGGGAATATATATATATATAGCTATTAATTTCCATATTATTTGATTATTTTCGACCCGACGTTTAGACTAACGGAAATTAATATTAACGATAATGTTGACCGACCGTGACATATATTCATTATAAATTATATGACGAGGCGACCAGACATGAAGTGTGTGATAATGTTGTCAGACAATTCTAAAAACACGGATGTCCAATTATTTGTTAAATTCATCATAATGACATGACGATTAGGCTAGAGGCACAGAACTAGAATACTGTTGCCGACATTTCTATGATAAATTTGGTGGGTTTAACTGACATTTATAATAATTCATCGGGTTAAGCTGACGATAAATCAGTCTAAAGAATTATAATACTGCCACTGGGGCAGAGTAATATAATAAAGGACAGACAGGAGAAACTTGAATTCAAGACATATGATGTTAGAGACTAAAATCTGAGGTGACAGGCAGAGGGACGGCTTAGGGAAAGACTGCTTTCTAAAGCTAGAAAATTAATGAAGCCGTCGTATTTGTCTTCAGTCTATGGTGGAGCCTTGCACGACAGTCCAATCTCAGCGCAGAATACGGAGTCGAGCACAGAGAAGGCAAATCCGAACCATTCAAGACCTACCGGGGCAACGTCAGGAGACCGGAGAACTAACCACACTTCACTATCAGCCGGGGGCTGAAAAGCTAAGTCCACGACAAAGGAAACTCACCTAATCAATGCCACAAAGTTTAGTCATCCATGATGAAAAACACGTGAAGTGTGAGACACATAATACATACAGCAGACACTAATTCCATCGACAATACTATCATTCACCATCTATTCACTTTATTGCAATAAACCAATTGGGTGTATATACTGTACCCCACGCTTTGTTCCTTCCATTAGATGTTGAATATTGTCTATGTTTATCTTCCTTTATAAGGGAGGGGGGGCTCGTAAAATATAATATAATTTAAAGAATAATAATAATAGATAACTGAGAAGGGGACGACGGTAGCGAGAGACCAAATATCTCCTTACAATCTTTTCCAGACCTGTCGAGTTAGGAGAATTTACCCTCTTCGTCACCCTTCGGAAGTGGGAAAACCCAGCAGGGATTCCTTGAGCCAAATCTTCCACATCAGATCTATTATTTCCTCTAAATAACATAACTGTTATACAACTTTGATACAGTTGTTTCTATGTTGAAATGTGTACACATATGTAATATATCATATATTGATTGTAACACTACTTAGCGGTTCATTGATATTTATTCACCGCTGATCTTTCAATGTTTTTCGTCTTTGATGATCATGAGGTTAAGATATCTTAGATGAAATTTATGTATAAACTAATGTGGAAATTGTGTCATTGCTAATATTGTAGTATGCGTTGGTGACACCTCTCTGGAAATATTTATACTTAGAGAAGTACTTTCTCTAAGGTCATAAAACTTATGCTTATCATCTGCGCATTGTATTGGTGCATTGTGAGCCTATTGTATGTTGCTCCTAGATGTATTTCAAAAAAAAAAATGTACCATTTTTTTTCCCGAGGGGTGTGGTAATCTGTTGCGTGCATATTTTGACGCACATATTACAAAAATCGATATGGCTATTTAATATGGGAAAAATATAGACATTCATTCATTTGTGTATGAAAATGCTGTCTATGGTAAAAGCGAGAGAATCCATGTTTGATTCACACTTTTGATTATAGGAGTAATCGTTCTGGATATTGATCCGGCGCAAGGATATTGCTCTTATATTTGTACTTATTTTTAGGGCCAGAAAATAGATTAATTTGCTTATTGTGTTTATGGCCTGAATTCATATGTATTACATATTATTAGTACAAGTAGAATCAGTCCTATATTGTATATTTTGGATGGGTAGGCGGGACTAGATTCTTGTTATTCCGGTCTAGCGGAAGTATGAGTTGTCTTGACAAGTCGTGATGAGTTCCGATGTACCGTGATAATGGCGGGTACGCACTTTTCAAAGGGCTGGTAGATTCTTAAGGAAATATGATTCATGAAGTGGTTTTCTTCTAAAGGAGATGGTATCTCTACTATAGTTTATGTTAGAGACTCTCCTAAGGTACGGTACAATGTATAATTCGGACTCCATGTATTGCCAGACCCTATTTTGATGATCTCATGTCGATTCGACCTAGATGGAACATTTTGCTTCGTATCGCTAGGGTCGTGTTTTGTATCGACGAAGATGACAGACTTTCCTGCAGCGGTTATGGCTACGTGAATTAACCTGATCACCGTAGAGCTGTATGGAAACATTTATGAAATCATTTATATACCCATTATAAATTAACTCTGGCTTATATTCTCCTTCCTATGATTGAGTGAACGACAACTCAGGGAGGCAGCCATGTTAGATTTCGGTCATCATATGTTTTGATCACTGCCAAGAGAACAGATTATTTATCCTATTATCGGACAGTGACAGGGAGATCTCAATCTTGCTAGAAACCCCCCCCCCTTTCGTGGTTTCATAATATATACTACAAACTATGGACGTCAAGTAACTTTAGTTATTTACCGATCTGCCTTCACTGACGCGTTTAGTCAGATAGGGGGATGCGGCCATAATGTATCATGACATTGAACTTTTGATGTACTGCCCATTATTTCTGAATGTGTCATGACTTCAGATCTGCTATGTATACCTACAAATTGATATGTCAACATACCATGATGTACTCGTATGTCCCAGTGTGTACGTCTGAATAAATTGAGTAAACAAAGATTCCAGCAGTCTGCATTGGTGCCTTGTAGACACAAGTGTATGAGTGGTTATATTGGTCAGCACACGAACAGTACACCATTCGCGGTAATCACACTCTACACTTCTACTTCATACATACACCATCCTGCGTCGGTTGGAGTGACCAAGTTTAGGGCCTGCTTCCCCTGGAGCCTTTGCCTTCCCTAACTCAGGACTAGGGTGAGTTACCCATTTACAGCTGGGTAGACTGGAGCATGCCTGATCTCAACAACACACCACTCTTCCTTACAGAGCACACCGACTGACACTTTACAGAGTGGAAAGAAGAAAAGAAACTTTACAGTACTCTCCGAAGGTGGCGAGTATCTGCCTGAATGGCGAGAGGACACCTGTCAGTGTACAGGAAAAATAGGATACTCACGTAAAAATTAGTCTCAGGTTAGACATACTAACCTGAGATTTCGCCTCGAGTAATAGCAGGCGTACGTTTATAAAAAAATATAAAAGGATCATGTTTCTTCTTCGAAAATTTTCAGCCACCAACTTAAATATGTATAAAGAAAGCAGTGGTCAGCCTGAGGTTGTTGTTATTTCCAAAGAGTTTGTCCAGGAGTGGTACTGGTGACAGCCATATGTGCTTTCTGTTCTTCTGCAGCAGACGTTCAGCAGTCATTTTATCTGTGCCACAATTACACTCATCCGTAGTTCCTATCTTTAGCTTGTTGAACAGTTGCTGTCTCCATCTACTGTGGCCTGTGCAGAGTCTGAAGATAATCACTTGTTCTCTTCTACTGAGCTGGTAATATACCTTTTTTTCTGGTGGCTTCCCAATTACTCCTGTATCTGCTCCTGATAAAACTCTTGGCCTCTGCGTAAGTTACACTTGCTTGTATCAGGCTGAGGTAGCTTTCCACATTCCTTTGCCAATGTGCCTCATCATTGCCGGGGATGGATCATGTGAGGGCATGCTTTTATCACACATTCTCTAGCCATTTTACTTTTCAATTTCAATTGAGATGCTATTTCCTGTGCAACTATTGTTTAGTAATAATTTAAGTATCAATTGCACACTCTGTTTTGGAAGGTCTTGTCTTGTCATTGATCCGCCATCACTGAGTGTTACCTCTTTGTAATTTTTTTGATGCCAAAATGTGAAACTCTGCGGCTTTGATTAGTTGTTCAGGTCTGCTATGTAGGTTGTTTTCAATGGTTGGGTTTTTAGGTAAAAGGAGTTGTCTCATCTCTTACAGTGTTAAGCAAAGCAATAAGTGATGTTCCACTGTTTCATATAGGTGCTGGCAGTGTCTATAGTTTGGACTGTTTTTGGGTTGATTCTATTTAAATGGGAGTTAAGTAAGCAGTGCCCCATTCGTAATCTGAAAATTTATGTTTAACATTTTTTTTAGAAAGACATGTTTCTTTTACGTTTAAAAAAAAAAAATTACCAGCAGATCTTGGTCTTCCTTCTAGCCTTGCTCTCAAAGTATCAAACTCTTGTGTAGCATTTTTAGCTTCTGTCTGTGCTTTGAGCTGCAGCTTCTGCAGACTAGTATTATGCTCCTGCTGCCTTGACTGTTGTGAAAAGATTAAAAGACATGATCAACTGATACAGGATGCAATAAAAGGATGTATAATAAATTGTAGTAATTTCCTAAACGTTTTGATAAGTCTCTTCTTCTTCTTTTCTTTTTTGATCCTTAGCCGCCGACCGTCAAAGCAGTCAGTGGCCATTACGCCTAGTGGCGTCTTGTAGGGCAACAACAAATTGATTCCACTTTGCTCGGTCGGCGGCCATCCTTCGTAAAGTGCCCTAACTCTGGTTCATTCTTTGCATCTCAGCCTCCACAGTCCTCCGCCAGGTTGTTTTTGGTCGGCCTTTCTTTCGTTTTCCTTCAGGTGTCCAAAGCATAGCTGTTCTTGTGATGGCATCGGGATCTCTTCTGAGGACATGGCCAACCCAGCTCCAGCGTCTGCCAGCTATGATGGTATGCATGTCCTCTAGCTTGCTCTGAGTAAGCAGATCTTGGTTGGTGATGGTATTCGGCCAAAAGATTCGGTGAATTTTTCTTAGGCATGTTGTGTGAAAAGAGGACAATTTCGACATTTCCTTCTCTGTAACTCTCCAGCATTCCGCACCATAGAGAAGCACAGAAAGCACACAGCTCTGATATAATCTTAATTTTGTGCTTGTGCTGTATTGAGAGGACTTCCAGATGTTGTTTAGGCTAAAAAAGGCTGTTCTTGCCTTATTCATTCTGATGTTGATGTCTTTGCCTGCCCCGCCATCTGGTGTTACTATGCATCCTAGGTATGTCAAGGTGTCTGTCTGTACCAGTTGCTGATTCCTTACTGATATGGGCTCAGGGTTGCTCACATTGAGCGTCATGACCTCTGACTTCTTTAAATTGATGTTCAAGCCCACTTGCTAGCTAAACTTATTAAGCCTATCCGTTTTTTTCCTGGATGTGTTGATGTGAATGTGCTAGTAGTGCAATGTCATCTGCATATTCCAGATCTTCCAATGTAGAAAATGTAGTCCATCTTATTCCTCTTGGACTGCCCTCTGTTGTCTGGCGCATCACCCAATCTATGACTGTTAAAAATAGAGTGGTTGATAAGGGGCATCCCTGTCGTACTCCTGTCTTCACCTCAAAGGTTAGGTTGCTCTGCCCAACACTACACGTAAAGTTGGCATAGAGGCTTTTTATGATTGACACTATGCAGCTTGTAATTCCTTAAGCCCTCAGTATTTTCCACAAACTGTCCCTATGTATGCTGTCAAAAGCCTTTTCAAAATTAATGAAATTAATGTACAGCTGTCTTTGCCATTCTGAGCACTGCTCTATAATGTTCCTGAGAGTGAATATATGATCTACACATCTTCTGTTCTTTCTAAATCCTGGATAAGTCTCTTAAATGAAGTAATTTCTTAAGAATATTGACAACAGACTCCAAAAAGAAGTTATTTCTTAAAAGTATTAATAGCACTTTCCTAAATGAAGTAATTTCCTTCATCATCATCATGTGACGTATTCTTTCCAGAACGCTGTCTCCATTACAGCTGCTCTGAACGCATCACGATTCTGGGCAAGTCGACCTGCATCAGCCAAAGACAAGTTCAGACTCTCTGTGATGTCCTGGGTCCACCGTCGTCTAGGTCGACCCCTTCCCCTTTTTCCAGGGACCATGCCTTCCATCACTGTTTTTTTCCAGACTATTATGTCTTTTTATATGACCGAAAAATTTCAGCTTCCTTATTGCGATGGTGTTTAGGAGCCAATGTTCCTGTACGTTTAGTGAGTGCAGTACTTCTCTGTTGGTCTTTTTTTCTGTCCAGGGTATTCTCAACATCCTTCTGTAGCATTTCATTTCGAATGATGTAATCTTTTTTGCAACTGTTTTATTGAGTGTCCAAGTCTCGCAGCCGTATGTTGCTACTGGGAATATACATGCTCTGATCAGTTGTAACTTTGTTTCTTTGCTTGTGCCTTGCCATAGGTTTTTCATCTGTATTAGCTTATGTGAAGCAATTGCAAGTCTTCTTTTAATTTCTACTGCACAGTCGCCAGAGCTGTTAATGATTGATCCTAAGTATTCGAATTCATTGACACTTTCCAGTTCTTCGTCATCAATTTCAATTTCTGGTTTGGTCTTTTACTTTGTCTGTTGTCAATACTTTGGTCTTCTTGGTGTTTAGGTATAGATTCTGGGCCTCGCTGTGTTTTTTGTGGACAGAAGTAATTGTTCAAGTCCTTTTGGGTTGGTCGATAGGAGGACTGTGTCGTCAGCATATCTGATTTCCGGGATCTGGTACCCGCCGATGTTAAATGAGTCAAACTCTGTGTGTTCTTGGTCATCTCTTACGTTTCTCATGATATTCTCGGCATAAATGTTAAACAGGTAAGGGGAAAGGGTACAGCCTTGTCTTACTCCTTTCTGTACTTCAAACCATTCTGATGTTTCCCCCTCTATTCTTACGGCTGCCTGTTTGTTCTTGGTACAGCAGTGCGATGAGTTGTATAAGGTGGTTTGGAAATCCCATATTTTTCATAATAGCCCATAACTGCTGATGTTGTACACAATCGAAAGCTTTGGTGTAATCAATGAAACAAGTATGTAGGTCAACGTTGAATTCTCTACACTTTTCTATGATGATCCTCATGTTGAATATATGATCTCTAGTGCCTCTACCTGGTCGAAAACCCGCCTGTACTTCATTTATTTCTGTTTCTAGCTTTTTGTTGCATCCTTTTCATTATGATTTGTAAAAGTATTTTGCTGGCATGGCTTATAAGAGCTATAGTTCTGTAGTTTGTGCACAGTTTCAGGTTGCCCTTTTTTGGCAAGGGTATGTAAATTGATCGTTTCCATTCCTTGGGCCAAATTCCGCTTTGCCAGATCTTGCAGCATAATGCATGGTATATACGAGCGCTGCCTTCTCCTCCTGCCTGTATCATTTCAGCTGTTATTTCATCACAACCAGGAGATTTTCCACTTTTTAAGTGTTTGATTGCATTCCGGACTTCCTCTATGGTAGGTTCTGGTTCACGTTCCGCTTCATTCATGACGTTGTTATCTGCCGCTTTGTTTATTTCCGTATACATTTCTTGACAGTACTCCTTCCATCTGTTCAGAATATCTTTACGTTCTGTTAGAGTGTCACCTTTCTTGTCGTTTATTGCTCGGGGTGATGATTTAAAGTTGCTGTTTTTCAATGTTCTTACTTCAGAAAACATGTAATTTCCTTATATATATATATAATTTTTTTTTTTTTTTTGTAATTTCCTTTAAAAAAAAATATATATATATATATATATATATATATATATATTTATATATATATATATATATATTATATATATATATATGTTATTTGTCCATCACGGGCGATGAAGACCACTCTGTTCATCCAATTATGATATATATATATAACTTCTGAAAACTGGGAAATCCAGCTCTGTACTAACTGATAAAACTTGTAGATATTTTCAGGTACTAGTAATTCCCAAACTACACTTGATTTGCCAAAGTTCATTTATTTTTTAATCGTAATTGCGTTCAACCTGCTGACTTGTCTAGATTGAACGGTATGTGCTTCACCACAAGAAGGAACCCATCAAAAAAATATTAAAAAAAAACAAAAAAAACACACACACACCCAAACACATGAAATCTGCACATAAATATGCTAATACAAATATATGTACACACTCTTATTCACATTGGTGTTAAGAGGGTCACAGAAAATATTCATTTTCCTTGGAATTATGATTTTTTATAAATTTTTACTTCACTCGAGTTTGCCCACCCCCACAAACTTTGCAGCAGGAGACCACCTACTTCGCCTAATGGTAAAGCCAGCGTGACCTCCACCCCAAATATGGAATGAAATGTCTTAACTGCCAAGAGTCAACAAAGCAAATGTGCCTGTTATGCAAGCGTACATATGTCTTCTTATTTTATGGCAACATACAAAAACAATGATGTGTCAGCACTGCTGACAGAAACAGCATATACCCACCTTAAGAATCTGTGCAAGAGAAACCGTTTCCTGTTGAGCTATGGCCACTGAGCGTGCCCTTTCCATGCCTATGACCTGTCGCAGGGACTCCTCCATGCTATCCAGATAGTTCAAACTGGCAGAAAATTTGTTGGCCAAGGAGTTGGGAGATAGACGGCCAGAACGTTCCCTCCAGACTTGAGTATCTTTGACAGATGAGGCAGCTGGCTTGTTTTGAGTTGTCACTTGTGCTTCTAGTTTGTAGGCAGTGGTTGACTCCAGCTGTGTTTAGTAAACAAAGTTCTGGTCTCAATGTGACATAAATCTGCATTGGTACTTTATACAGTATGTACTCTTTACGATTTTTCCCTGGCATAATTTAAAAATTAGGAAACCTACCTGTCACAGTATAAATATTTTAAAATATTAAGTTGGTCACGCTGTAGAGTGTCAACCTTGTTATTAATTTAAAAGTTTGATCATGTGACCTGGAAGGACGTGCACCCGAATTGTGGCAGGGAAAGGCAGTTGAGTTTCTGGTTACCGACCACCGACCAGAGTGGTCGCGGTGTCGTTTCCCTTTCAGCATTTTGCTGGGATTTTTGGATGCCTTAGTTGTTCATTCAGGGTGCTTGTCATTTGTTCATGTGGTTAATTTTGGCTAGATCTGTCTAGGACAGTGGCGTAATTTCTAGCAGTATTATTTTGCAACTCATTGATGAGAAGTCATTTGATAGTTAAATATGGCGTTATCAGAGTACAGGACTTAGCCGGTGAGCGAAAGTCATGGTGTCGTTTATTCATATGACATACCCTGCGAGTTTTTGCTAATGATAGACTGAGGTGTTATTATCGCAAGTGATATTTGGCATTCCTGTTGCATTGTTTTCATTTGTATTTCGTGCCGTGTATGGCTTCGTTGTGTGCATTATATTAAAGGGAACTTAACCTGTTACAGGTGTTATGGTGAGTTTATGTCAGCTAGACTTTGTTGTGGTCATACTCCTAAATAACGAGTCTTGAGATCGGTAATATTATGATCCATATGTTGATGGTGACAAATTCACAATAATAACTAGTCTGACACTACCCACCACAAAAAATATTTATAGAATGTGTGATTCCTATACATTATATACACACATTGGGATTCTCGCCGGTGCTACGGAGTTCGTGCACTGCGCTGAGATCCTCCTTGTGTGATCTAAGGGAGGAGATCGGAGCACTGATGGCATTGTCCGTGTGCAATGAAGATAGTCCTTAAAAACCAAACCAAACCCAACCAAACCAAATAGTATGTACTGTTTACATCCAGAAGTGGCAGTCATTTCCTTTTCTGGTGATGCACTCTCTCTTCGGCAGGCGTGCTAGGTCTTAGCTGCCTTTAGGGAGGTACCCTAGTTTTATTTGTATATTTATTTAGATTCTTATGTGTCCTATCTAGCCCTCACTTTCTTTCCTTTCCATGACGAAGGCCTTGTGGCCGCAATGTTGGATATTTTCTTTGTCTGTTGTCCTCGTAAGACGAATCACCTTTTTTCGATTTTATTTTTCATACCCATCCATTGTTTGGTTTGGTTTTTAAGGACTATCTTCATTGAACACAGACAACGCCATCAGTGCTCCATCAATATTCTGGAATTTTTCTCTATAGTTATTTCTGATTATTGCTTTTATCTCTTCATATTTTGCCCTATCTTCCATTTGGATTTTCTTTCCTTGTTTGGCAAGTTTAGCTGCCTTCTCATTTCCATATACAAGTATATTACAGTGGACAGGGATCCACTGTACTTTTAATTGTTTGAATTCATACCTGGTTTTCATTAGTACGTCTGCCAGGCTAATTCATTGTTTCAGTTGTTCCTGAGGGCTGCAATGACTGATAGTGAGTATATGAGGAGTACTATCTTGTCTCGAGCAAAATCTTTATTTTCCATGACGATGTTAATTGCAACTGTTTTTAGTGTTTCCGTTTCCACTTTAAAGTTTGAGAATATTCCAGTGGCCATGGAGAAATGTATTTCTTTACGTATACCTAACAATGCAAATCATTGCCAGTGGAACAAGAGATTAGATGAAGCTGCTGGTGACAGATGGGACATACACTGAGAAAACTTGTTGATAGCCTTAGAAAGCAGACTATGTTCTGGAATCCACAGGGTAAGAAAGGGAGATAGCAAAACACATGGAGAAAAGAACTGGAGATAGAAATGTAGAAATAAGAAGTTACGGAAGGAACTTGAGCAAACGGCACAGGGTTGGAAGATTAGGCATGAATTTGTTAGAATCCTAAGCTCCGTGGTAGGCTAAAGGATATTGACTGATTCAATAACTAACAAGGAACATTATGAGAAGAAGATGCTGGCAATGGATACACTGGGGAAACCTGTTAATAGCATAACAAGGCAGTCAATATTCTGGAACACCCAGGGTAAGACAGGTATAGGGAGACTGAGAAACCAATGGAGAAGAACACATGAAGGAGATAAAGAAGACATGGAAAGACCTTAACCTTTAGCACGCTGCGGTTGCAAAAAATGCGCCAGAGGTACGATATGTTCTGAACGCTGGAGGCGCAATTTTGCTACTTTCGGATTTCCTCGGTTTTTCGCATATAACATGTGTACACGTGATTTTATCCCCGGATGTTAATTTTAATCTTATTTCCGAAAGAGTTCACTTCCGTTTCTGGTCAATATTTGTGATGGAAGTTTAATTTTTTTTTTTTTTTGGGTGCATTTTTCAAATCGAAATCAATTGGCATGGAATACACTGTCATTTTCGCTTAAATTTTCATGGATTATGACTCCGATGACTTTCTTTGCTTTAAAAGCGCTGATATCGGTTCTCAGAAATTGGTTAATGGTGGAGATGGATGACAGAAGTATATGTATTGAAGGAATTGGTGAGTTTCTTCGTTTGTTGTTTTTTTTTTTTGTCGGTTTTTTTTTTATTATCTTCTTTTCATCTTTCCATTCCTCTCTTCCTATCACATCTAACATAGAAAGCAACAAAACTTATATCATCAGATTCATCATTCATTTATTTATATACATTCCAAAAAATTATAGCAATTGATCAAGAAACAAAAAAACTATAGACGTTACAAGTCACCCACTATAAAAAAACGTGCGTCGTGAAAAAGAATGCAGCGGCACGGCACATTTTCCGTCATTTTAATGCAGCGTGCTAAAGGTTAAGGGATGGGACAGGACAGGAAGACTTGGCATGAATTTGTTTGACACTTATACTCCTCAGGGAACCAAAGGGTAATGACGATGATAAAGAACTTTGGTAACGTCCAAAAAACTAACCTTTGACCCCACATATCCAGGCTCATCTTCGCTCATATGTGACACATCTGAATCTTGACGCTTGTAGCTTGGTGCTAATGAAGTCTTCTTCTTTATACCAGGTGCTTCCTCTTCACCGCCGCTGCTGATTAATATCAAATTTAATTATGCATTGTCTTTTATGAATAATTAAGCCCACATTAGCTTATAATGAAATACTGTATAACCTCTTATGAACAGACTAATAGGGAGAGTGGGTGGTTCAATAGTGCAGATTATCCGATACTTCAAAGTTATGTGAGTGTGTATATATATATATATCTTTATTATTTTTTTCCCTATCCAGCGGCACTTAGGCTTCAGCCCTTCGGCCCAATGACATGAAACAAATTTCATGGCATTGCGAAGCTGGGGAGCCTGTGGACTTTTCTTCCCACCCAGTCAGGAGCCAGATGTCCGTGCCATCTCCGCTCCTTTCCATTCACAGAGGGTTTGTGCTCAGGAGCTGCTCAGGCTACTCCAGTCCCCGGTCGAAGGCACTTCTTCAAATGTCTTTGCCAGGACTCGAATTAATCTGGTCCAAGTCCCGGTCGAAGACACTACTTCAAATGTACCTGCCAGGGCACAAACCTGGATCACCCGATCGCCAGCGCAGTGTGGTAACCACTACGCTAGGGCGGCTCTTCTTCTTTGATCCATAACCGCCAACCGTCAAAGTAGTCAGTGGCCATCACGCCTAGTGGCGTCTTGTAGGGCAGCAACAAATTGATTCCACTTTGCTCGGTCGGCGGCCATCCTTCGTACAGTGACCCAACTCAGGTTCATTCTTTGCATCTCGGCTTCCACAGTTCTCCGCCAAGTTGTTTTTGGTCGGCCTCTCTTTCGCTTTACCTCAGGGGTCCATAGCATAGCTGTTCTTGTGATGGTATCAGGGTCCCTTCTGAGGACGTGGCCAACCCAACTCCAGCGTCTTAGCGCGGCGCCCATATATATATATAATATCATTTTCCTTTTCGCTCCAACACAGAATTCATTTTTTTTTTTTTTTTTTTTTTTTTTTTTTTTTTTTTTTAAGGTGTTTTTTTTGACTTTTATTTGTTTTTTTTTTTTTTTTTTTTTTTTTTTTTTTTTTTTTATTTTTTTTTTTTTTTTTTTTTTTTTTTTTTTTTTTTTTTTATTTTTTTTTTTTTTTTTTTTTTTTTTTTTTTGTTTTTTTTTATTTTTTTTTTTTTTTTTTTTTTTTTTTTTTTTTTTTTTTTTTTTTTTTTTTTTTTTTTTTTTTTTTTTGTTTTTTTTTTTTTTTTTTTTTTTTTTTTTTTTTTTTTTTTTTTTTTTTTTTTTTTTTTTTTTTTTTTTTTTTTTTTTTTTTTTTTTTTTTTTTTTTTTTTTT
Source organism: Oreohelix idahoensis (assembly GCA_024509875.1). Taxonomy (NCBI): domain Eukaryota; kingdom Metazoa; phylum Mollusca; class Gastropoda; order Stylommatophora; family Oreohelicidae; genus Oreohelix; species Oreohelix idahoensis. Next base: position 29,795 of record JAMPIV010016251.1, read on the forward strand.
TTATTTTTTTTTTTTTTTTTTTTTTTTTTTTTTTTTTTTTTTTTGTTTTTTTTTTTTTTTTTTTTTATTTACTTAGCTTTTTTTTTTATTTTTTTTTTTTTTTTTTTCGCTATTTTTTTGTTTAGCGTTTCCGGTGTTTTTTATTTTTTTTTTTTTTTTTTTTTTTTGGAATCCCAATTTTTTTTTTTTTTTTTTTGTTTTTTGAGATTTGTTGAATTTTGGTCCACATCGTCGTTTTTTTTTTTTTTTTTTGGCTTTTGGTATTCAGATATTTTTTTTTTACGTCGACCAATTTTTTTTTTTTTTTCTGGTGAGGGGGTCCTTATTTTTTTCGTGATTTGTTATATTTTTTTTTTTTTTTTTGGGTTTTTTTTTTTTTTTTTTTTTTTTTTTTTTTGTTTCAGTTTTGCTATTTACTAGGTGATGATCACTTTTTTTTTTTTTTTCTTTTTTTTTTATTCGGAGTTTTTTTTTTTTGCACACCATTTTTAGCTTTTTTTTTGGAGTTGGGTTGGCCATGTTCAGAAGGGACCCTGATACCATTTTTTTTTGTTTTTTTTTTAAGAATTATACCTTTTTTATGGACCCCCGAGGGAAAGCGAAATTTTTTAGAAGCCGACCAAAAACAACTTGGCGGAGAACTGTTTGAGATTTTTTTTTTTTTTTATTTAATTTTTACGAAGGATGGCCGCCGACCGAGCAAAGTGGAATCATTTTTTTTTTTTTTTTTCTTCTTTTTTTTTTTTTTTGATTTTTTTTTTTTTTTTTTTTTTTTTGTTTTTTTTTTTTTTTGTTTTTTTTGTTTTTTTTTTTTTTTTTTTTTTTATTTTTTTTTTATTTTGTGTATATATATATATTTTTGTTTTTATACATTATGTTGTATTTTATGTGGTTATTTTTTTTTTTTTTACATTTTTTTTTTGTTTTTATGTTTTTTTTTGTATTTTGTATTATTTTTGTTTTTTTTTTTTGTTCTGTGTGTGTGTGTGTGTGTGTGTGTGTGTGTATATATATATATATATACAAGCGGATTGACATAAGTCTTGGGCCTAACCATGAAGGACATGTCACAGAGAGCTGAAATTGTGTATAGTGTTTATTCCTTTTCAATATAGCCACGGTCTGAATTGACACACTTCTGCCATCTCTGCTTGACCTTGAAAAGATCTTTGGAGTAGAACACCCTATTTTTCAAACTAAACCAGTCATCACATGCCAGTATAACCTCTTCATCGCTGTCAAAATGATTTCCTTTTAGCTGTTTTTTTAAGATTTGGGAATAGAAAAAAGTCTGATGGAGCCAAATATGGAGAATATGGTGGGTGTGGAAGAATTTAAATATTCAAATCGTTGGCTGCTAGCTGCACAAGTCGTGCTTTGTGAGAGGGCGCATTGTCTTGAAACAAAGGAAGATTTTGAGTGCGCTTTATCCCTCGTTTCCAGGTCACAACCTTTCTTAGTTTTGTGAGAAGATCTGCATAGTACTGTCCATTAACTGTGTTGCCACGAGGCAGATAATCTTTCAAAAGGACACCTTTGCCGTCCAAAAAAACAGTCAGCATCACTTTTCCTGCAGATTTCTGCGCCCTCGGCTTGACAGGTGTTGGGGAGCCCCAGGTTTTCCATTGCATGCTGGCAATTTTGGATTTGGGGTCATAATGCTGTACCCAAGTCTCATCTACTGTCACCATGGTCTCCAAAACACTTTTTGACTGACACTTTTTGAGCAACTGTTGACAGCATTTACCCTCATTTGCTTCTGTTCACGTGTCAACAGTCGCGGAACCCAGCGTGCACACACTTTTCTCATGTTTAGTCTGTTGTGTAAAATTCTATAAACTGGTCTTTCATTTAGTTTTACTCTACTAGCTATCTCCACAATTGTCATTTTTCGATCCTGGTCAATGATTTTCTTCACTCTTGTTGCATTTTCATCGTTGCACTCTGAGGCTGGTCTACCAGATCTTGGCAGATCAACAACATTTGAGCAGCCGCACTTAAACTGTTGACACCAGTTTTTTTACCGAAGTATATGAAGGACAAGAATCACGAAACACTGGTTCCATCTCCCTGTAAATTTCTGTAGGTGTTTTTCCCTGCAACATCAGAAATTTTATCACAGCTCTGGCCTTCTTCTTTTCCATTGTTTTGTCAAATCTTTGGAGCAGCAGATCCGGTCAATAGGGTACATTGCGCCGTGCACCGTAGCAGAAAACCCATTGAAGAAACAAACGCGTACTTTACACATTCAGTGCAAATATGATGAACTTTAAATGTGCCAAGTTTCATCTTCCTCCTGTGACTCCTTCATGGTCAGGCCCAAGACATATGTCAATCCCCTTGTATATATATATATATATATATATATATATAATATATATACATGTATATATATATATTCATATATATCTATATATATATATATATATATATAGGTAAAGGATCCCGTTACACGCCCATTGAGGCACATTGCGAATACATACGGTGTTAGGCTCATATTTTCTTGACCATTGGCACACTAGGGGTGATATGGCCAGCATCACGCCGGCCGCCTTAACCTTCTCAGAGTGACTCTGGTACCCAATTCATGAGGCTGGGTCGACCCCGGAGCCGTTTGTGGTCTTAAAAAATCCCACCTCAACTGGGGATCGAACCATGGACCATCGAGTTAGGAAGCCAGTGCACTAACCACTGCACTACTGCGACTCCATATATATATATATATATACACTCACACATGTAGCTGAAAAAGTTGCCAAAACAGTAATACAGTATGTGGAGAGCAATACTCGATTACCAACATGTGAGTGTCAGCAAAGATTGCGCTAGCGCACCCATGTCCGCCACCTAGTGACCGCTTCACTAATTAACAGTCAAAGCGTGCCAATTTCACATATTCTTATAGCAGACCAAAATTTTGGCAACAACAGATTTCATCTGTGATTTCCTAAATCAGCACATATGAGGTCCGTTCATAAGAGGTTTTGCAGTATAGGGTGTTTCAACGTCTGCAGAAAGAAGTAAACCATATCATCAACAGAAAGTTGGTAAATCTTAGCTTCAATGGGAAAAGAAGAATCCTAACATATAGAAAGATCATATGTTTCAGATTGTACAGAAAGATGGACACAAACTGACCTTTCAAATGAATTGCTCTTTGTCTATTTGGAACTTTTAGACTTCTCAATTTACATAATCTATCAATGTTTAACAAAAACTGACCTTTCACATTAATTACTGATTGTTGAATTTTTCAGAACTTTTAGACTTCTCACTTAAAATAATGAAAGTTGGAAAAAAACCTGACCTTTTTCAAATGAAATACTTGTCAATCATTTAAATGAATGTTTAGACTTCTCACATTTAAACTATAAAAGCTGGCAAAAACTGACCTTTTAAATGAACTACTGTTTGTCTCACATAAACTATGAATGTTGGCAAAAAAACTGACCTTTCAAAATGAATTGCTGTATGGCTTTTCTGAACGTTTTAGATGTTTCACTTTGCTTTTCTTCCCAGTTTTTCTAACACAGCTGCTGAATCACAGATCTAAAAACAAATTGAAAAAAAAAAAGCAGTGGTAGCAAAAGTGTAAAAAATACCAGTTTCTCTTCTCTTTGTGATATTTTTTTCTTACTTTTCAAATGAAGCCATGTATCTTCATACAAGAAGATCTTGATCCAGGACAACAGAATGCTTGAAAGTAAGATCGATAGCGGACACACCTTATAACTTGAATGGAAGATTAACGTCCCTCCACAATGACTGACATCACAAGTGGAAGGCAAAAACTGAGTTTATATTAATATCCCACACTAAAGCTGTTGTCTATTAGCTACATACTTTGTATATCTCTCGAAAAAGTTTCATCTTTATTTTTGGCTAACAGAAGATGGAGAATCTGATGCCATAAATCTGCTTCTTCTGCATACTTCACATACTGCAATGATGATCTATTGTTATTGTGATCAAATCGACGTCACTTGCACTACGGCAAGCCCATAGGTGCGCAGTCTCCCTCAGCCAAATATTCGAAGGTATTAGAATGCAATTGTTATTCCCGTTGCGCACTGGTTGTATTTACGCCTGGAATGCATCCTCTCAAGCGTCCATTCCTGCTTCCTGCTCGTCTCATGTTTTATGTCAAGTTCCAGCAATCTTAGCCTCGATGGTTTATCGACTGTAGTGCCATTCTATAAAATCTTCTTCTCTTGTCTGATCCATAACCACCAACCGTCAAAGCAGTCAGCGGCCATCACGCTTGGTGGCGTCTTGTAGGGCAGCAACAAATTGATTCCACTTTGCTCGGTCGGCGGCCATCCTTCGTACAGTGCCCCAACTGTGGTTCATTCTTTGCATCTCAGCTTCCACAGTTCTCCGCCAAGTTGTTTTTGGTCGCCTCTCTTCGCTTTTTCCCTCGGGGGTCCATAGCATAGCTTCTCTTGTGATGGTATCAGGGGTCCCTTCTGAGGACATGGCCAACCCAACTCCAGCGTCTGCCAGCTATGATGGTGTGCATGTCCTCCTGGTTACTCCGAATAAGTAGTTCTTGGTTGCTGATGGTGTTTGGCCAAAAGATTCGGAGAATTTTCCTTAGGCAGATTGTGTGGAAGGAGGACAGTTTCGACATTTCCTTCTCTGTTACTCTCCAACATTCCGCACCATAGAGAAGCACAGAAAGTACACAGCGCTCATACAGTCTAATAATTTGTGATTTGTGCTGTACTGGGAAAGATTTTTTTTCCAATATGTATTAAAAATTTGATGAACACAAAGGCTGTTCTCGCTATATTCATTCTGTTGTTAATGTCCTTGTCTATTCCGCCGTCTGGTGTTACTATGCTTCCTAGTAAAGTAAATGTGCTGTCTGTTTCTTTATAAGAGACGGTCCATTAATTGTTCTCATTATCTTTTTCCATTATTCATAACTGCTCCCTCAGGCATATCGTAACAGGAGCTATTAGAGTTTGTTGCATAGGGGCCGATAACCTCTTCATATCAAACAAGGTTGCAACAGAAACCAAAGCTGCAGGAGCATTTTAGTGCTAAACGCGCACGGTTTCACGCAAGGCGCCATTTACAGCATAAGCCATGCCCCAACAAGGCAAGCAAAATGGACATGAAAAATGTACACAATATAAGACCAATAAAAACCTACATAATTCATTCATCATTAGCTGCCATCTTCACAATGAAGGTCGCCTGTAATGAATCTCCCAACGTCTTATATATAATCGATGTAGAAAGCAATCCTTATTTACACTTCCTGTCCTTCTCTAAATTAAAATGATTATAATTCCCCACTTAATCGCTTCTTCCCCTTGCAAAGAATAATGCCTTCAACTTAAGAAATCATATTATAGTCTTTTAAATATAATATATAATATATTATTTTTATATATAAATAAATAATTATATATAAATAAAATAAAGTATTTTGGAAAATATAAAATTTAAATAATATAATCTAACAAAAACCTAGTACAGAATTGGAACACAGATCATAGAACAAAAGCCTACACAAGAAACACAGACCATCAAAAAATTCCTACCTTGAGAAAACAGCAGCTACATGATGTGAAAGTGACTGCTTCGTGTGAGGCACCAGTAAGAAAACACGGAAGCAATACAAGTCACTCTCACGTCTAATTGACCATTATTCCATGTTCTCCATCAGCCCTCACACTAGACTATAACAGCCTCCAACTCGTGTTTACCGGCGCCCTGGCAATGACAGACTGGCCCGCTGATGTGAGCCTGTTGAACCAACAGTGCTCGAAGGGACTTTATCCAAAGGTTTGCTGGAAACAACAGTGTCAGTTGTGAAAGAAATAATTATCCATCAGTACACATATATTAATACAGAAGCTATTTAAGTGGTGGGAAAATGATGAAGAAAAACACTGAAAAACCCTTGTGCTAAATATTAACGCTGACAGAGGATTAGGCACGCATTTGATTAAGGCCAATGCTCCTTACGGAACTCAAGGGTCCATGGAAGAATGAATGTACTGTGTAGTTTTACCTAGAATGACTCAGGATATATAGCTATAAACTACTGTTCTTTCAGGCATGTATTAATCTCATATAATAGCATAATATTTCTGCAGGGGGGGCTTGGACATCTTACATCATGTCAATCAAGAATGAATGGTACTGTGTAGTTTCTAGGTGACTCAATAAATACAATCAACATTACCTCGACTTTCGCCGCTTTCAAGTTTCGTCGCCTTCGAAAGGTTCGAAACATTTTCAAATTATAACTATGTTTCCAAATTTTCGTCGCTTCGCTTCTCGTTCTTTCCCGTCGCATTTCGTCATCACCGCACGCCATCTTGTTTCTTTCGATCTTTCACCAGTCCTTTGAATACGAAGTCAGAACCATAAATAAAAAATAATAAAATAAAAAGACATGGTGCAACTTTTTTTTAAATGGGCTGCATTGAATCTCTTAAATATTGTGATTAAACACAATTAATACTACTTGAATTTGTGTGGATTAAAATAACCAAACTAATTCAACTTTTATCAGGATTTTGGCAAGTTGATGAGAACTGGTAAAAAGACTCAGAGTTATTTTGTGTTAACAGTCAGATAATGACGAAATTGTAACTCATAATCGTGATTAATAAGAAAAACGAGTACAGTACATTATTTTGTTATCTAATTACTGAAGTATTTTATTTATCCTTATGTTTAATTTAGAAGGTGTTGCAACGCATCGCAAGTGTTATATAACGATACCAACAAGTTACAGATTTTTTTCGAAGAGGAAGGGAACAAAATCTAAATGAATCAAAAGTGCAAGGATGAAAAAAAAGAGCTATCGTAAGGACTTTCATCACTTTTCGAGGATGGAACAAAAATCAGAGAAAAAAGGAAAAGTCCCTAACCTAAAAGATCGAGAAGAGCAGGTATTAGAAAGTATAGCGAAAAAAGGACCGAAAGCAATGATCAGGCATAAGACGAAGAAAATATAATCACAGTAAGGAAAAGCATAACATTTGACTGCACAGAGCTTGTGACCTCACATAAAAATGTAAAACAAGATGATATAACAGAACCCAACAACAGCATTCAATGCATTTTCTTACATATAGGAAAAATAAAAAAAATAAGAAAACAGGAGGTGGAGGAGCCGAAAGATATTCAGATTAGAATACAGAAAAAAAATTTTTTTTTTTAAAGTTCTTGACAATTGATACGTACTCTAAGAAACTCTGCCAAATTCTTAAAAGTAGAAATGCTAGAAAATGTATAAATATTTCAAGAGAGTTTGAGAACAACAGGACAGGATGTTCGAGCTGGTGCTCGAGGTCTTTGAGGAGACACAGCCTAGAAGAGAATCAGTCCTCCCTCTCTTCCCCAGGCACCCCACCAACATAAAAGAAAAACATAAGGTTTGCATCAACACCTGGCTAAGTCATCATTTAAAGTCAGTTGATACAGAAACCATCAACACAAGAGACCATCAACACAAGAGACCATCAACACAAGAGACCATCAACACAAGAGACCATCAACACAAAACACAAGAGACCATCAACAACACAAGAGACCATCAACAACACAAGAGACCATCAACACAAGAGGCCATTCAACACAAGAGGCCATTCAACACAAGAGGCCATTCAACACAAGAGGCCATTCAACACAAGAGGCCAGTCAACACAAGAGACCATTCAACACAAGAGACCATTCAACACAAGAGACCATCAACAACACAAGAGACCATCAACAACACAAGAGACCATCAACAACACAAGAGACCATCAACAACACAAGAGACCATCAACAACACAAGAGACCATCAACAACACAAGAGACCATCAACACAAGAGACCATCAACACAAGAGACCATTCAACACAAGAGACCATTCAACACAAGAGACCATTCAACACAAGAGACCATTCAACACAAGAGACCATTCAACACAAGAGACCATTCAACACAAGAGACCATTCAACACAAGAGACCATTCAACACAAGAGACCATTCAACACAAGAGACCATTCAACACAAGAGACCATCAACACAAGAGAACATCGAGTACTTTGGCTCAGGCTTTCGGCAAGAGGGCCAAGTGCAATGACCCCCCCTCCCCCCCCCCCCCACCCCCCCCCCAAGGAGTAAAACAAAATGGATAAAGAAGACTACAGTTAAAAGATCTGAGACAATTCGAGATAAGGAGACAAAGAGGCTAGAATATTGATAAGTTTTCAGAAGAATGAAGAGATGAGCCTAGACCAGTGGCAGGCAACCCGGGACCTGTGGGAATCTACTTTAGAAACAATGAGCTCTCGAAAGATCTCCCGTGATAAAACCACGCCTGTTTTCAGAGTCTGTGAAATAAGTGCAGCCTGTATTTAACTTTTAAACTCGGCTGTGATGCAACATTTCCACAACTAGAGACAGGAGAAAACTCAAACTCAATGATTTAACCTAATGTTAACTATTCTTCTTCTGCTTCTTCTTTGATCCTTAGCTGCCAACTGTCAAAGGCTTTCAGTGGCCATACGCTAGTGGCGTCTTGAAGGCAGCAACACACTGCTTCATCAACTTGCTCAGTGGCGTCATCCATCTCAGTGCCCCAGCTCTTGTTCATTCCTTGCAATCTCGGCCCTCCACATTCTTTGCAAGTTTGTTTTTCGGTCGCCCTCCACGTTCGCTTTCCTTTAGGTGGTGCATAGCATACAGTTCTTGTGATGGCATCAGGGTTGCTTCTAAGGATGTGGCCAACCCAACTCCAACGTCTGCCAGCTAAGATGGTGTGCATGTCTTCTTGGTTGCTCCGTGTCAGAAGTTTTTGGTTGGTAATGGTATTCCGCCAAAAGATTCAGAGAATTTTCCTTAGGCAGACTGTGTGGAAAGAAGACATTTTTGACATTTCCTTCTCCGTTACTCACTAGCATTCCTCACCATAGAGAAGTACAGAAAGTACACAGCTCTCATATAATCTTTATTTTGTAATGTTAACTTCATTTAAAAAAAAAAAAAAATCATGTTCCTATCTCATTTAGTTCAAAATTAAAGTGAATCTGTGTTAACTAGCTCGTGAGTTTTCACTGTGAATTTGAAACAGGTAAATTTAATTTCGGGAGTGACCATGCTTTCAAGTGTCCCAGTTGGAAAAGACTCCTCCAAAATCCTTGTAGCTTTAAAAGTCTTTCTTCTTTTCCCCCCTCTGCACCTACAGATCTACCAAACCCCCCCTGTGATCCACCAGTCAAATGGTGATCTACCTTGTGCTGACTCCAGACCTAATTG
>JAMPIV010016252.1:0-27500 GCA_024509875.1 Oreohelix idahoensis
TTCAGCAATCAGCATTGTCAGCTCATAAAGAGTAGAAATGTTCCATCGGTCCACACGTGAGGAAGTCAGCATAATATGTTTGCTGTAACCACAACAAGGTATTTGCTTCTGCCATGTTGTCAGGTGATAGTGAGTCTTTTATACAAAGTTACAACACTTCCGACGACAACGTTTTTATTGTCCTGGATGGCACTAATGTCATTTTCGTAGACAATCATCGAATTCTTGCATTAGTTGTAAACCGCCGATTCCTGTCCCAGAGGCGTCCGACTCTAATAGGATTAAAAGGAAATCGTGAATTCAGGCAATATCTTAAAATTTGTGATTTTGAAAAATAAACTTTAAAGGACATTTAATAATACATATTACAAGAGTGGACCAAACAATCTTTTTTGGAGAGTTCTTTCTTATTAACCGAAGACAAAACTGAAGAAATTTGTGAAACATTTGCGCTCAAAAAATTTCCTATAAAATCCGAACAAGACCATAAAGATCTGCGAACCTGTTTGTTTGTCTTAGGGAATTTCTAGACTCAAGATCCTGGAGATAGTGGAATCTTCAGGCTTAAGAAAACATGCCTCCTATTTTTATATGGTCCAAGTAAAGAAATTTCTGTGAATCCTATTTTAGTTTCGAAGGTCTAGCCGTAAGGTGATGGAGGACGAAGACTTTTCAACATAATAGACTGAATTTCAAGATCATGTTCTTCCAAAGAATTATGGAAAAGACAATTATCGTGTCAATATAGGTAAATTATGTCATCACGATCAGAGAAAAATATTTTTCGCTTCATACGCCAAATTTGCAGAAGCGTTAACTGAGACCAAAACCCATGGTAAAAGACATTAAAATTAGTTAAAAATTGGTAACAATCCCAAAAGGTGTAGCGAAAGCAGTATTATGTGTTTGCTACTTCCGACAAGGGAAATTGCGTCAAATAGTCCTCATAGATTTCAAATTCGCAAAATTTACTGAAAAAAGTAGCTGTAGATAGTCTATCACAGTAGCAGAATCCAACAAAGTCCAGAGGTTCAGCAATTACAGACAATAGCATTTAAATAGTCAAGTATAGTCTCAAGATGTCTGCTTTGTACAGAAACATATGACCAATAAAATGTACAACTTTTTTAAACTCACATCATAAGTACCACATTGGGAAACAAAAACCTCTGGCACCTGAGTATTTGGAAGAAAACATTCCAACGTCCCAGTATACGAACAAGAATGAAGGTGTTATGTTTGGGTAAATGGTGTAACAAGAATTGTAGCACATGAAGAAAGAATCTATTTTGTTAAAACTGCCACAAATACACAACGTAGTGATTTGTACAAACTCACCATGAAATCATGGTATTGTCAGCTTCTTGAATGGAAAAAAAAATCTGAATTAATATTATTTATCCTAAAGTTCCTAAAAGAAAAGGAAATAATCATACAGTAAACAAGACAATGGCAAAAAACGGAAAACCAACTGCCATATACACAGTTTGGACTTGAAGGAGTATACGACCAAATTTAATCTTGTCATCCAATTTAACCTCGAACATCAACCATGCCAGGTATCATTTCATCAATTCGATGGCTGTGGTTGGTCCCATGATCTGCAACATTATACATTAACATTTTATTATATAATTATTATATTATATCATTTAAACAATGCGAAGTATCACACCATCCATGATGGGTTGTGGTTGGGTCCCAAATCATCAGCAACCTATGTGATTCAACTGGAGTAAATAATAGACATCTTGGATGATTCATCAAGAGTTTGGAAATTCACCAAAGGACTCCTCAATGATGGGGAGGAAGAAATATTGTATTATCACCATCAACCACAACTCAAAACTGTGTCCCTCTGAGTTCCAATCATGTACCCGGACATGCAACCTGCCTAAGAGCTCGTGCTCTTGTAGTATACATCCTAATTTGTACATGTTGTTGTTCCCATCTCAAAATATCTTCATTAAGTCCATTCATGAGGGGGGAGCCCAGGGATAATTTCTCTTAAATCTATCCGAGCGTCTGGTCTTGGACAACAGAGCATACTAGAGTCCTATCTGCAAAATAAAGTGAGTATCTAAAAATACTTTTTGCAGTTTGGATAAACATTCAACTGTCGCCCCCAAATGTATTTTGCACTGGACTTCTTCGCACTGTGTAATCCGCAGGGTCCACTAATTGATTCTTCGAACCACCCCACAGTGGCGGATTTAGTGTCCGCTGAGCATTGAAACAAGTTTTCAATAACCCTCCACTCCAAAAGGAGCAATAGGCCTTCAACAAACAAATGCCCAATGTCCCTCCTGGCACGTGCTCATCATTTCAAGTTCTTTCCACGTTTTTCTCTTCATTTTCACCTCTGTTCTCCAGTTATTTTTTCAACTTCTCTTCTGCATGTGCTTTATTTGGTCTAACCTCTGCCATATCATGTCCTGGGGGGTCCAGAACAAGCACTGCCAAGTACTGCTTTCATCAGTCTCCTCAGTGTGTGTCCTATCCATCGCCATCGTCTTCTTCTCATCTCTTGTTCTACTGGCACTTGTCTAGTTCTTGTCATCAGTTCCACGTTGGTAACCTTGTCATACCATTTTAATCCCTCTATTCTAGGCAAGCACCCATTTATGAAAGTCTGTAGCTTTTTGGTTGTTGTCTTTGTTGTTCTCCATGTTTCAGAGCCATACAATAGGACTGACTTCACATTTGAGTTGAAGATTCTTATTTTCGTGTTGGATCCGATTTCTCTTGATCTCCATATATTTCCCAATGCAATGAAAGCTCCTCTTGCATTTTGTATTCTTATTTTGATATCGCTGTCTGTCCCTCCAACTTTGTCTATATTACTGCCAAGATACGTGTATGATTCTACATCTTGTATTGGTGTTTCTTCAAGTTCAACCCTGTTATCATTACCTGCATTTATTCTCATTATTTTTGTCTTTTCCCTGTGTATTTTCAGACCCAATTGCTGTGACCTCTCATCGAGTGTTTTCAATTTGTCCTGCATCTGATTACGGTTATGGGACAGAAGAGCCAAGTCATCAGCAAAATCCAGATCATCCAACTGCTTAGTCAGAGTCCACTGGATTCCATTTCTGTTGTGTGTTGTCGATGATCTCATAACCCAACCTATTGCCAGCAAGAAAAGAAATGGAGACAAGAGGCATCCCTGTCGCACTCCTGTTCTTATCCCAAATGGTTCTGTAAGCTGTCCTTCATGAAGAACTCTGCATGTCATGTCTTCATATGTTTTCTTTATTAAATTAATGATCTTCAGGGGAACTCCATAATGCCTCATCAATTTCCAAAGTGATTCTCTGTCTACTCTGTCAAATGCCTTTTCGTAGTCCACAAATCCGATGTATAGTGGTGAATTCCATTCCAGACTTTGTTCAACTATTATTCTCAAAGTGGCTATCTGGTCTGTACATGATCTGTTTTGGTCGAAAACCTGCTTGTTCATCTCTCAGTTTCTTGTCTATGGACTCTTTTAATCTCTCAAGGATAATCCTGTTTAATACTTTTCCTGGCACTGATAGTAACATTATTCCTCTATAATTTGTGCACTCTTGTAAATTTCCCTTCTTAGGCAACTTAACCAGATATCCTCCCTTCCATTCTGCTGGTATCTCTTCCTTTTCCCAGACTTTACCAAGTAATTTATTTAACATCTCTGTAGCCGTGTCGATATCTGCTTTGATGGCCTCTGCTTGAATGCCATCAGGTCCAGACGCTTTTCCATCTCTTAGAAGATTTATGGCTTCCTTTATTTCTTCCTTCGTTGGTCTTTCACCGTTAATTTGTAGCTCTTCTTCTGCTGGCTGGATGTCCAGGGGGTTTTGTGGAGCTGGTCTATTGAGAAGGTCCTCAAAATATTCTGTCCACCTCTTCATTTGCTCTTGTATATTGCTGAACAGTTTTCCATTCTTGTCTTTTATGAGGCAACTTGTTTGCTTGTATTTCCTTGTTAGCTTCTTTGTGCGGTTATACAGTTCTCTCATATTTCCTTTGGCTGCAGCATCTTCTGCCTCTCTTGCCAACTCCTCAATATACTTCCTCTTGTCTCTTGTGGTGTTTCTTCTTACTTCTTTGTTTGCTTCTGTGTCCACTTTTTGAGCCTTGGCTTTAGAACTTTTGGTTTTGCTTCCGTTTAAATATGCTTTCTTGTTTTTGTTTTGTTTTTATCTTATTGATGGTTTCTGTTGTTATACATGCTTTGTGCAGGCATTCTCTTTTTCCCAGTATTTCTTCACATGTCTCATTCCATACAGTTTTTACCTGCTGCCAAAAGTCTTCTGTATTCTCTACGTCTTCCAGCTGTTGGAGCACTTGGAGTTTGTTGGATATTGTGACCGCAAATTTGTCTCTTGTTTCTTGATTTCTTAGATGTCCTACATTAAATGGTTGTCTATAATTTTGCATTGTTGCATATCTCTTGAGTTTCATTTTTACTTTGTCTATCAGAAGATGGTGATCTGATGCCACATCTGCTCCTGCATATACCTTTACATCCTGCAATGATGATCTAAACTTCTTGTTTATGCATATATGATCAATCTGATTTTCTGTTCTATGGTCTGGTGATATCAATTTTCCTTGTGTATTCTCTTATGTGGAAACATGCTTCCTCCTTTAGCCAGTTGATTTGAAGCACAGAAGTTTGAGAATAGTTTCCCATTTTCATTCATTATTCCTAGCCAATGTTTTCCCGTGACCTCTTCAAATCCGGTGTTGACTGTACCTATCTTTGAATTTATGTCACCCATCGAAATTGTCGAAATTGAAACTGAATCAAGTTGGTTGTTCACAAAACCCTTATCGAATACCACTGATGCTGTCCCATTTTAAAAAGATATCACTGGTAAAGGATGTCCACACCGGAGCCTAGGAACTCCCTCCAGCTGAAACACAAAGAATTACATTCAAAACAATTAGTACTATTGGATAAGTCCACACTACATGCATTTGCATGAGAAACAACATTGTTACTTTGGACTGTATTATTGTCACTTTGATGCTGTTAAAAATATTATTATGTAATTTACATGTTGACCACACTTAGTTTTGTTAGCAGTTTAACATACGCGGTAACATTTCTATCTGGGGCCAACATGATATATTTTATGCACTTATATGTATTGTAATTGAACGCGATATAGATATTACGTCACATGGTGATGATGACGCGTTAGGTGCTGCGCTAATTAATGCAGACCGTCAGCCGGGGCCTTCATTGAGATTTTTCCGTCCTAGTCAGACATGGTTTTAGAAGCTCCAGTGATTCGGTTGAGAAGTCAAGTATTTTGTCAGTGACTTGTATGTGGGAGGCCGCCACTTTATTTATATGAATCCGGACTCAAGTAGAAGTTCATGGATATTACAGAAGTAAGTCTTCTATGAAATATTAATCATCGTCACATTCCCGGCCACATTACGTAAATAATAACCTGTTGAAAGACATTTCTAGTACAGCGTCGAGATGTGTACTGATGGACTGACTGACTAAGATGTTTTATGCCATTATGATCCTTTACCATGTATGTACTTCCAATGACGATCTGATGTTTGTCTCCATTAAATATTCCATGTCGTTGACCCTGCCACGAAGATTTGTTATCAAGTTCTTTGCTACTGAATGAACTGTCCTTGACACTCACGACATTCGAATACGAGTCAGTACGATATTACATCAATATTCAATCACACTAAACCCACCTGTAATAAAAGGAAGAAATTGATGCAACAGAAATGGTGGCCAGTATGGAGAACGAATTGTCAAGAATATTACATGATATTATATGTTGAATCAGGACAGTGGCTGAAAGAAATTTTTTTACGAGACTGCATATGAATTTCTGCACCGGTTGGTCTCATTTGCATAATTGTACTTGGACTGCGCATGCCAGAGCCGGTTTTTTGCAAACGAAAAGAAGTCAGCTGGACAAGTTTGACTGAAATCTCCTATCAAAATCTCAAATTTTAAGTCTATTATGGCTTCATCTTGATCGTGGGAACTGCAATATACTGTACCAAGGGATCTGCCTGTTTCAAGCCACCTGTTTACCTCCTGGCGTTGCCCTATGGTGTATGCTAACGTCCTCGGGGGGATATTTTTTTCCATTGACAGAAAATGCCAAACCTCTTACTGCGTTTTCGACACCACGTGGGTTATACCAGTGGAATGTCATGCCTTTTGGGATAATGAACGCACCTGCCACATTCATTTGAATGATGCGCAAAATTGTGTCTCATAGGTCGGATATCATAACATACATCGATGATATGTGTTTATTTTAGTTCATCTTTTGAAGAACAATTTGTTGGACTACGTTCTTTACTGGATACTCTTAGGTTTCATAAGCTTACTGCAAGACCTACAAAAATCCAGATTGCAATTAAGGAACTTACTTTTCTTGGTCATACTGTTATTTCTAGTCGTCTTCAGACTATACCTCAAAATGTCTCCAAGATCTTGAACTCATCTATACCTACTACGAAGAAACAAGTACGCAGTTTATTGGGCTTAGTCCAATACTATAGTAGGTTTATTCCTAATTTATCTAATATCACAGCTGTGTTGTCATCCCTATTGCGAAAGGGAATGCCAAAAAAAGGTAAGTTGGACAAAATAACTGTAATATAGCTTTTAACAAAATTTTAGAAGTGTTTTCTAAACCTCCCATTTTGAGGCTACCTGATATTGCCAAAGTCTATATTCATCGAACAGATGCGAGCAATTTCGGGCTTGGAGGGTCATTGCTTCAAGAACATGATGGAATTCTGCATCCTGTCTTGTACATATCACGAAAATTGTCTGTTGCGGAGAAGAAATATTCAGTTATTGAGAAAGAGCTTCTGGGAGTGGTATGGGCGATACAGAAATTGGAGCGGTATCTACTAGGTGCGCTTTATATCGTCCAGACAGACCAGAGAGCTGTTGCTTCTTTAAAGCGAGCAAACCACAGAAACTCAAAGCTAGCACGTTTCGCAATTTTACTGCAGCCGTACAACTATGAAATACAGTATATTCTCGGATCTGACAATGTTGCTGCAGATTTGCTTTCTAGAAATTCATCTTCAATGCCTGGAAACTGATCTTTTACTCCAGATATTGGTATATTCACAAGACATAGTTTAATTAGGAAGTAATCAAGTCAAAAAAAACTGATGGATATGTTATGACATTCGATACATAATTATGTTTAATGTTTCATGAAACTTTCAAATCGTCCATACTTTATCAATGGACATTCAGAGTGTTGCTGCGTGGAGAACAATTTCGTATTCAGCCAGAAATAGTGCATGTCACGCACATTTATGGTACACAGACTATTCGACTATGACTATCAAATTCAGTGGGATCTACCTGCATACGGAGATCGAATTTTCAATGTTCAGAAATATAACATGGAGCTATACTTTCTATGTACTCAAATTACTTGCCATTAGTGGTTTCTGATGAATTTAAACACACTGAATTGTATGAGATACATTATCTATATTGCCTTGAAGGAGAACAACATTTATTCTGTAATACTTCGGACGTTGTGTTATACGAGGACAATGGAACTTTGATAATAGATTTTAAAATGTACTAGATATATGTTCTCAATTATATTTATTATTTATTATTAATAATGTTGTTGAAGCACATTTTAAATTATAACATTTAGTTAATTAATTATACTACTGGACAAAAGTTAAAGGCCACCAAGAAAAACTCCTCTTTGGACCAAATAAATGCAACCAGGTGTAAACAATTTATTACAAAACAAAGTTGATTCATCCGTGGAAAAGATCAGTCATGTGTTTTTTAATAATGTTTGACTTACTAACAAAAAGAAATTCAGCTCATTTTTTCACTTTTTGAACTAATGGGGCGTGTTGCAAAAACCACGAGTTTTTGCAGCAACAATGGCAATTTTCACGTGCAGGATAAAGTGACCCAGTTTTTGGACATTTAAAAAAAATTAACCTAGTGCACACAGAAATGTATTCTGTGTGCACTAGGTTAATTTTTTTAAATGTCCAAAAACTGGGTCACTTTAACCCGCACGTGAAAATTGCCATTGTTGCTGCAAAAAATCGTGGTTTTTGCAACACGCCCCACTAGTTCAAAAGGTGAAAAAGTGAGTTGAATTTTTTTTGTTAGTAAGTCACACATTATTAAAAAACACTTGACTGATCTTTTCCACGGATGAATCAACCTTATTTTGTAATAAATTGTTTACGCCTCGTTGCATTTAATTGGTCCAATGAGGAGTTTTTCTTGGTGGCCCTTAACTTTTGTCCAGTAGTATATATATATTAGTATCATTAGATAGTATTAGTCAGTATATTACTTAAGTGATTTATATCATTAATCCTCTGAATTGTAGTCTTAGATAGATAACTCATGATTTAATTTATTTTTATATGCTACGACTTCTTACTTCCCTTTTTTTTACTAAGTCAATTTTTTCTATTTTCCACTTTTTCTTACTTAATATCTTCTGCATTTTTTTTTCCTTACTCAGTAATTTCTTATGTATGTGGTCTAACATTTAATTACAAATTTTATCTCACTAATTTATATAATAATAATTGTAAAGATTTTACATGGTCTTCTATATGTTCTAATTTTTTTCTCTCTAAATTTCTTCTTTAACATTACATAGCACTTTAGTATAATACTATAAAAAAACTATACTTAGTATTGAGTTACGTTATATGCTTAGTTAGTATTATAGTACACCTCACTTTAATTTTTTGTGACTGTTGACAATATTCTTTAATTAATAATATTATGTATACTTAATTTAGTATTGACGTTCTTTTGAATTACAATTCTTTTGACATCGCCTAGACATGATGAACTGTAAACACATCTAGCCGTTTGTCATAATTTTTTCGCGATTACCTCTTAAACCTAAATTCGATTTAGTATGTAAATTTTTTATTCATATGTTTATTAAAAAAATCATTTAATGATTTTTTTTAAACCCACCGGGGGAGGAAATTATTAAATAATATTATAATGTAATTTACATGTTGACCACACTTAGTTTTGTTAGCAGTTTAATATACGCGGTAACATTTCTATCTGGGGCCAACATGATATATTTTATGCACTTATATGTATTGTAATTGAACGCGTTATAGATATTACGTCACATGGTGATGATGACGCGTTAAGTGCTGCGCCAATTAATGCAGACCGTTAGCCAAGGCTTTCCTTGAGATTTTTCCGTCCTAGTCAGACATGGTTTTATAAGCTCCCGTGATTCGGTTGAGACGTCAAGTATTTTGTCAGTGGCATGTATGTGGGAGGCCGCCACTTTATTTACATGAATCCGGACTCAAGTAGAAGTTCATGGAAATTACAGAAGTAAATCTTCTATGAAATATTAATCATCGTCACATTCCCGGCCACATTACTTAAATGATAACCTGTTGAAAGGCATTTCTAGTACAGCGTTGAGTAGTGTACTGATGGACTGACTGACTAAGATGTTTTTGCCATTATGATGCTTTACCATTGTGACATATTATGATAATAGCTGTCATATATCTATTTCATTATCTACATTTTTCTTTCACCTGGCTTTCACCTACACACGTTGTGTTAACATAAAACCCTCCTACACTCAGAGATCTGTCTCTTTTTCTAATTTAGCACGCCTATTTTGTTTTCTGTTCTCTATTTCCTTAGGAATGTTTACCAACAGACCTATTTAGCCAACGTTGAGCCGAGACGTACTGTGACAGAGTATGTAAAATATATTTACATGTTATCTACACGTTTTTTGCTTCCACTGTTTTCCGACCTCTTTTGTTCTTTTTTATTTCACTATTCATTAACGCTGAAGCCAGGTTCTTCCATATCGGTCGAAATCAAGGGCGATAAGTTAGATGTACTTATGTAATTACATTGATCAGGGGAGATAGTTACTGTTGCGTGCATATTTTGACGCACATATTACAAAAATCGATATGGCTATTTGATATGGAAAAAATATAGACATTCATTCATTTGTGTATGGAAATGCTGTCTATGAGAAAAGCGAGAGAATCCATGTTTGATTCACACTTTTGATTATAGGAGTAATCGTTCTTGATATTGATCCGGCGCATGGATTGCTCTTACGTTTGTACTTATTTTTTAGGGCCAGAAAATATATTAATTTGCTTATTATGTTTATGGCCTGAATTCATATGTATTACATATTATTAGTACAAGTAGAATCAGTCCTATATTGTATATTTTGGATGGGTAGGCGGGACTAGATTCTTATTATTCCGGTCTAGCGGAAGTATGAGTTGTCTTGACAAGTCGTGATGAGTTCCGATGTACCGTGATAATGGCGGGTACGCATTTTTCAAAGGGCTGGTAGATTCTTAAGGAAATACGATTCTTGGAGTGGTTTTCTTCTAAAGGAGATGGTATCTCTACTATAGTTTATGTTAGAGACTCTCCTAAGGTACGGTACAATGTATAATTCGGACTCCATGTATTGCCAGACCCTATTTTGATGATCTCATGTCGATTCGACCTAGATGGAACATTGTGCTTCGTATCGCTAGGGTCGTGTTTTGTATCGACAAAGATGACAGACTTTCCTACAGCGGTTATGGCTACGTGAATTAACCTGATCACCGTAGAGCTGTATGGAAACATTTATGAAATCATTTATATACCCATTATAAATTAACTCTGGCTTATATTCTCCTTCCTATGAATGAGTGAACGACAACTCAGGGAGGCAGCCATGTTAGATTTCGGTCATCAGATGTTTTGATCACTGCCAAGAGAACAGATTATTTATCCTATTATCGGACAGTGACAGGGAGATCTCAATCTTGCTAGAAACCCCCTCTTTCGTGGTTTCATAATATATGCTACAAACTATGGACGTCAAATAACTTTAGTTATTTACCGATCTACCTTCACTGAGGCGTTTAGTCAGATAGGGGGATGCGGCCATAATATATCATGACATTGAACTTTTGATGTACTGCCCATTATTTCTGAATGTGTCATGACTTCAGATCTGCTATGTATACCTACAAATTGATATGTCAACATACCATGATGTACTCGTATGTCCCAGTGTGTACGTCTGAATAAATTGAGTAAACAAAGATTCCAGCAGTCTGCATTGGTGCCTTGTAGACACAAGTGTATGAGTGGTTATATTGGTCAGCACACGAACAGTACACCATTCGCGGTAATCACACTCTACACTTCTACTTCATACATACACCATCCTGCGTCGGTTGGAGTGACCAAGTTTAGGGCCTGCTTTCCCTGGAGCCTTTGCCTTCCCTAACTCAGGACTAGGGTGAGTTACCCATTTACAGCTGGGTAGACTGGAGCATGCCTGATCTCAACAACACACCACTCTTCCTTACAGAGCATACCGACTGACACTTTACAGAGTGGAAAGAAGAAAAGAAACTTTACAGTGGCGAGCCAGATTCCTGGGTCCAGCTTACGCAGTTTTGTGTTGAGAATCACAGTTTACAGCTGAAAGAACATTTGTTTGAACACATCAACACCAGTAGGACAGCTATACAGTCGATGTCAGCTTGACCTGTATTACCGATAGGATGCTGTATCTAGGTCAGCGCTTGTTGACAGTTTTTCGCTGTACAGACAGTATTACACAGGACAGTGGTATCAAGTGTAGAAAATATCTGGAGCAGTATTGTTGACATTTCTCAACGTACAGAAGAATCACAGTGTTGTTGAACATAAAGTAAATAGTTCATCGTTGGATCTTCATATGCTCAACAGAGAAAAATTGACAGTGTAATAGTTTAAAATTAAATCTATTACTGAATAAAGTGGCAAGTTATTAGTATTAAAATAAACTGTGCCTGCTTTACAACACTATACCTGCAACACATTCCATTCATGACATAAATTATATTGTATGCTATATGCTATTTATGCTTACATGTTATTTGTTATGTATTAAATTAGTTTATGTTCTGTGTGACTAGTACAAGGTATGCCGAGTGACATTGGTCTGGACTAGTATTCTATAGGTACACATTTTCTTAATTGGAAATTTGTTAGCAACAATTTGCTGCTATTTCTGTTAGTTGTGATGAGGTGTTCTTTTCTTCGTTGTTTTTGGTAATAATTTTGTGTTCCTTAGTTTTGTTTGATTTGTTTGTATAATTGTAGGTCTCATCTTTTCTTTCATTTCAGTTTTTTACACCCTTATGTTTATACACTGTGGCGTTATTTGTCTTGTTATATTATGGCAGTTATCATCACGGTTTCTGTGATCATTTTTTTCATTTCTCCTATTTAATTTAATTTGATCTCTGCAAATGTGTTCATATTGTCTTTTCGTGTTTGTCCTTTGTAATGTCTTTAGTTGACATAAACGTATAGTGGTATACACTGATAGTATAGTACAGATCAGTACTTTATGATTGTTATTGTTATAAAACAAAATGTACAAGACCTTTGTAAGGCTTGTCTCCCAAAGTGATTGGTAAAGGGAAATATTTTTTCCACAGGTACTCAAGTGATCTTTGATTACATTGAGGTATACAAGACCTTTGTAAGGCTTGTCTCCCACAGTATTTGAGATACAGTTATTGTTGTCCACAGGTACTCAAGTTATCATTGGTTATTATAAACCATATAAGTTTGGACTAAGACTAAGTCTATGGTATAGACTTGTCTCCCATTAAAGTGAAATAGGGTAATCTATTTACTTTTTCAGGTTTCTGATTTAAGAAGACAATATGTCTACATTAGATTATTTCATTGCACAAGGAAAATCTCTTGATAAGACTGGAAAAGACTTAGAACAATGGGCTGTTGCTCAATATGACAAAGCATTAGCTGCAGAAGAGAAAAAAATTGCTGCTGCTGTTGAAGAAAGAAAAGCTGCTGCTGAGGAAAAAAAAGCTGCGGCTGAGGAGAGAAAACTTCAAATAGAAGAAAAAAAAGCTTTGGCTGAAGAAAAAAGATTAGAAAGAGAAGCTGCTGCTGAAGAAAAAAAAAGCTGCTGCTGAAGAAAAAAAAAGCTCTGGCTGAAGAAAAAAGATTAGAAAAAGAAGCTGATACTGCTGCTGAACTTAAGAAATTGCAGATGCAAATGGAGGAAAGGAGATTTGAGGCAGAACAGAAGAAATTAGAAGCTGATGCAGAACAGAAAAAACTAGAAGTTGCTGCTGCTGCAGAACAGAAGAAATTAGAAGCTGCAGCTGAACAAAAAAAATTAGAAGTTGCTGCTGAACAAAAAAAATTAGAAGTTGCTGCAGAACAGAAGAAATTAGAAGCTGCTGCAGAACAGAAAAAATTAGAAGCTGCTGCTGCTGCAGAACAAAAAAAATTAGATAGAGAAGCTGAAGAGAGAAAAGCAATAAGAGAACATGAGTTTGAATTAGAGAAATTAAAATTGACATGTATGAGTAATGTTAATCAGGCATCTGGTGGTAATGGTAAACCCTTTGTGTACAAGGTCAAGGTACCAGCGTTTAACCCTACCAGTGATGACATAACATTTTGGCTTTCTAGATTTGAACGGGCTTGTCGATCTCATAATGTTGACAAATCACAGTATGTGAATCAGTTGTCTGAAAATCTAAAAGGGGAGTCTCTGAGTAAGTTATATTTTGTTGAAGAGGCCGACAAAGATAATTATGATGCTGTTAGGGCAGCTTTGATAAAGAGATATCAGCTGTCTGAAGAAGGTTATCGTCTTTTGTTTAAAACAATGAGACCTGAGGTAGGTGTAGAATTCTCAGATTTCATCTCAAAAGCACGAATTACACTTTCACGATGGATTGAATTATCCAAAACAGAGAAAACATTTGATGGTCTTACGGATTTATTGCTAAGAGACAAGGTCATGTCTTCTGTAAATAAATCATTCCTAGAGTTCTTACATGAGCGTAAACCTGGTACAATAAAGCAAATGGAAGAATATTGTGACCAGTATGCCACGGCACACCCTGACATGATTCTTAGTAACTCTAACATTAAAGAGAGTATGCCAGTTGCTTCGGCAACAGAATATAATCAGAATTACTCACACAAATTCCAAGGAGCTAAAAATAAATTTGATAAAAAGGTTAATTGGAATAAGTATCAAAACCAAGATAACCGCTCAAATCAGAGTTCTTCTTTGAAGAACTGGAATCGGGCTGATAGTCCTCGACACGCGAGGGTACCCATAATGTTAGAAATTCTCGGAAAGGGAGTAGCTATAGGAACTACCCAAGTGCTTCATGGAGACAAAAGAAACAATATTACAGGGATACTCAATATAATGAGCATGATGATTATGATCATGAAATGTTATGATTCAAACCCAAATAGGGGTTATAACAGAGGCAATAATAATTATAGAGACAATTATAACCGAGGTAGATCACAACACAAAAGACATGGTAAATCTTATTACCAGGCTAACTCTGCACAACAGGAGTTCCACGACACCGATAATCAGAATAATGATAAAAAAGACTCCAACAGTGTAGCAAATTCCGCTTTCGATTTTGCTAGAGCATCTGAGTGTTCGCAATGCAAAACATTATTCGATCCAACCACAGTGTCTACTTTAAGCTGCGGTCACCCGCTTCCCGCTCTCCATGCGTCAATTGCGCATAATGGAAGGGGTGCTCTTGTCTTTAATAGGGGCCTAATAGATGGTACTCCGGTATCAATTCTTTTCGATTCGGGGTGCACTACCATTGGAGTGAGGCAATCACTCGTAAATCCTTCTCGAGCTACAGGCAATATAGTCAAATGTGTAACATTTGGTGGCACATTGGAGAAGTACTCCACTGCCATTATCAATATTGCTACGCCTTTCTTTACAGGAGAGGTGCAAGCATGTCTCTTGCCGAATCCGATCGCTGATCTTATCATCGGTCGCATTCATGGAGTGAAAGAATGCACTCCACAGCAAATTTCTAATTGGGAAAATGTTAATATGCAATCTGCTAATGCAGTAATCACTAGGGCTCAAGCTCTTAATATGCCACAATCTTCACATTCTGAAGATAATGATGCGCAGATCCAAGATGATCCCTTGGAGATTTCCCACGATTCCTTTATCAAACAGCAGGAAGATGATCCTACTCTAAAGAAATTCTTTACTCTGGCAACAAAAGGTGATCCGAATAAGGATACAAATCGTAAATCTTGGATTACGATGAAGAATGGCGTACTTGTACGTATGGTACAAGACTCCGCTAAGTCCATTCATTCTCAAATCCTTGTGCCTAAAAATATGAGAGTTAAAATCTTACAGCACGCTCATGATTCGCAGTGTGCTGGACATATGGGTTTTTCCCGTACTAAAGCTAGAGTTCTTCAATCTTTCTTTTGGCCTGCTGTGAATAAGGACATACGAATCTATTGTCGATCTTGTAAAGTATGTCAAGAGATTAAATCCAGAGGTCCACGCCATGATGCACCTATTCAGGCTGCAGACATTCCCATTCGGCCATTTCAAAAAATGGCGATAGACATCATTGGTCCATTTAAGATAAAGTCTGCTAGAGGACACCAATTTATTTTGACGTGTGTTGATATGTGCACACGTTGGCCGGAGGCTGTTCCTCTAAAGAGCATAACTACTGCTGATGTCGCAGATGCTCTTTGGTTAATATTTTCTCGTCTGGGTTTCCAGCAGAAATATTATCCGACCATGGTACCCAACTCATATCGGATACCATGTCTCAAGTAATGTCGACTCTGAAGATAGAGAGATCGCTGAGTAGTATTTATCATCCTATGTCCAATGGGATGGTGGAACGTTTGAATAGAACTCTGAAAAACCTACTAGGTAAGATAACAGAAGATCATCCTCAGGATTGGGATAGGGTTTTACCCGCGGCTCTCTTTGCATATAGAGAGGTCGCCAACGAACATACAGGATTTTCTCCCTTTGAACTTGTCTTTGGCGCGAAACCGCGAGGTCCTATGTCCTTACTTCATGATCTTATAACTGCTGATAATATTGTCGATGACACAAAATCCTCTTATGAATATGTCATCGCACTTAGACACAAGATTATTGAAGCATGCAAATTGGCAACTGCTTCTTCTGAATTTGCGAAACAGAAGGCAAGGGAATTTGCCAATAAAAAGAGATGTTTGCGTCAACTTTGTCCAGGTGACAAAGCATTTTGTCTTGCTACCTTGTAGGGAAAATAGACTTCTCATTTCTTGGAAAGGTCCGTACGATATAATATCAAAAGTTTCCGATGTTGACTATATCGTCGATATTGACGGGAAGCGTAAAACCTTCCACATCAACATGCTCACGGAATTCCATGAACGTCCTGATTATTTACAACCTGTTTTCCAGGCAACGGACGATTTTCCAGTCCAACATGGACAGTACTCATCTCTGTCAGTAATACAGGATGAGGAAACGAGTTTCTCGGATGTAAATTTACCTTTTCCAATGATTCCTCTTCACTCTAATGAATCATGGAAAGATGTTGCAATTTCTCCAGAATTATCTCCAGGAGAGCAGAAACAAGTTTCTACTTTGTTAGAACAATTTCAGGATGTCCTTACTGACATTCCTGGTCAAACTGATGTCATTCAACATGACATTATTCTTACTGACCATAGTCCTATAAGAGTCAGACCGTATCCTATCCCGATACATTTTCAAGCACAGGTAGAGAAAGAGTTAGATGAGATGATAGAGTTAAAAATTATTGAACCATCCACATCAGCATATTCTTCGCCGATGGTTATAGTACGGAAAAAAGACAATAACATACGTCTTTGCGTGGATTATCGCAAATTGAATCAAGTGACTAAATTCGATGCTGAACCTATGCCTTTACTAGAAGAGCTACTTACGAGACTATCGAATTCTCACTTCTTTACTAAACTCGATTTGTCTAAGGGATATTGGCAAGTTCCACTATCCGAACACGCCAAACCGTTTACTGCTTTTTCGACGCCTAGGGTCTATTCCAATGGAATTTCATGCCTTTCGGTCTTATGAACGCCCCTGCTACATTTGTACGCATGATGCGTCGAATCCTATCTCATCGCTCAGATGTCATTGCGTATCTTGATGACATCTGTCTTTTCAGTGATACTTGGAACGATCACTATAATGGTATAAATGAACTATTGTCTATCTTACGCGAGCATAACCTGACAGCGAAACCATCGAAAGCATGTATTGGTTTTAGCGAAATATCTTTCTTAGGACACCGATTTGGTCATGGGTTCCTAAAAACAGAAGACCATAATACAAGTAAGATACTTAACATTTCTATTCCTAAGACTAAAAAGCAAGTACGAAGTCTCTTAGGTCTAATACAATTTTATGGACGATTCATCCCGAATCTGTCCTCCATTATGTCACCTCTTTCTTCCTTGCTAAAGAAAGGGTCTCCTAATGTAGTCCATTGGACTCAAGAATGTCAATCCTCTTTGGATAAGGTTAAAACTATGTTTTCTACTTCACCTATCCTAGTATTGCCTTCTAAGGATAAGACATTTATTCTTCGTAGTGACGCTTCATCCACCGGGATTGGAGCTGCACTAATGCAAGAGTACTCTGGAACTCTGCATCCTGTGATGTATATTTCTCGGAAATTAAATGCCGCAGAGAAGAATTACTCGGTCCTAGACCGTGAATTATTGGCTATGGTTTGGTCAATCCTTAAACTGCAAAGATTTCTTCTGGGCGCGCATTTCATTGTGGAAACTGACCAGAAAGCTCTTACGGCTATTCAGAGTAAAAATCTGAAGAGCGCGAGATCAACGCGATACGCGATTGCTCTACAGCCATTTCATTTTTCGGTGCGAGCTATCCGTGGGTCAGAAAATGTGATGGCAGATATTTTGTCTAGATGCCCACATGATTCATAACTGTTATACAACTTTGATACAGTTGTTTCTATGTTGAAATGTGTACACATATGTAATATATCATATATTGATTGTAACACTACTTAGCGGTTCATTGATATTTATTCACCGCTGATCTTTCAATGTTTTTCGTCTTTGATGATCATGATGTTAAGATATCTTAGATGAAATTTATGTATAAACTAAGGTGGAAATTGTGTCATTGCTATTATTGTAGTATGCGTTGGTGACACCTCTCTGGAAATATTTATACTTAGAGAAGTATTTTCTCTAAGGTCATAAAACTTATGCTTATCATCTGCGCATTGTATTGGTGCGTTGTGAGCCTATTGTATGTTGCTCCTAGATGTATTTCAAAAAAAAAAAATGTACCATTTTTTTTTCCCGAGGGGTGTGGTAATCTGTTGCGTGCATATTTTGACGCACATATTACAAAAATCGATATGGCTATTTAATATGGAAAAAATATAGACATTCATTCATTTGTGTATGAAAATGCTGTCTATGGTAAAAGCGAGAGAATCCATGTTTGATTCACACTTTTGATTATAGGAGTAATCGTTCTTGATATTGATCCGGCGCATGGATTGCTCTTACGTTTGTACTTATTTTTAGGGCCAGAAAATATATTAATTTGCTTATTATGTTTATGGCCTGAATTCATATGTATTACATATTATTAGTACAAGTAGAATCAGTCCTATATTGTATATTTTGGATGGGTAGGCGGGACTAGATTCTTATTATTCCGGTCTAGCGGAAGTATGAGTTGTCTTGACAAGTCGTGATGAGTTCCGATGTACCGTGATAATGGCGGGTACGCATTTTTCAAAGGGCTGGTAGATTCTTAAGGAAATACGATTCATGGAGTGGTTTTCTTCTAAAGGAGATGGTATCTCTACTATAGTTTATGTTAGAGACTCTCCTAAGGTACGGTACAATGTATAATTCGGACTCCATGTATTGCCAGACCCTATTTTGATGATCTCATGTCGATTCGACCTAGATGGAACATTGTGCTTCGTATCGCTAGGGTCGTGTTTTGTATCGACAAAGATGACAGACTTTCCTACAGCGGTTATGGCTACGTGAATTAACCTGATCACCGTAGAGCTGTATGGAAACATTTATGAAATCATT
Organism: Oreohelix idahoensis; assembly: GCA_024509875.1. Taxonomy (NCBI): domain Eukaryota; kingdom Metazoa; phylum Mollusca; class Gastropoda; order Stylommatophora; family Oreohelicidae; genus Oreohelix; species Oreohelix idahoensis. The sequence continues at coordinate 19,001 of JAMPIV010016252.1, forward strand.
TATATACCCATTATAAATTAACTCTGGCTTATATTCTCCTTCCTATGAATGAGTGAACGACAACTCAGGGAGGCAGCCATGTTAGATTTCGGTCATCATATGTTTTGATCACTGCCAAGAGAACAGATTATTTATCCTATTATCGGACAGTGACAGGGAGATCTCAATCTTGCTAGAAACCCCCTCTTTCGTGGTTTCATAATATATGCTACAAACTATGGACGTCAAATAACTTTAGTTATTTACCGATCTGCCTTCACTGACGCGTTTAGTCAGATAGGGGGATGCGGCCATAATATATCATGACATTGAACTTTTGATGTACTGCCCATTATTTCTGAATGTGTCATGACTTCAGATCTGCTATGTATACCTACAAATTGATATGTCAACATACCATGATGTACTCGTATGTCCCAGTGTGTACGTCTGAATAAATTGAGTAAACAAAGATTCCAGCAGTCTGCATTGGTTCCTTGTAGACACAAGTGTATGAGTGGTTATATTGGTCAGCACACGAACAGTACACCATTCGCGGTAATCACACTCTACACTTCTACTTCATACATACACCATCCTGCGTCGGTTGGAATGACCAAGTTTAGGGCCTGCTTCCCCTGGAGCCTTTGCCTTCCCTAACTCAGGACTAGGGTGAGTTACCCATTTACAGCTGGGTAGACTGGAGCATGCCTGATCTCAACAACACACCACTCTTCCTTACAGAGCATACCGACTGACACTTTACAGAGTGGAAAGAAGAAAAGAAACTTTACAGTTACAATACTACCCCCCCCCCCTCAGCCGTTGATCGCGGTCTCAGGGAAACGTAATTAACTATAGAGGTGCGGACCAGATCAAAGGACATTGCTCGCTAGAATGGCCCATACGAGCAGAGACGTTTAAAATGTGCACTGATTAGCAAATTACGTTACGCCGGATCTCAAGCGAGTCTGTACGTGGGCAGAGAGAGTCTGGTTTCGGTCTTAAGTGTGAGAAAGATCTTTGATTCACGAATTCAAACTCACACTGATTAGCAATTTGCAGATGGCTGATCTAAGCGAGAGCGTAGGTTCTGGTTTCGGTTTTAGTGTGAAAAATGGCTTTGATTCACGTATTTCCCAAGATCTGAGCGAAGGCGTTAAAAGTAACAAGTCTGAGCGAAGTTCTGCAAATTTAATATATATATATCTCTGCCTTTAAACTCAATTTATCCAGTACCGACAGAATGTCAGAGAACTACTAGCTTCGATTTCCTAGACCATTGTTATAGTGGATTTCTTAGTATTGTCGATTTGGAGTAGTTCTAATTCTGTGTTCGCGGTAATTTTTTATTGACTAAGATTTTTCTGTGTAGAGTGATTTAATTGTTAAGTCCGTCATTTTTGTTTCACTAGGAGTTATGTGCAAAGTGACTAGCGAATTAATATAAGCTATAGCTAAATTGTTCCGGCTATAGCGTAAATCTAACTAACTGAAATTAACCAGTAAGCGTTATTTTAATCGTCTAGTAAATGCACTATTCATTATGAGTACTGACGAAATATATATTTATTTCTAATTCATGATGATCGAAAATATAAATAACTAGCGCTTATTTGACGGAGACTTTTATTAAACGATTCAATATGAGATACACGTTTAGTTCTATTCATAAGTTTAATAACTGAGGGTATGAGTATACTATATTTTACGCGGGTTAAGGATAGGATTGAGAATACTAAGTTATGGTTAAGTATTTTGTACTTTTTTCTTCCTATACACAGTACTGGGTCAAACACAAAATCCTTACCAACGGCTTCCATATAAATCTGAGAATAATCATACAAAAAGAACATCTTTACTTAGTATCTGGGTCTTCAAATGTGAACCTGTCTGACTTCGTGTTTACACCCAGAAAGAGAAAGAGTACCAACCCAAATAACATAAAGAGTGACTTTGTAACTGGGCCTAAAGATCCAGATTTCTTTTTCCCAATTTCGTTTACATTCAGCCAGTTGTGGCGACCTAGCAAACATTAACATTTCCCGACGTTTGACCATTCGTGGTGTGACAAGGAATTTTTCTACTAAGAGATATTATCGACCTGACATTCCTATGTACTGGAAATCTCAAGTTATCGACACTGTGAGCACTGTTAAATTTCTTACCTGGTAAAATTAATGTGACATAAACAGTAATCCTAAATAAAAGTAACAGAGTGAACGTTCCCCGGAGAAGAGGATTTAATCTGTCTTTGAGGAGCTGGGGTTTTCTTTGCCAAAATAACACTGGATTTGCTGTGTGCGTGTGTCCTAAAGATTGTTCCAGAAGGTGCAACCAAGTATTAGGTAAGAACGAAAGCACGTGGCCATGGTTGTCTGAGAAGAGAGGAAGGATGAATGACTAATTCCCATATATATACACGGGGATTGACATAAGTCTTGGGCCTGACCATGAAGGAGTCACAGGAGGAAGATGAAACTTGGCACCTTTAAAGTTCATCATATTTGCACTGAATGTGTAAAGTTCGCATTTGTTTCTTCAATGGGTTTTCCCGCTACGGTGCACGGCGCAATGTACCCTATTGACCGGATCTGCTGCTCCAAAGATTTGACAAAACAATGGAGAAGAAGGAGGCTGGATCAATGATAAAATTTCTGATGTTTCAGGAAAAGACACCTACATTTTTTGGAGACCATGGTGACAGTAGATGGGACTTGGGTACACTATTATGACCCCGAATCCAAAATTGTCGGCATGCAATGGAAAACCAAGGGCTCCTCAACACCTGTCAAGCCGAAGACGCAGAAATCTCCAGGAAAAGTGATGCTGACTGTTTTTTGGGACGGAAAAGGTGTTCTTTTAAAAGATTATCTGCCTCGTGACAACACAGTTAATGGACAGTACTATGCAGATCTTCTCACAAAACTAAGAAAGGTTGTGACCAGAACGCGATCTAAAATCTTCCTTTGCTTCAAGACAATGCGCCCTCTCACAAAGCACGGCTTGTGCAGCTAGCAGCCAACGATTTGAATATTGAAATTCTTCCACACCCACCATATTCTCCAGATTTGGTTCCATCAGACTTTTTTCTATTCCCAAATCTTAAAAAACAGCTAAAAGGAATTCATTTTGACAGCGATGAAGAGGTTATACTGGCATGTGATGACTGGTTTAGTTTGAAAAATAGGGTGTTTTACTCCGAAGGTCTTTTCAAGGTCAAGCAAAGATGGCAGAAGTTTGTCAATTTAGACGGTGGCTACATTGAACAGGAATAAAAACTATACAACATTTCAGCTCTCTGTGACATGTCCTTCATGGTCAGGCCCAAGACTTATGTCAATCCCCTTGTATATATATCTTGTAAAATCCATGTACTCACGTTGTTTATTTCTTTTCAGTAAGTTTTGCTAATACTGTCCCTTTCAGAATAGATGAATGTATAATAACTCTGTTCTTTACTGTAGATGGAAATCCCAGACCATAGCGTATAAATCTTTGACCCTTTGGGGGTTAATAACTTTCTTCTAACGGGATCTTGTCTCAACAGGGAGGTACACCTATGAGTCTCTTTCTTTATTAATTTCATTAACCTATGTTTATTTGTATTTTGATTGATATTCATAATATTGCTGTTGTAGAGTTTTTTTTTATAGTAAATAAAATTTACATAAAAACTTTATTTACATGTGTTGGTCAGCTCATCCCAAAATATCCTTATTCCATAAATATAATTGGTCACGTCTGTGCGTCTAACTGTCGTCACTTATGTGTGTGTGTATGTGAGTAGTTTGATATATATATATATATATATATATATATATATATATATATATATATATATATATATATATATATATATATATATATATATATCAACCACTCATATTAATATATATGTAGGTATACTGTCTGACTAACAAAGTTCTGTTGTAGAGATAGGCTGACCGAGAGGATCTTCTCGAGTCCATGGACAGACTCTACCTATTTTTTTTCCACCATTTCACTCGTGAAAATCTATTTCTTATCTTATCTCTCACTGAGTCACCACCGGTCTAGTTCTATTCAGAAGGAACCAAACTATGTCTTAAATCCCCTATCAAAAATCTGCGACAACCATGTATGTACTTCCAATGAGGATCTGATGTTTGTCTCCATTAAATATTCCATGTCGTGGACACTGCCACGAAGATTTGTTATCAAGTTCTTTGCTACTGAATGAACTGTCCTTGATACTTACGACATTCGCATACGAGTCAGTACGATATTATATCAATATTCAATTACACTAAACCCAACCGTAACAGAAAGAAGAAATGGATGCAACAGATGCACAATTGCATTGGAACGTTCAGGATTTCTAGAACTTCAAAAGTTATTGTTAGGTTGAGAAATTCTGTTGTTGTAATAATTGTCATTGTTTCTACAACCTGACCTTTGGCCTCTGTTTGACTGGTAATTATATCCGCCTCTGTTCCAATCCCTGATACGTCTGAAAGATGATTGATGAGATATATATCCATCATCATATGAATAGAAATTCCTTTGAGGTTGTTGTGACCTATTATTAAAATTATACCTCCCTCTGAAAGATCCAGTATTATTATCTCGATTAACTCTAAAATCTCTGTCCATGCTATATGATCTTAAACTGGGTGGATTAGAGATCACAGTTCTGGCTGATGCAACTTGCAATGAATCATTTATGCTATTCCTGTCCAGATTTCTTTCAGGATGTGCAACTTGGTACTGTCGTTCCAGATTTTCTACAGCAGCCAAAGTCTCAGGCTTTCTCTCAAGCAAAAAGGACTAAATGTCATCAATTACTGAAGAAAGCACTTTGTCTCTTAACATTAAGTCAGCTAGCCCATCAAAAGTTGTATCAATCTTTGACAAATCAACCCATCTAGAAAAGCAGAACTTAATTGATGAAACAAATATAGCAAAATCTTTAGCTGAATTAAGCAACAATGATTTCAGTTTCATCTGTAACCATTTTCATATAGTTGATACTTTTTAAGCAACAAAGCCTTCACAGCATCATAATCATTTCTAGTATGATCATCTTTGGTGCAGACTGTAGTAAGAGCCTCACCTACTAATAAACTCATCAACCTGCTGGGCCATGTAGCTCTATCAATCTTAAACTCCTGGCAGCATGTCTCATATCTATTTAAGAAGCATGAAATGTCGTCTTTATTAGGACTAAATTTGGGCAAATTTAGTTTAAAAGTAGAAGCATGGTCTTTTTTTCCAGCCTCAACACCTGCTGGATTAGCCTGTTGATGTTGTAATCTTAATTTTTATAACTCAATTTCTGCCATTCCTTGAGCATAGGCTAATTTTTTTCTCCTCACGTGTATCTGTGGTAAAGTGGGATGATATAAATATTTATAGGGGACTTAGTGTACTGACTGAGATCAGCTGTGAAGGTATCTGTGTCTAATACGTGTGGTGTATTACAGATGACCTTATTTTGCTACCACATTTAGACCTCAGTCAGACTTATTCTGGAATATTGTGATGACTACGTTGAATGTCTAGGGTTATGATAATGATGAAGTGTATGTTCACAACAACCAACAGACAGATAAACACTTTAATTTAATCCACAATACTTTACAACACTGTGACACTCACATACATAGAACACTCTATAAGGCTATCTTAATAAGTCAAGTGTAACTTTTAAAAATATGTATTAATTCCTGTCAATAATAGATATCCTGATTCAACTACAAAGTGAACCAGGAATCACAATCAAATGTAATCACAAGTTGTATGTACACAATTTATAGATAGGATCTTTGTATTGACATATATTATTATTGCAATTTGTGTGTAAGTTGTGCTGTAGTACTATGAGGTAATACTGGCTTTTCAAGCTAGGTTGTTGTTTGTCATCATGACTTCAAGTGTTTGTTTCTGGTGGAAATAATATTGGAAAGGTTCACAGTTTCTTTTTATTTGAAAAAAATAAATGTCCCTCTTGATTTAAGGTAAAATCACTTTTAGAGGGGGTATTCACAAGATTGAGCTGCTCTGGCCACGAACTCTTAACTTCTGTGTGGGCGGCAGGAAACAGTCTCCACTGCTCGCTTGCTTCACCGTGTTCTTGAGAAACAACACTGGTCGATATATTGACCAAGGAGTATGCTACCAGCCTCTGGATTCAGCAAAACTCAGACCAGGTGCTGCTTTAATACGTTAGTACCTCGGTCCCTGAAACAAGAAGGTTGTACCTCCTACTTCAGAACTAATTTATAATCTATTTCCACACTGAAGCACAATACATAACAAACACCGAGTTCAGCGAGGTAGGCCAACTGCTAGCTTCTCATGTAACAGTATACACCAGTATTCCTCTCCCCAATGGTTACAACGCCTCTGCAATTCCAGCATTATTTCCTTCTATTCAATAAGATAGGTGTCATAGTACTATTTGGCAATCCCATGCAGTTATACTCCTCTCCGACAAGTTTTGTTCATGGGGAGCAATATCTAGGCTTTGCCTCATGTTTGTTACTGAACCACACACATACAGACATAAATTATCAATTCACATGCAATTTTCATCAAAAAGATATCAAATATGTCTAGCTTACCACAATTCACGGAAATATTAAAAAAAATACGTTGACTGGCGATGAGTTTATGGCACAATTCCGATCTGCCTCTGTCCCAGGCTTTCATTAGAAAAATATGTAGCTGGTTCTCAACGCACTAGCTTCTACACAGTTAAATTTAAAAAAAGTGGCACTGAACCGACGCTCCTAATTGACTATATTAAATGGTCTAGCCAATAAGACCATGTTTACAAAAGCTTTTGCAAAAAAGTACCATTCCTATCGTTGCCATTACCAACAAAAAATAGTATTTACAGTCGACTAATCATGTTTCGCCTTACATATAATTCTAGCCAATCAAATCGGATTTAACGTGGTGGCCTCATTTCCTCTAAAGCAGTGTCCAAACACGCCATTATGAGCAAATATGATCCTGTGTTGTCTGACAACACTCAGTAAATTATAGTATTTTGGCTATAATTTGTTAATTATTGGACTATTTGCTTAACACCTAACATATTCTTTGTCAGCAAGTCCTAAGGCACCCAAATATATAAGTTTAATGGAGCTAAGTGGCTGCGTTCAAAATGTGTATTTTCTTCTACCACCCGTTCACTTCGATACGATGGGGTGTCTTCTGTACTGTCAGGCTAATGTCAGGATTTCAGACGTTAAAACAGTATTGTGTCATGTTTCCTAATAAGCATTAACCATGTTTTTTTTAAACCTAACCTCGTATTGGTAGTGTTTTTTTGTCCCTGTTTATTTGAAAAAAAGCAAGCCTGCGTGCCTTTTGCGTGGGGTGGCATTAAATTTTATATCGCGAGACGGTGGTAGTATTGCATGCGTTCCTCCGTACATCCTCTCTCTCTCTCTCTCTCTCTCTCTCTCTCTCTCTCTCTCTCTAAACCCGTCTGTCTTTTAGGTTAACGCAGTGTAATAATGACATTAATGCTAGTATTATATCTAGGTCATTACGCAGTGTGTCTATCTCAAGGTTTTCTAAGAAACACAGCACCGTTTTTTTTTTTTTTTTTTTTTTTTTTTTTGAAACGCGTGTAGTTGATGCAGTAGGGTTTACTAGTAAACGTGAAAACGTTACAATTATGCAGACGGAGCAAAAAGAGGGTTTTCTTTTTTTAGCTAGTATGACGTTCCATAACACAGGCGTACGCTATTTGGACTGCACTGTTCTTTTACCATTCTTCTTCCCTTTTATTGAATTAATTCGTTAGGCTTTACATTTACTTTTTTAATTTAGATATGTGGATTTAGAATGTTTCACGACAGTATCAACAGAACAAGGTTCATGAGTGTGAATGATGATAGTGGTTGGCGTTAAGGGTCACTGAACGCATAAGTAGTAAACACTTGTTTAAGTGTTAACTCAGCTACTGAGTTAATGTCTGACTTTATGTCAGCATTGTTATGACTTGTGCGTGTCCGCTGGAGAGAGCGTTTGAGTGAATACAAGTCTGTAGTGACTGATACATTCTGTGTTTGACAGCCGAGGTTGGCGCTCGATTATATGTTTGGCAGCCGAGCTAGGCGCTCGAGTCTGTGTTTGGAAGCCGAGCTGTAAGCTCGTATTTGTGACTGAGAGAATCCATAGTTGTGATTATGATATTTTTTGCTGGGATAGATCCTATCCACTTATTTATTAATGGCGAATGATTTTCTCCTGTTGGAGCCATAAATGTATGTTCATGGAGAACACTATAAGGCGACGCGTTTTCCCGCCTTGTAGCTATAATAGAAAAAGTACAGGTGAAGTGTATTGTCCCGCCTGTAAAGGATTCTAGTGAATCTATTATGGCGATGTACATGCCGCCAATCACTAATGATAAGTGATATACACCTGGATGGTGATGTATTAATGCGAGGGTGTTTTTCCGCACGTAGAGTTGTTTGAGGGATTATTGTGTGCGAAGAGTGTATACCACACCAAGGACATT